>JAMWYP010000576.1:0-124797 GCA_025563575.1 Acacia pycnantha | reverse complement strand
AGGAAAAAGGAATTGCTATACTCTCAAACCCAAACAAGGCAGAAACAATAAATATCTCATAAGGGCTTTCTTCAGATACGGAAACTATGACTCCCAAGATTTTACTCCTGTCTTTCATATGCATCTTGGCGTCAACTATTGGACAACAGTTAAATTATCTGGTTCCAGTGATATTGTACGATCTGAGATCATTCATGTTGCCATGTTTGACCACATTGAGGTGTGTCTTGTAAATATAGGCCAAGGAGTACCCTTCATTTCCTTGTTAGAGTTATATCATTTGCCATTTTCTCTGTATCATCCCACACTTGATGCCAGTTTACTCCCATTGAAACTCATCTCACGTTCTACCTTGGGTATGGTTGAAGACACTGTTTTCATCAGGTGACTTCACTTAACTTTACTCGCTCTTTGTTAATTGATTTATTTATGTTACTTCACATGTACAATAAGGTTGAGGATTGAAGTGCTTGCATGGTTAACCGGCTAAATGCAATTGACAGTATCAAATATTATGTGCTTTAATTTCGTTATTGCTATCAACTTTAATTCGGAGAATTACATGTCAAGAACTACCTTCACTTCACCAACCCTATGTTTAGGTGGAGGGAAAATTAAAGGGCAAGGAATACTAGGAGGGAAAGTTCCCAAAATAATAATAAAAAAATTATCATTTTTGGAAGTTTTTCTTCCCACGTATTTTTCCTAGAACCGGTTTCCCAACTAAACAGAAAGCTTAGTAGGGAGAGCTAAGCAAATCTAGGCAGATATGACTTTGGAAGATTCATATCTAAGTTTTTTTTAAATGATGATTTTTTAAATGAAAAATCATTTTTTTAAAAGAATAATAGTTTAAGAGATTTTATATTTTTCAAATTCTATGCCCATTTATTTTTTATTTTTTTTTGAACATATAGACTTTCAAAAACTCAGATCTAGATCGTCCAGATCAAATTTTATGGTCCAGATTTGCTTAGCTCTCTCTAATCATTAAAATTGCTTAGTAGAGAAACTCATTCCTGTTTTTCCCTCACTATTCTCTCCAACCAAACATAGTCCAAATGCCAAAATTATTGCAATGTTGCTCATAGATTGATGCTCTATAGTGTTAACTGCTGACGGTAAAGAGAGAATCTGGTTTGATTGATATGTTGGCATGTTTAAGTAGAAAAATATTTGGACAAAAGAGCATTTTTGTCCCTGAGCTATTTGCAAGGTGCATTTGGCACCTTGATATTCAATAATGTAGAGCAATTAGCAGTTGACACTTGACACCCCCTTTCTTACGAAATGTGACATCATGTATGTGTAGGGTATCACATGACTTGCCATTCCAATACGATATTCATTAGTAAAAAAAAAGTTCAAAGTCATTGACCGTTAGTCGTCCAAGGGCAACATTGTAATAATTTTGATACTCAAGAAGAGACATTACCCCCAACAAATAGTTTTGGATAACTAGACTTTAAAGGACAAATTGGCGCTTACTTTAACCCTTAAAAATATTGACATTTTGAGTTTGAAATCTTTTGATAGATTTGAGAAACTACGAAAATTTCTCAAGAATTATTCTTCAAACATCATGAACTATTAATAAAACAAAGGTTTTATAATATATTATGAAGATGTAAAAAAAGGGAATTTCAGTAACGGCTTTTGTTCCAATGTACTTAATTAATGCAGATACTCTGATGATATCTACGGGAGGTCTTGGTTCAAGAAAGTGATAGATAACTCAATTCCAATCAACACTTCATCAGAAGCTATTAACGATGATTCCAAGGAGTTCAGACTACCAAAGGAAGTGTTGAGCACTGCAATCCAATCACTTAATCCTTCCTCTCCCTTGAACATCAATTGGGGTTATAGTAAGGATCAGGAGTACTATGTTTTCCTTCATTTCTTTGACTTCAAGGAGCATTCTCAAAATCAGAAAAGAAGTATGGAAATTAGTTTCACTAGTACAATCCGAGACTCTGTAACTCTTGAATACAAGCAACTCCAAACCAAGGTTCATACAATTCCAGAAGGTGTCTCTTTTACTAATATTTCAATCACATCAACCCCAGGTTCTAGTTTGCCTCCCATGATCAATGCTTATGAGATTTATAGAGCACAACACCAACCCAATTCACCAACTCATCAAGATGATGGTAAGTAAACTTAATGATTTCTATTTTGTTATGGTATCTTTTTCCTTTGACTTACCCATGATGATCGACGGGTATGTTGGTTCATCGTCTGAGTTGTGGTTTTAATTATAGCCATTCCTCCAATTCTTAATGTAGAACTTAATTGGAGAATTGATCTTGATTCTAAATATAAAATATATTTATCATATTTATCAATATTTTCTAAAATTGTCTTTGTTTATGCTCCCTCAACAATAATCAAGTAATAGATATTAGAGGGAGGGAGTTAAGGAAGATGATTAAGGTGTTTTAGAAAAAACATGTCATATTAACTAACTTCCTTAATCTAATCAAATTAGGTAGATAAGTATTAGATTAAGAACCAGGGGAGCATTAGATTTTTCTTTTTATCAAAATAGCTTGAGCTAATTCGATAACTTACCTTATCACTATATTCCTTCAATTTATTCTCCAATAAGTCAACGTGGAACTTTTCACAACGCCACTTTTTTTTATTAAAATTTCTTGATGTTTGTAAACCCTGAAACTCTATTGGGAATACAGTTGATGCTATGAGGCACATCAAACACGGTTATAATATCAAGAGAGTCAGTTGGCAAGGAGATCCCTGCATGCAAAAAGAATACAGATGGGAAGGTGTAACCTGCAATTATTCTGAAAACTTACCAAGGGTCATTTCATTGTGAGTAGTGATCTTTTGTTCATGTTGCTTAATGATATGTTAATATCTTTCATCTTCATTTATAATTGCAAGAAAAAACCATTATTTTTAATTTATGAATAGGAACTTGAGCTCAAGCACATTAGAAGGAGAGATGGTTACTTATTTCTCCAAACTCGAGATGTTGGAATCCTTGTAAGTATCATCTATGTAAAGTCAGCATACATTTTCCTTTCGCTATAGAAATACGTGTGCGCGTACGCGCGCGCATAAACTTCACATTGTTTGTCATCTATCTGATAATGAGTTTTCCATTGTAGAGATTTGTCAAACAACCAACTGACCGGAGAAATACCACAATCATTAGCAAGACTAGGCAATTTGAAAGTAGTGTAAGTTGCAATGATTTGGCATAGTAATAATAATACTATACCCTGTTCACGAAGTCTTGCAATTTATCTCACGTTAAACATATTTGCAGTAATTTGTCAGGAAATAATCTCATAGGTTCAGTTCCTGAGGCCCTGACCTCGAGGGAGAAATCCAATTTGACATTGCGGTTTGCTCTTATTCTATACATAATATAATATATATTTATATATGTAGTCCGTAGTCGTATTCATTTCTTATATATATAAATATGTACATTAATAATACTTTCTTCGGTCCTAAATATAATATTCAGTTGACTTTTTTAAAGAGTAGGAAGCTAAATAATTACTTTAGAGTATTTATATTTATTATTTTTTCTTTAAAATAATTTTCCTGACTTATAAACTAATATATAATCTAATGATATACAACATATGTTATGATTATGTAATTTATTTAGTTTCCTTAATCTCTCTAAAAAAGTTAACTGGGTCTTATCTTTGAGACCGAAGGGAGTATTGATTATTACATATGTCACCAATTATTTACTTGTACGGTAAGCTGACACTAGAAAATATTGATGCTATTATTTCCTAGTTTGGATGGGAACTCAGGTCTATGTCGAAAAGCAGGCCCTTGCAGAACCAAAAAGTTCATCGGACCACTTGTTGCCTCAGCATTAGCTTCTATTGCAGTGCTAGTCATAATACTTTACATTCCTACGATGCTCTACAAACGTAAAAGAAAACAGCAAAATGGTATAGGTCCTCAAGTAACCCAAAAAATCTTTTCATTAATCTTTGTGTATTGAATTAAGGGTTTCGTATTAGTTTTCTAATCATAAATGCCAATTTTAATGCTGTTATTGTTAATCTGATGTATATTGCTGCAGTTATGTTGTATAAGAAAGATGATTATCATAAATCAAAATGTCAGGCATTTTGTCAGGATGAAGTTGTTAGTATTACCAATAACTTTGAATCAGTAATTGGAGAAGGGGGATTTGGAAAAGTGTACCTAGGAAAATTACAAGATGGTACACAAGTTGCAGTCAAATTACTTTCCAAGTCATCACAACAAGGATTTAACGAGTTTGAATCAGAGGTTAGTAGTGAAAATCATCTAATTTATTAATAGTATTGATAATTCAAACATTTAGTTACAATTAATCATGATAACTAAAGGTAAGGTTCAAATTATTGCAGGCAAAACTATTATCTATGGTTTATCATAAAAACTTGCTTTCTCTTGTTGGTTACTGTGACGATGGTGACATGAGAGCATTGATTTATGAATATATGGCAAAAGGAAATCTCCATCACCAATTGTCAGGTTTGTTAAGTTGCTATTTTCCAAACTCCTTACAATTATAACATAATTTGATGTCAGTTCTACAGATTTTTGTCTATAATTAGATAAGGGAGAACAGAGGTTTCTTTCTTTTCTTTTGGGTTTAACTTAGGTGACCAATATTAGTTTAGATTTTTTTTTCCTGACACAGCTTTCAAGGTTGAGAGTGTTTCAAAGAGTATAATGTTGCAAAAATGCATGACTTCTTGCAAAACATGAATGTTTTGTAGGTAAAAACCCTTACGTTTTAAAGTGGAATGAGAGGCTTCAAATTGCATTAGATGCAGCGTGTGGTATGTAGACTTTTTTTTTTTCTTTCCTTTTTTTGCATTAGCTATATATCCTTTTTCCTCTATTTTTTATATTTTATATTTTATATCCTTTATTTTAGCCTAAGTAACTATTTGCTCAATGGAAATGCAGGATTGAACTATATGCATAATGGCTGTAACCCACCAATAATTCATAGAGACCTAAAATCTTCGAATATATTGCTAAGTGAAAATATGCATGCCAAGATTGCTGATTTTGGACTATGCAAAGCTTTTGCAAGTGAGACTGACACTCACATTTCAACTCGTCCTGCTGGCACATTTGGTTACCTCGACCCAGAGTACGTTATAGAATAATATATTTTCTAATATTTTGTTCCAATTCTTGATGTTTGTGTGTTTGGATTAGATTTTTGGATATTGGATTTTGGCGGAATTAATATTTTTTGAAAAATCACAATAAAAGGTTGTACCAACGAGCTTCAATCCAAACCACAGTTTTACGTTTAAAATCTATTTTGGGTTTTGGATGAGCGTTTGTCTAGTATACATATAACACTCTGGTTTGGTTCAAAAGTGTTGTTTGGTAGCTCTTCCAATCACCCACTTAAGAGAAAAGTTTGTTATACTCTCCTCAATTTTAAGCAGAAGTTTTTAGAATAGTTACCATATTATTCACTGTTCAAACCCATCTATACATATAATTGCAACTGAAATAATCTACAGTTGAAATGTAGCAATGAGGTGAGCTAAAAATAAATTATTTGATGCGCTTAATTAATTTCCTAAATGGCTAATTAATCTTGAAAAATTTTCAGATTTTATAGATCCGGAAACTTGCACAAATACAGTGATGTTTATAGTTTTGGGATAATTCTACTTGAACTGATGACGGGTCGACCAGCAATAATCAGAACACCAGAAGGCACAAGTCACATAGTTGATTGGGTCACTCCAAAGTTTGAGATGGGAGATATAGAATCCATCATGGATCCAAAATTAGTGGGAAACTTCAATATCACTCAAGCAAGAAAGGTTTTAGAGACAGCCATGTGTTGCATTAAACCAAATGGTGTAAAAAGACCTGATATAAGTAATGTGGAGAATGATCTGAAGCAATGTTTGGGAATGGACACATTATTCGTTGAAAGTGCAGAAAGCAGCAGTTTATTCTCAAGCACTACCACATTTGATACAAGTGTTTATCAGTGTGGGTCGCACTCACCACCGTCTGTTAGGTAATTAGGACTGTTTGTAGTAACAAGTTCATGTAGGCTTTTGACAGTTACACTTTGTACATGTTTGGTATGACTTTTGGAGAGCTTAATCGGATTTATGTACTGTTTGAATTGGACTTATGGACCAAAAATAACTTATTTGAAAAGTTACTTTGGGGAGCCTTTGTTGTAATTGGACTTATACACCAAGATCATAAGGTTTTTTTTAGTACCGTTTAGTATCCTGAAGTATATTTTTAGTACCATTCAATACCCTAAAAAATATTTTAGGGTACTGACTGGTAGTAAAAATATTTTTTTTCAAAATCATGAGGTATTTTTTCAGTACCATTTAATATCCTGAAGTATATTTTTAGTATCATTCAGCACCCTAAAAACTATTTTAGGGTACTGACTGGTACAAAAAATATATTTTATCATGATCCTAAAATAATTGTTCAAGATCATAAGGTATTTCTTTAGTATCGTTCAGTATTCAGAAGTATATTTTTTGTATCATTTAGTACCCTAAAAAATATTTTAGGGTACTGAATAGTACTAAAAATAAATTTTTTCAAAATCCTAAAATGATTTTTCAAGATTATCAAGTATTTTTTTAGTACTGTTCAATATCCTGAAGTATATTTTTAGTACGAGTCAGTATTAGGTTGGAAAAGTGGCTTTTGGCTATTAGGTTGCATGTTTGGGCCTCCAAACGTGATCCAATAACACAAATGGGAATCTTTTTTGGAATTCCTAGAAGTGTTTATTTATGTAAATTAAGACAAAACTTCTCTCATATAGTTACATTATATATCGTAAATTACGATTGAAAAGCTGCTTTTGAAGGCTCCAATCACTATTTCAAACAAGCATTATGCAACATCCCAAATTTTGGGAGAAAGAGTTTAGTAGTAAGATTGAGATAAGAAGACTATTAAACAAGTAAGAGCCAAAAGTCTTAAGCTTATTATGAGAAAAACTTAAGATAATTATTAAAGATTATTTTTGGACTGTGACAAAAATTAGGAAAAAATTATGAAATATTATTTTGAGGATCTAGAAATATAATGGAGGGATTAATTTTGGAAAATTGACCTAAATGGTTTAAAGCTATTTTCTGGATTTTAAGGCATATTTTCCCAAAAATTTAAGGAAAAAATAGTTAGATGATAAGTTTTTGCCATAGAATTTTAGAGTCAATATTTTAAGGCCTAGAGAAGCTAATTGAGGAAGAAAGAAACATCCTTATATGGAATTAAGGATTAATTTCTAACACCTAGTCAATATTTGCAACTTAATGAGTAAAGGATTAAATTACAAATAAAAGTCTTGTAAATGATCAGATGGGATTACTCCAAGCCCAAAACATGAATCGGGCTGCGCTGGAGCCCGTAAGGCTCAAAATGTGCTTCATTGGCTAACAAAAACTTATATATATATATATATATTATCAAAAAAAAAAAAGTTTCAGGTTGCCCCAAAAACGTGTTGCAATTTATCAAAAAAAAACGTGTTGCAAATTAAGGCTAATGAGATAAGTTTCTTTTAGGTGTGGACCAAGTTAATAAATAACATATTTTCCTACTTAAAGCCACTCCAGCCCCTCTATCTTCCCACATTTCGAACTGCATCAGAAACAGAGTGAGAGAGGGAGTTGATACCGAAGAGAAGAGAAGAGAAAGATGAAGAAGAAGAGGAGGTGGAAGAGAAGTTACAAATCCCACATGCAAGCCTGATCTTGAGTAGAGGTAAGCCACCTAAATATCCTCCTACCATTATTTCTCTCATTTGAGATGTCCGAAGGGATGGAAAGAGGGTGCTCATAATCTAGTTTTGTGAGAGAAAATGAAGGGGTAAGCAAAGTAAGCATAGCTAGAAGCAAGTTAAGGCTTTTTAAGATAATATGTAATACTGCATGTGGTTAAATACGATTTTATGACGCTATTCGAATGATAAGACCATATTATTCAATCTGGAAATTTCAGTTTAGAGAGGAAGCTGTTCAAAACGTTCTTTAATGTTAGGATATTTATATATTAAAGAGAATGTAAGATATTAGTGTTAGCTATTTGTTTGACGTTGGGCGCTTTTTGAGTTTGATTCTGTGGGGACTGAAATTGAACAACCGAGGCTGAGAAATTTTAGGAAGCTTACTGTTTAATGTCCTGAAAGTTGGAGAAAGTGTCATAAATTATAATATCACACCTAAGGCATGTATTTGTTCGGTTCTCTTTTATGGTGGTTGAACCTAAAATCCCTGTTTTGTTTGGTATAACGTGGTTTTTCTAATGGAAACATAAGAGAAGGTGTAGATGGTTTGAAATAGTACCCTGTTTTCATTTATCATATCATTAGCATTGTGAGTGGCGCTGGAATTTTCAGAATTGTAGGAAATACTCAAATGCTGTAAAGTCCCTATTGTTATGTTGATGCTAAATGAGAATCTTAGATGACTTAGGTGTGATTGAAAGATGTTGTGGTACTTAAGGATTTTAAAATCAGTAGATAAATTTCATTGGAGGTTGATGTATGAATTTTTGGGCATTGATTGCCGAACCTCTGTCTCTATTCCAAAGGGGTATGGGAAATAGTTGAGAGTTTTAGGTAGTATAATAGGCATTTAAATATGTCTTAGAGATTATATAATATACGAGGATAAAAGATTATCAATGATGACCTATTTTAAAATTCATAGAAACTAACAATTGCTTGAGTTTAAGAGAAAGGTGAACCCAAAGGCTTTTGGTAAAAGTATATAGTTTCGGAATGAGCAACAGGTGAGTGAATAGCGTTCCATTATAATTTTTATAAATAATATTTTTACTAATTGTTGTACTTTTATGTTAATTACTATATTTAAAAGTACAATTTTGTGAAGGAAAAATTATTATATTTGTTTCATTTTCTTATTGATATTACATGAGCAAAGATTGATGATTTTATTCATTATTATGTATTTTCTTTCAATTGTTTCAAGGCATAATTCATTATTGTGCACTTAAAAGGTTAGGAGACTTTCGAGATATTTTTCATAAATTTTATATTAAAATGATCTTGCATTTTGGAAAGTTTTGAAATATTGTTTGTGAACTTTTATGCTGGGGGATTCAATTATGAGCTATTGTTATCTTGAAAGAAGAATTTTTATTGCCTTGATAAATTGACCCCAAACATGCCAAAGTTTTTGAGAGGACTGTTATTAGCAATAGTACTGTTAGTTCTTAGTGCACCATGGTTAACCTCGAGCTCGCTTGATATTAATGGGATTTGTTCTCATGCTTGTTTTATGAATTGTGTATCCATGCTTGTTTCATAGCCTTAAGTCATGCTTGGTTAATTATGTCATGAACTGTGTGTCCATACTTGTTTCATGGCCTTGAGTCATGTTTGGTTAGTTACCCTCGTAGACTGTGTGGTCACGCTTGTCATCCGTTCTATAAGAAGTTCTATGGAAAGATGAGGTTGATAATTATGTTTTGAATTGATTATACTAAATCAAAGGTTTTACTTCGTACATAAAATTTATTTGATTAACGACATTTTATATAGAATTCTATTTTATTTATGATTTATTGTTTTAAACCGATTTTGTCAAACAAAACAATTTATTTTGTATTTAGAGGTAATTAATTGATGATCCAATATATAGAGTTTTTGTTTTTGTTTTTATTTATGATCATATGATATCGAGATTGAAGTTATTGGCATATTGTTATTATTAGAAGATAAAAAGGTTTAAATTATTTATTCTTGTATTTTATTAAATTATAAGAATGTGACGTTATTCACCGGAAAAATTTGTTTAATTTGGATCAGATAGTATTGTCGGCCGTGTACCTCCTGTGGATCAATGAAGAGTCTCCTTAAGGGTATAAAATTCGCTAATCCATCTGGAAGTGCTATTAGTTGATGTAATCGTAGCCCTATACTTTTGTATTAATATTTAAATTTAGATGCTCCATGTAATTTATAGGTAGGATCCATGTATTTCGAAACATATGTTTATAAGATTAAGGTTTAAGGAATGTAAATGCACTCATATTCCGTGCCGGTCATCCCATTACGTTTCGGGGCGTGACACATTACTTGACATTAATTAAATGAGGATACATTTGAAATATTTTCTTGTGAAAACAATTATTTGGGTTGCTCGTTTGGGCCTCCAGGTGTGATCCAAACACACCCAAAGTGCTTATTTGAGATCATTTTGAAGACTTTTAAAAATATTTATTTACGTAAATCGATACAAAACTCCTCTCATATACTTACCTTACATACCATAAATCATAATTGAAAAACTACTTTTGAAGACTCCGATCGCTATTTCAAACAAACATATAACATTAATTAAATAAGGACGTAACATTTTTACCTTTGAAATTTTTTGTGTGAAAACAATTAATTAATTGGAATTCTTAAAGGAGCAATGTCCGTCTAATATTTCAAAAAGTAGCATACAATTAATTAAAGATAAGAATAAAAAAATTATTAAATTTTTAGATAAAATAAATTGCTGATTATATGTAAAACCAAACCAACGGAGGTGAGAATATTGTTTATAATAAATAAGATTAGAGGGAGTAATATAACAGTGCTCAGATTTAACGGTGCTTTCGGTGGCGTTAAACATGTAGATTGGGGCCATGAAATAGAGAAACATGTCATGTCTATGTAAAAAACTTTTAATTTAAAAAATATTTTACTATGAGAATATTCACGTGTGAGCAATTATTGACTCGTTAAACTTAAATTTAGGAATGTGAAGCAATTAGTAGTACTTCCACACTTTTTTCCAACACATGGGGCATCATATCGACCGGCAATTGACTAATTGATCCTTTGTTTTTTTTTTTTTCCATCTCTCGTCAATTTAGAAAAAGATAATGAAGACCTCCTAGATAAATAGACTTTATCTATCCTTTGCTTCAAAACATTTTTGAGGGTGTGTTAGTTTGGCAAAAATACCTTAAAAAAACCCTTTAAGCTAGCTTAAATTTGGTGAATTAAATCTCTCACGCTAGGCAAGACTTAATTCTCTAACTAAAACCTAAATTTAAAGCTTTAGCTAATAGAATTAACAATATGCAAGACACAAGTAACTAAGCTTGAATTATAAGCATAATATATTCAAAGCTACTTTAAACATAAATTTAACCAAATCAATACACAAATATTACTACTAATTAAATTCAAAGTGTCAAACGCGCAAATGTAAAACCAAATACACACTAATTTCATTAATTAAGTGCATGAAACTCCAATACACAATTTCAATCTAATGATATACATTAAACTCGATCTAAACCTTGAATTTAGTAAATACAAACGAAAAAAGAAGAAAATAAATGCTAAATAATCTTCCAAACATCAAGACTCAAGCTACGGCTTTGGGAGATATCATAATGTATTATCTCTTGTATTCATAATTAAAAAAATAACTAAAATTAAAACTAAAACCACCCATCATGATATGATCATTATTTTTTTTTAAATTTTCAATATATTATTTAATTAACAACATTTAAACTCTTTTTTTTTTTCACCAATTTATATCATCAAATTGCCCGATTTATATTATCAATGTTGATATCAATTAAGCTCTTTTTATAAAAATAAAAACTAAACTCATTTCATATTTTTCAGGATATAATAGCTTACTTAATTTTTTTTTAATTTTATTAACATTAAATGAATATTTTAACCCTTATAAATTGCTTCTAAAAAATATATCATATAAACTTTCTTGGTTTAACATATATGATAAGTTATAAAATACCTTGGCTATTATTAAAATTATATAATGTTATTTTGAATTAAAAATTTTGTTGATTTTGTAAAGATTATAATTTTTACAAATTGAAGAGTGCATAATTTATTTTCATAGATATCTATTCAAGTTGTGAGAAATGAAAATTGAGAAAACTATTTTTTAATTTAGTGAAACTTATAATTTTGTATTAGTTTTAAAAATAGAATGTGGAAGAGAATGTACGAAGGAATGCAAAATATTTTGTTATGAGCATTTTAATACTTTTAATTTTATATTTTTATATTTAGTCCTTCTAAATAATTACGTACAATTTTTATGATCCTTCTCCATAAATATATTTTCATCTAAGTCCTTGATTCTAATTTTCCCTTTAATATTGTAACATCCCAAGTTTGAAATGCGGAATTTTTTTTTTTTTTTTCAAACAAACAATCAGAGTGGAGCAATAGAGCGAAAGAGCATTTGGATTCTTAGCCAAAACATCAACCATTGTGTAACATTGTATAGATTACGTAGTCCTATGGTTTAGAAAGGAACAACAGATAGAAACAGAAAAGCGGAAATACGTAAAGCGATAGAGATAAAGTCGGTCTTCACCGCACGCCTACTCCGGTACTTGCCTCGATCCTCGAGCCGTGGTCCTCCCGACCTCGAAGCTACAAATGAGATTCAATTCACCATATTGAATCTCGTGTAACTGTAACCTCATACCCAAACAATACAAGATACGACACAATGATATTTCTAGAGCTAATACAACAGTATATCACTACAAAAGCATATAGCAGATGCATGATCATTATGCCGACAAACATAAGCAATAAGCAGTATGAAATCTCCACAATGTAAAACAACAATAACACCTGCACTATTCACCAAAGCCACGATAATTAGTCGTGTCCTCGCCGCTAGGAAAACAAAACGGTGTTATCAAAACTATAACCCGTATAACCGTCGTATAACGGTCTACGAACATATCATTGACATATATGCATTTAAGAAGCACAAGATTAGTGTTACAAGACGCGTCCGTACCTTCGTTGGCAACGTTAGGTACTACCGGCGAAAACGTACTTTCTACGAGAAACGTGCAAGAATCCTACAATGCAGACGTCGGGCAAACAGAACGGCAAAGCAGAATCAACGTTTCAGATATCCTATGAGAATAATGTCACTCCCATTAGAAATTTGACATTATAATCGGCATTTTAGGTAAAAATTACCATTTTGCCCCTATACCCCTACTTGGCGGAATTTCGCCACGCTTCCGCTACATAGGCTATTTTCTTCCCAAAATTTCGCCGTAACTTCGACGCATTTATGATTCTTGAAAATAAAGACTAAAATAGCCCTCCCATATGATACCCAAATCATAAAAATAAAGACTACCCTAGCCTTACTAACTATTGAACTAAAGACTAAAAACTAAAGACCGAAAGACTTACCCGTTGAAGACTTCTGCGAACTTCCCCAGCAGCTTCTCTCTACTTTCTCTCCCTAGGATTTCGCCAAAGGAAGAGGATTTTGGTGTGAAGAAAATGTGAAGGAGGGGGGGTATTTATAGGTGAAAACAAGGGACTTGTTTGGCAAAATCTAAGGATTTGTTTGGAATTCAATGTTGTAATAACCCATTAATGCAACTTGTTCAAGAAGCCAATTCTTCCACACACACACACTCTTGGTCGACATAGGGGCTGTGTGGCAGCACCTCATTGGTCCAAAAGTGGTGACTTAGCTCACTTAATGCCCTGTATAACCGTTTTCCCGATCGGTACTCCGATTCGCGTGATTTCGGAGAATTCACAAGATTCTGGATTTACAACTCTGAAGACATGTTCTCACTTAGTAGAAATGTCCAAGTTAACCTAAATTTTGGTTCCATATAGGCCTCCAACAGTCCAGTTGAAGTTTCCTCGAAAAACGTGTCCGATCGAGTCCGGTTTCAGAACGCATTTCTGAGAATGCCAACTTCTTCAGAAAAATTCACTGATTCCAAATATGTCAAAATAAATTCAAACCCATTCCTAAATGTTGAGTTAGAATTTATTTTCCTCTTTTCCAAAATTATGCCTATATGCATTTTTCCCTATTTTGTTTTATTAGGAAAATGCACAAACTACCTCTAATTAACTTCCTAAGATGTCACTTAAAGGTAAAAACTCACCGATCAATATTTTACCTTGACCTTGGGATTCCTATTCCTAGATCTCTAGATAGGATCCGTTTCCTAATTTAAATATTACTATTCATAATTTTTGCTTTAATTAAATTATATTATTATTATATGTGCAAGTTGCCAAGTTGTTCTTCTTTCATTTTTCATTTTTTCTTTTATTTTGCCTTGAATTTTCGGCTGGCCCTTTTTATTTTTTTAATAAATATTTATTTTTTTTAATTTATTTAATTATTTAATGATTTATTTATTTACTTTTTCCAAAAATTCCACAAAATTACCTAATTGGTCCATTCTTGTATTTAGGCCTAAAAATACCTAAACTCAACTATTTTTCATAAAAATTTCCAATTAATTAGTAAATACATTTTTACTAATTTTAAAACAAAAACCACCAATTTTAGGGTTTCATATAATTATTTGTGAATTTCCTTCACTTATGCTTAAGTAATTAGCCCAATATTACTTAATTACTTAATTATCATAACTTGATAATTTTCTTAATTACAATGTCTCATTATCTTCATACTCATGTATTTACATTAGTATTTTCATACCTCTAACATTATTCCATAATTACAAGGGTATTTTGGTCTTTTCATTACTTTTTGAACACTCTTATACAATTTTCCCAAGTTCATATTTTATTAAATTATCATAATTAGGGATAATATACTCTCCTAATTCACTTGGTCATTTTACTACCTTTTGGTATTTTTTCATAATTTCCTAAGTTAATTACCCTTTCCAGGGGCATTTTGGTCATTTTGGCTCTTTGACCCTTAAATTCCCTAATTTCTTGTAGAAATTCTACTTAGAAAATATGCTATAATTATTCAAGACTGGAGATTGAATTTTCACTTATCAGAAATATCCAACTTTTATTTATAATATGCCCTGTTCTGGCTCAACGATGAAGGTATTATCATGCCGTACTTCAACATCCTCGTACTCGATGACATGATCATGGTTAGGTTGGTATTTCTTCAATTGTGACACGTGAAAAACGTCGTGGAGATTACTCAGGTTCGGGGGTAAAGCTAACTGATAAGCTACTTCTCCGCGCTTAGCCAAAATTTCGAATGGTCCAACATACCGTGGACTGAGTTTCTTCCTCTTGAGCGTCCCGCCGACACCGCACGGAGATAACTTTAGAAATACATGGTCGCCGACATAGAACGTTAGAGGTCTCCTCCTTTTGTCAAGATAGCTCTTCTGTCTACTATGTGCCGCTAGAGTCTCTTCTTGATCAATGCGATCTCGCTCGAGGTCTGCTCAAGCATATCCGGCCCAAGTAATCGCTGGACGAATCGTCCAAGATAATGGTGATTGACACTTCCGCCCATACAATGCCTCAAACGGGCCATTTGTATACTAGCATGATAACCGTTGTTATATGCAAATTCAGCTAGCGAAAGATGTTGATCCCAACTTCCTTTGAAATCCAGGCACATGCTCGCAAAGATATCCTCCAAATATTCGTATGGTTCTTTCGATTGACCGTCGGTTTGTGGGTGATAAGCCGAACCGAACCTTAGCTTAGTCCCCATACCTTCATGTAATGCTTGCCGAAACGGATTTGAATCGTGTATCACGATCGTAGACAATGCTCTTAGGAACACCATGTAATCTCACTATCTCTTTGATATAAATCTCCGCCAATCGTTCCTGAGAATAGTGGATGCCGATGGGAATAAAGTGTGCCGACTTGGTTAATCTCACAACAACTACCCAAATTGTGTCATGATTTCTGATTTTGGGCAGACCTACCACAAAATCCATGGTTATGTTCTCCCATTTCCATTCCTATAGCCTCTAGTCCTTGCAAAAGACCAGGGGTCGACGGTGCTCAATCTTCACTTTCTCGATGTGTCAAGCACTTGGCCACGTAATCGGCTACGTCTTTCTTCATTCCGGCCACCACAGTTCAGATTTCATACTGATACATCTTGACCATGCCTCGGATGTAGAGTGTATTTACTCTTATGAGCCTCATCCATTATTGACCGCTTCAATTCATCAACTGGGCGTATGTAGATTCGCTGCTTATACCTGACCAAACCACTAAGTGATAGGTCATAGTCTTGGGTCTCACCTCGAGAAATCTTCTCACGAGTCTCGATAGCCCAATCATCTTGCTTCTGAGCTTTTTCCACTTCATCTCTCGATCATACTCCCTTGACTTGCAAGAAGTGTAGCAAGATAGGCATCAGCTGGTGCATGCTGACCCATGCAGATTTGGTTGGATAGATTCAGATCTCTGAAATCTTCCAAGAGCCGCTCTCCGTATCATCATGTATGATACCGCACTGTCTTTCTACTAAGAGCATCAAGAACAACGTTTGCTTTACCCGGATGATACTTGATTTCCGTGGTATAATCTTTAATCAGCTCCATCCAACGACGTTGTCTCATGTTGAGTTCTCGTTGATCGAACAAGTATTTCGACTCTTGTGGTCACAATACACTTCTACTGCTACACCGCATGTAATGCCTCCATATCTTCAAAGCGAACACGATAGCCGCAAGCTCTAGATCGTGTGTAGGATAGTTTAACTCGTGAGGTTTCAATGACGAGAGGCATAGGCCACCACCCCCGCCCCGCCGCATTAGGACACATCCCAATCCTTGCCCACCGGCATCATCGTAGACAACATAGGTCTCATCTCGGATCGGGATAATCAATACCTGCCGTAGTCAACCTCTCCTCGTACTCGAAAGCTCTCCTCACAATCATCTCCCCATATAAAGGGTTGATTCTTCCTCGTAAGCTTTGTCAATGGTAGGCAAGACGCGAGAAGTCCGCTTAGCATAAAGTTGCTTCTCCCTGAGTATGCCTAACACCTTTCGCAGATGTTCTTCGTGCTCTTCTTTGCTCTTAGAATATATCAAGATGTCGTCGATGAACACCACCACAAATTGGTCTAGGTGTTGTCGGAAGATACGGTTCATATAATCCATGAATACCGCAGGTGCATTTGTTAATCCGAAGGGCATCACAAGGAATTCATAATGCCCATATCTGGTTCTGAAAGCTGTCTTGAGAACATCGCCATCCTTAACTCGCAACTGATGGTATCCCGAACGCAAATCAATCTTTGAAAAAACTATCCAAAAGATCATCAATCCGGGAAGTGGGTACTTGTTTTTAACAATACCTTGTTGAGTTCGCGGTAGTCGATGCAGAGTCGGAAACTTCCATCTTTCTTCTTTACAAAAGCACCGGGGCTCCCACGGTGAAACGCGCTAGGTCGAATGAACCCCTTCTTCAAAAGCTCTTCCAACCGCTTCTTCAACTCCCGCATCTCGTTAGAGCCATACGATACGGCGCTTTGATATTGATCTCGTGCTGCATCAAGTCAATGTTGAACTCCACTTCTGATAGGAGGTAACTCTGTAAGATCCTCCGGAAATACATCAGAAAATCATTCACCACAGAATGTCCTTCAAGTGAAAGGTCACTTCACTTTGACCGAAAAGAATACCATGAAAGCATGACATCCTTGCTTCACGCACCGATCGCCTTCGTAGCGAGAGAAAGTTCAGGCTCACTTCAACCTTGTCTCCGGCAAATGATATCTCCTTTTTGCCACAGCCGATCATCGCACCATTGGCCGTTAACCGGCCTCGTACCAAATATGACGTCGATGCCGTGAAGAGGTAGACGGATAAGATCCACTTTAGAAACTCGTCCATCCACGTTAGCAGTACAATTCATACATGCGTCGGTTAATGACTTTACACCCAATGGTGTAGATACTACAAGATCAAATGGCAATCTACAGGCATGCAATCCTAAACGACTTGCACAATCATAGGAAATAAACGAGTGACTAGCACCCGAGTCATACAATGCTTCAAGTAGATTTCCATTGAGATAGATGGTACATTGAACCATCTCTGGGGACTTTTGGCCTCTCGTGTTTGTCAATGCAAAGATTCGGCCATGTTCCGAGGTCTCGCCTCTGCAGCTCTTCTCTGGCAATCCCGCTAATGTGTCCAGTGCTTCGACACTTGAAACAGACTTGTTTCCCATCGCAGCTTGGCTCTCGGATGGTACTTCTTGCATTTAGGACACGTCTGGGATCCCGGTTGTCTGGGGTAATTTTGTTGCCCGGTTGGTAGGGTCTCTTGTTTCCACCCCGATTGTTGTTCCAAGGTGCCTTCCTCTTCGTGAGGAACCTCTCGCGGTTGGAACCACCGCGACTTGCATTATTTCCGTCCTGGCCGGGATTTGCGCAGCTTCCTTCAAGTTGCGCTCGTCATTCTGCAGATTCCACCGCTTTGGCCATCTTCGGAAATTGCCGAGACACTAACCTTGCCCTTATATCATATTTCAGCCTGCTATACTACGGTTAGCCTTCCAGCTCTCATTCTTGTAGATTTTCGTGTATGATGAATACCGCGACAGTGTTGGTAAACGGGCGAAGTAGTCGCCGAAAGACTCCTCGCCTCCTTGCTTGATCTCAGGAATTCTTCTTCTTTAATTACTCGTGTTGATGGAGGAAAGTACTGCTTCATTGAACTGCCAAGGAACATCTCCCACGTAACAGATCGGGCAGTTGTGGAAACGCTCTTCCACCATCTCGTGAGCATCTCCCTCAAGCTTGTAAATTGCTAGTCGGGCCATCCGATTTCCAGTGGCATTCCATGACTTCAAAAATCTTCTCAAGACTCGAAGCCAATCTTCGCCTAGCTCACTCCTCCCTGAAACTGTGTGGTTTCAACTTGCGTAACCGGTTTACCCAGCCGTAGTCCTTTCTCTTGTCCGTGCCTCGGTGGTGATTGGGATCTGTCGACACCTTCTCGTGCTCTTCATCATTGTCATTGTCATCATTGTCATCATATTCTTCTTCATCATTGTAGTTATTTTCTTCTTCATTTTCTCGCTCCTCTTCCCGTTGTCGTGCTTCCAATTGTCTTTGTGCCTCCCGGTCCCGTTGGTTCCGTCTTGCCGTAAGAGTATCAATCGAACTCTTTGTTCTTGTAGAGTTCTACGCATCTCTTCAATTTCATCACGTCCGGTTGATTCGGTTCATTGTTTCTTTCATCCCGAGGCCGTCTCGCCTCTTCCTCTACCTCGGCCTCGACCACTCGCCTCGGAGCCTTGGTGCACCTAAGACCTCTTAGTATCGCCATGTTTTATTCTTTTTCCTTTAAATAATTATGACAAAATATGTAAACATTAGAAATGTGTTAACTCTTAGAAATTGACTACATTCCAGCACATTTTCTGTCTCTTTTACCGATTTTGGGCTTTAAGTATGCATAGAAAATGAAGTGTATAGAAGAAAATGTGCATATCAAAGTATCAAGGAAAATCAAAGAAATTCTTGTTATATCTTGTAGAGTTTGTAATTCAAGTAAGAATTGATAATTCCTTTCTCTTTTGTAGGAGGATGGAGTCAAGTTTTGAAGCTCTATAAGAACCAAGAAACAAGGGAAGAAATAAAGGAAGTGGAGTAATGCAAAGTTAGAAGAAACTCAGTATAACCGGCCGCAGCAAGTTGACAAACCGCCGCAGCAAGTAGCTTTCGTGTCACCGCCGCAGCAAGTGGACAACCGCCGCAGCCGATCGGCCGCGGAAAGTGGGCCATCGGGCCGCAGCCAGTCGTGAAAAAGTGCAGAAAGTACAGCTGCGCGTTTTTCACTTTAGAAACAGAAAAACCCTATTTAACCTAAAGGGAAGGGCCGAAAAACACACTTTTGCACAAGGGAACAAGTGGGAACACAAGGAGAGAGCTTGGGAGAGAGATCTTGGAGCTTTGGAGGCTTGGGTGCTCAACCTAGAAGAGATTTTTGGGGATTTCACCTTGGTTCTTCCTCTTTTCTCCTCTTACATTCTTCATGTATTCAGTATCTTTGCTTAGCCTCTCTTTGTATTTGAACATGAGTAGCTAAACCTTTCATTCTAGGGTTCTTTTGACCCTTTGTATGGATTAATACTTGAATATTCCTCTCTTTTAGTTGATTAATATATGTATGTGTTGATTTCAACCTTGGCTTAATGCTTCTAAGTGATTGGCCTCCATTTAGATGATTTATTCACTTAGGTTTTGACTTGAGAGAGCTAATCTAGGTGTAGAACTTGATTGAAATCATGCTTGTCTTGAAGTTTACTTGATAAATGGATGGTTTGTTGGTAAAATAGAGATATATTTACTAACCTTGCATTGTCACATTAGGGTTGTTGCTTAAATATTGATTCTCATTAATTGTAGCAAGAGATTGTGCATTTTAATGAGAAGAGAAACTTGATTTTGACTTGAGAGAGCGGGTCAAGTGTTTTAGAACCTTAGACTAACACATATATGTATTGAAATGCTACTAGAGAGGAAATTAACCAAGTTTTATGAAATGCAAAAGGGGAAAAAGAATCCTAGGCTTTATTATCCTTGAAGTCAAAGAGTCATTTTCCTTTCTCAATTTTAAGTTTTAGAAATAGTCTTTAAAAATTCTCATTCCAACTCAAAACTTTGTTTTAGCTCAACTTGATGAAATTCACTAAGCCTCTTGCTTGACCAATTTGTTAAACAAATCCTCGTGGGAACGATACTTTATTTATCACTTTATTACTTGCGAAACTCGTACACTTGCGAGGCGAACAAGTTTTTGGCGCCGTTGTCGGGATTTGTGCAAACAAATCCTTTGGTCAACCTTGGGCTTGTGTTAGTAAACTTTGCTTGAGCTTTTAGTTAGGTTTACAATTTTTTTTTCTTTTTGTCCTTTATTGATTTTTGTTTTAGTTTGATACTCGCTCTTGCTTGTTTCTCTTGTAGGTACCATTTCAAGATATGCAAAACTTGCATCCGGACGGATTGGTAGTAGTACTTGACGCGTGCCTCTCATTGAAGAAGAAACCGAATCTGCATCTGAAACCATGTCAGACGATGAGTATGATAGAGCTACCGTCAATGATTTTGCTAGTCGGAATATGCAAGGTCCTCAATCTTGCATTCGGATGCCGTAAATGCAAGCACGTACCTTTGAGATCAAGCCGGTTATGATAACAATGCTTCAAATGCATGGGATGTTCCATGGTCTTTACAATGAAGATGCCAACAAGCACTTGATGTACTTCTTGGAGGTGTGTGATTCTTTCAAGCAAAATGGAGTTCCCCAAGATGTTTTGAAGCTACGGTTATTCCCTCTTTCTCCTTCTTGGGCCGATCTTGAGGCTAAGTTTAGAGCTCGATTCTTTCTGATGACAAATCTGTGGAAGCTAGGGATGAATTTCTAAGCTTTAAACAACATCCCGATGAGCATCTTTATGCCGCTTGGGAGAGATACAAGATGTTAATGAAGCAATGCCCTAATCATGGGGTGGACAAATGGGTTGTAGTCCAAATTTTTGTACTCGACTTAATCCTCAATCTAAAGCAATGGTTGATTCTATGACCAATGGAGGATACCGGAATGTTCCCGTGAATGAGGTGATTCGATTGTTGGATCAATTGTCCGCAAACAATACTCAAGGCAATGATAGGAGGACTAACCAAGCTATGCCTAATGCAAAAGAAGACTCTTCCTCACAAATTGCAACTCTCTTATCCGCTTTGAATAAGCGTTTTGATGTGCTAGAGTCTCAAATGCAAAAGAGCACTTCTCAAGGTGTGCATTCTGTTCATGCCACACCAATTGTTTGTGATCAATGCCATGATGTCCATATGCCTAATTATTGTCCTCTTTACATGGCCACTGAATCTGTCAACTACATGGGCAAGTTCCAAAATCCTCAAGGCAACCCCTATTCACAAACCTACAATAGTGCTTGGAGAACTCATCCAAACTTTTCTTGGAGTCAAGGTAACAATTTGAATCAAGCACATGGGTCTACATCTGGTACTAAGCCTATTCCACCCAGTTTTCAAATGCAATCAAGGCAAATTCCTATTAAGGAAGAGGAATCTAAAACCGACAAAATGCTAGCTCGAATCTTGTCTGAGGTGGAATCTTCAAGAGTTGAAACTAAGGCTACTTTTTCTCTCCATGAAACTGCTATTAAAAATCTTGAAGTGCAAATGGGGCAATTAGCATCACAGTAAATGTTTTATCAAGAAGCAATCTTCCTAGTGACACAATTCCTAATCCAAAACGAGTTGGAAAAGAGGAATGTCATGCCATTAACTTGAGAAGCGGAAAAGTACTACCGGATGTGCCTAGCTCAAGTACTTCTCAACCAAAGCAAGATGTTGATGAAGAAAGTGCAATGGAAGAAGATGTCACTAAGAAGAGAAAGCAAATTGAAGAAAATTTGCATGATGTTGGCAAAGACAAGAAGGTAGAGCAAGAGATGAATGATGAGAAAAAGAGAAAGCCAACCACTCCTACTTTTATGCCACCGCTACCTTTTCCTCAAAGATTCAAGAAGAAGGAGGAAGATGCTCAATTCAAAAAGTTTGTGAACATGTTCAAACAACTCCATGTGAACATTCCTTTTGCTGAAGCTTTGGAGAGCATGCCTAAATATGCCAAGTTCCTTAAAGATGTTTTGTCTAAGAAGCGACGATTCAATGAATTTGAGACTGTGGCATTATCTGAAGAGTGTAGTGCAGTCATTCAAAGGAAGTTACCTGGCTAAGCTTAAAGATCCAGAAGCTTCTACATCCCTTGCAACATTGGGACAAATTTTAATGGTAAAGCTCTTTGTGATTTGGGTGCAAGCATTAACTTGATGCCTCTAGTCTGTTTTCAACCAATTGGGCTTGGGAGAGCCAAGACCTACTACGGTATCTTTGCTCTTGGCCGATCGTAGCATTTCTCAACCGAGAGGAATCATTGAAAATGTCCTAGTAAAAGTTGACAAGTTTATCTTCCCTGTGGATTTTGTAGTGCTTGATTGTGAAGTTGATTGGAAAATTCCTCTCATCCTTGGGCGTCCATTCTTAGCCACTGCAAGGACTCTCATTGATGTAGAGAAGGGTGAGGTCACTTTGAGGGTCGATAATGAGCAAGTGATATTCAACATGCAAAAAGCCTCAAAGTTTCATGATGATTCTCGCTCAATGTTCGTTTGTAGATACATTAGATGCAGTTATTCCTCAAGAATCATATGCTTCCATGATCAAAGACCCTTTAGAGGCATTCTCGATTGGTGAGAAGAGCTTTGAGAAGTTTGATGAAGATGTTGTTGAAGAGCTCTTTCATTTTGACTCATTTCCTCATTCTAGACCGAGGACCATTGAACCACTTGAGCTGTCTGATGCCTCAAGTACTCCACTGAAGCCTTCTATTGAAGTTCCTCCGGTTCTAGAGTTAAAGCCATTACCTTCTCATCTCAAATATGCTTATTTTGGGAAAGCACGGCACTTACCGATGGAATTGGAGCATGGAGCTTATTGGGCTATCAAAAAGCTAAATTTTGATCCTAAAGTCATGAGGAAGAAGAGGCGACTTCAACTTAATGAGTTAGATGAATTTCGCCTTAATGCCTATGAGAATACAAGGATATACAAGGAGAATACCAAGCGGGATCATGACAGCAAAATTCTACCCAAGAGTTTTGAACATGGTCAAAGGGTGCTCCTTCATAATGCCAAGTTGAGTTTTTTCCCGAGAAAGCTAAAATCTCGATGGTCCGGTCCATTCACGGTTGTTCAAGCATCTAAATTTGGTGATGTGGAGTGGAAAATGAAAAAGGTGAAAGATTCAAGGCTAATGGTCAAAGATTGAAGCATTATTGGGGTGGAGATGTGGATAGGCTTGTGTCCACTATCTACTTAGTTAATGAGGAGTGACCAACATGAAGAGTCGAGCTAAAGACTATAAACTAAGCGCTTCTTGGGAGGCAACCCAAAGTCTAAACTAAATCTTTTCAATTTGTGTGTGTGTGTGTGTGTCTTTATTTTCTTTAGTAAATTTATGTTTGATCTTTTTGTTTTGTAGGAAGAAAAGGCACCCAACTTAGAAATGGAATGTTGTAGTTGGGAGGAATATCAATGAAGGAGGAAGAACTCATGAGTGCCAAGGAAATGCTAAAAAGGGAAGTTCATTTGACTTTAAGCTCATACATATGTGATTCTGGTGAAATTTTGATGACTAGTCAATTTTGAGTAATATTGTGGCTATTGTGATTATTTGGTTGATACTCTATGTGAAATCCACTTGTGACCATTACTTGAGTGCTCAAATTTGATGTGTTGTTGTATTCCTTGTGAATATGTGTGCCTTATGGTCTTGGATGGTTTATAATGCTTGATCTTGAGTAATTTGGTTGTTAATGATTGGTATAAAGCTTATTAGGTGATTCTTGTGGTGTTTGGGAATGTTTCTTGTGTTTTGCAATTTTGTTGTTTTGTTTGGTTTTTGACAAGAAAACTTGCCACAAAGAAGTTTTGCAACTTGCTGTGGCAAGTGGTTCAAAGTTGCTCCCTGTGTTCACTTTCCGCGGAAAGTGGGCCACTGGCCACTGGCTGTGGCCAGTGTTAAAAAAAAAAGAAAATTTATTTTCGATTTTTTTTTTTTTTAAAAAAATATATTTTATTTTTATTAAAAAAAAAAAGGAATTCTTCCCACTTTGCCCTTCATTGTTTAATTTATTCCCATTTTACCCAATGAATTTAGTCCCTATTAGAGCCACATTCATTCCCCAATTTCAAAACCCTAATCTCCAAATGTAATTTCCTTCCTCAAACCCTAATCTCTTCATTGGCTACTCACTTCAACTCTTCCAGCCGCATCGCATCGCAGAAAAACTTTCCCCAGTCCAGCCGCTGGTCCTCGTTTTCTCAATCTCTCGATTCTCCCTTCCTCTCCTCTGCTCACCGTCCCTCCGTTCACTGTCGGCGTCCTCCTCTCATTGTGTCTTCCTTCCTCCACGATCGCCCCAACGTTCCCTTCCAAATCCACCGTCACAACCTCTCCGTCTCTCTCACTCACCGGTTCTTCCCTCACCGTCGACGCAAGCCACGCCCTGTGTCACCCACCGTCCGCACTCCACCTTAATCACCACCGTCGCCCTTCTACAAAGTCACCACAAAGGGTCTTCGCCCCTCTTCCTTCATCTGACTTCACCGTGTCTCTTCCTTCCACCTTCGACCTCCCTCGTTCGCAATCCACCACTCCCATCCGCCTCTCTCTCTCGCAGCCCCTCCATAAATCTCCTCTCGCTCACTCTCAAACCGTCACTCCTCTCCATTCATCCTTCACCGTCGACGGTAGCAAGTTCGCTCCCGATCCCCCCATACCTCCGTCGATCTCGCCTCCTTCGCTCCAGTCCAGCGGCTTGTTCTCTAAGCTCGTTTTCTATTTTCTCGTCCGCCGCTCTCTTTCGTGCACTCGCTGAATAAAGGTCGAGTGTATCTAGTCTCTCCTCGCGTGAACAGTGCTGCCTGAGGAACAACGTTTGATTCTTTGCCCATTTTGCTGTGTTCGTGCCTCTAGCCCACCTGAGCTTCTGGTCTGTTTGTGTCTGTATTCTCTGAGGTAAAGCTCACCCCTGTGTCCATTTTTTTTTGGTTTGGGTTTGATTTGGTTAGAGTTGAGTTCGATGCAGTGGTAGTATGATGCCTTTGTGATTCTGATTCCGAATTTATTCATGCTAGCTGAAGCTTGACCTGATGAGTTTTGATTTGAGGTTTAGAATGTTATTAAATGTGGTCCTGATTTAATGCGGTTCAATGTGGTTGGATTGAATTGATGTTCTGATTTAACGTGGTCGATTAGCATTTCTAGACCGATCGAAAGCAGATTTTTGAATGTGGTTGGATTGAACTTAAGCGTGCCTTTCTCTATTTTTGGGTTGTGTCTGGATAAATTAGAGGGCTGCTTTGATTCTGGACTGATAATGCTTGCTGGTTTTGGTTGAATTGAGATGGTAATTTGAGGATTAGTGTAGTTCATGGGCTGTTTTGACCATTTCTGGACTGAAAAAAAATGAACATCTTAATTTCCTGGTTGGCTCTTTATATGCGTGGTTTTCATGAGAACTAAATTGTATTATTGTATTCTGAAACCTTGTAGTTCTTGAATTGTGAAAACCACTTTGTCATCTTAACCCAAATGTTCAGAACTTGAATTTACCTCACAGGCTTTACACAAGGCATTGGGAATTTGATGAATTGTGCATATTTGGAAATATTTTCTTTTGATAGCCTGCATAAGCTGAGTAGTGTTGGTAGTTCCACTTTGACATGTTGTTAGAATTGTTGAGGCTTAAGCTTGACTTTGATTGGTGGTTTGAGAATTAGCATGTGGCAACTACTGATGGTTGCTTGTTACATTTTGTCCTGGAATTTTGTGTGCCTCTTTGATCTTGTTTTCAAAGCATAATTGTGGGATTGAGCACTATAAATTGTAAATCACAATTGCTCTGAATCTTTTGGTTGCTGATTTTAAATGGAAAAATTGAGATTCATTTTTCAAAAGGACCAGTTCTGATCCAATTCCAAAAGATTTCAGAATAACTTGTAAAGTTGCATACTGTCGCATGATTTTGTGTAGTGGTGAACTATTGCTTGGTGGACTAAGTCCTAGAGTAGCTGCATGAGTTTTACTTTGTACTAGGTTGCCTCTGGAATTTGTCTTTGTACTAAATGCTCTGAATTGTTATGCCACATATTGGCATCTAGGCTTGAATTTGAATGGTGATTTGAGGAGTAGTATGTTGTCTTACTGATAATTGCTGGTGAAAATGGGCTCTATGATTGCTGGTGCATTTTGATACATTTTCCATAATGTTCTTAGCATGAATGGTTAATTAGGCACTTTCATTTGCTCCTAAAAGAATGATTGTCTGGAAACTTTGGTTAGTAATTTCAAATGGAAAGAGTTCAACTCAACTTTTGCATAACTATGGGCTTTGAAAATCACTGCGATCATTTGGTTTTATGCAATTACTGATGATTGCATCTGTTGAAACCATGGGGGAGTAATTATATTAAGTAAATGAACCCTGAAACATTTGATTTACTCTTTTACTCCTTCCTTTTCTGATTGTTAATATCCTAGCTACTGATAGCTAGTAATGGAAGCAATTTTGAAAATGTTGTGGCTAGTCTGTTGAGGGCCTAATTGTTAGTTTGTAAATGCTGTGGATATGAGCTGAATCAGGTACATATGCTACTTCCTTACTTTCCCATCCTTTTAGTTGACAATGAGGACATTGTCAGCTTTAAGTTTGGGGGTGAAAGTTTGCTGCAATTCTGAATTTTTTTTTTTTTTTGAAACTTTGATGAGTGCACAGTGAAAATTTTGAATAGTTCCTAAAAGAAAATTGTTGGAATGTTTGAAATCTCTCATGCTTAAATTTTTGTTTGTGAAAAAGGTTAAAATGAATTGTTATTTGTCAAAGTTGCTTGAATGAATCCGATGATGTAAATCACTGCTCAATCTTCTATGTTTGATAGGAAATTTTGTTTAATGTGCATTGATGGATGTTTTGTAGTGATAAATCATGTTATTCAAGAATTTTTAAACTAGAAAGCACTTATTGGAGTTAATTGTATTCGGATGTTCTTGTTGAAGGGCTTTGTGGCAAATTAGGTTATATGCCTTTTGTTTCAAACTGTCAATTTCAAAATAATCTTTGGACTTCTTCAAAGCTTTTGATTTATTTCATAAGATTTAAAGAAAGGATTAGGGCACTTCATAAAATGCGATTGAGCCTTTCAAGCCTACCTAATTGATTCTATTCCCTTTTGAACCCTTATTTTGAGCCTAATTGAAAAACCAATTAAAGATTCTTTTTGAAAGACCTAACATCTACCTACCTTAGCCAATATGAAAACCATGATTCCCTTGCTTTGAGATAGATGATGATTGATTGGGATGTGGAATTTGGTGATGTGTGAAATTCAAATCATTAGAAAAAGGAGGGTAGAAAGTAAAAAGGGTTCACAATGTAAAGAAATCAAGCCAAAAAAAAAATGTTACAAAAAAAAAAATTGTGCATAAAAAAAAAAAAAAGTAGTTGTCCAAGAAGGCTTGATATGGAAAAGATCAATTTGTCTTAAGTTTGGGGGAGTATGTCTAATGAGAAAAGGAAGAAACCCCTTGAGTGGTTATCATCTATCTTGAGGTATTTGTTGATTATCTTTTACCTTTTCTTTTGAGAACCTTAACCCCTAGCCCCATTACAAGCCGAAAAGTCCCTTTGATTTTTAAGTCAAGTGAAGTGAATTAGAAGAAAAGAGGAAGAAATTAGAGAATGATGGAATTGATGGTTTGAATATAGTTATATGACTTGAATTGTTGCTTTTAACTTTAGCAAGTGCAAAAAGAGTACATGTCAACTCCATTCACACACTCACATTTAGAAATTCTTGAAAAGCATGTTTTAAATCTATGAAGTGTTCATTTGTGCATGTTTACTTGGTTTCCTGTTTTATATAACTCTTTGAGCAGTAGATGAGGACAAATTTACTCATGCATCAATGGCAAATACTGAAGAAATTTTGTGAAGATATATGTTTTTTTTTTGCTTGAGGACAAGCAAATATTTAAGTTTGGGGGTGTTAACTCTTAGAAATTGACTACATTCCAAAGACATTTTCTGTCTCTTTTACCTATTTTGGGCTTTAAGTATGCATAGAAAATGAAGTGTATAGAAGAAAATGTGCATATCAAAGTATCAAGGAAAATCAAAGAAATTCTTGTTATATCTTGTAGAGTTTGTAATTCAAGTGAGAATTGATAATTCCTTTCTCTTTTGTAGGAGGATGGAGTCAAGTTTTGAAGCTCTATAAGAACCAAGAAACAAGGGAAGAAATAAAGGAAGTGAGTAATGCAAAGTTAGAAGAAACAGACAACTGGCTGCAGCAAGTTGACAAACTGGCCGCAGCAAGTAGCTCTCTGTGTCACTGGCCGCAGCAAGTGGACAAACTGGCCGCAGCCAGTACTGGCCGCGGAAAGTGGGCCACTGGCCGCAGCCAGTCGTGAAAAAGTGCAGAAAGTACAGCTGCGCGTTTTTCACTTTAGAAACAGAAAAACCCTATTTAACCTAAAGGGAAGGGCCGAAAAACACACTTTTGCACAAGGGAACAAGTGGGAACACAAGGAGAGAGCTTGGGAGAGAGATCTTGGAGCTTTGGAGGCTTGGGTGCTCAACCTAGAAGAGATTTTTGGGGATTTCACCTTGGTTCTTCCTCTTTTCTCCTCTTACATTCTTCATGTATTCAGTATCTTTGCTTAGCCTCTCTTTGTATTTGAACATGAGTAGCTAAACCTTTCATTCTAGGGTTCTTTTGACCCTTTGTATGGATTAATACTTGAATATTCCTCTCTTTTAGTTGATTAATATATGTATGTGTTGATTTCAACCTTGGCTTAATGCTTCTAAGTGATTGGCCTCCATTTAGATGATTTATTCACTTAGGTTTTGACTTGAGAGAGCTAATCTAGGTGTAGAACTTGATTGAAATCATGCTTGTCTTGAAGTTTACTTGATAAATGGATGGTTTGTTGGTAAAATAGAGATATATTTACTAACCTTGCATTGTCACATTAGGGTTGTTGCTTAAATATTGATTCTCATTAATTGTAGCAAGAGATTGTGCATTTTAATGAGAAGAGAAACTTGATTTTGACTTGAGAGAGCGGGTCAAGTGTTTTAGAACCTTAGACTAACACATATATGTATTGAAATGCTACTAGAGAGGAAATTAACCAAGTTTTATGAAATGCAAAAGGGGAAAAAGAATCCTAGGCTTTATTATCCTTGAAGTCAAAGAGTCATTTTCCTTTCTCAATTTTAAGTTTTAGAAATAGTCTTTAAAAATTCTCATTCCAACTCAAAACTTTGTTTTAGCTCAACTTGATGAAATTCACTAAGCCTCTTGCTTGACCAATTTGTTAAACAAATCCTCGTGGGAACGATACTTTATTTATCACTTTATTACTTGCGAAACTCGTACACTTGCGAGGTGAACAAAATGGCACAACAATTTGCACACCAAACATATATTCACATATATTCATTTCATAAGGTTAATACATATTGGTCATTCTAATCCTAATACAAGTCTTACTGTACAATCTCCTTATTCAAACGTATTTACAATATTCCAAAGTACTTGGAGATACAACCCAAACTTCCTAGTTTCTACAATCCACACTTCCTTGTACCGATGCTTTTCCTTTCACATGTACATGTGTACGAACCAAGCACTTCGGATAGCGTAGTGAATTCTAACTCCAAGAATGGGTCCGTCGTCCAGAAGAGCTCGTTGATAATCCTGCCCAAAAGCGGGTACAAGGAAAGAAGTACAAAGTGGAACGAATCCAAGCTGCGGGTGCATGTTGGTCACAATTGGCTTGATAATTTCTGATCGTGCTTAGAAACATCGATATTTGCTTTGAGTATCGTGGGCGTAGTTCTCTACTTCAAGAAGGTAGTGTTCTAAACGAATGATTAATGGTGTATCATCGTCTAGGACGTAATGATAGTCGTCAGGTTCGGCTACCTCATCGTCAAGAAGTTGGATCTCGGGGTAGTTAAAGTTATCACCAACTGAGGTGTGAGTTGAAGTAGGGCTTCCTGGATCAATTTGGTCCTCTATCACTAGGTCATGCAGGTTGAGATCGGGTTCAGAGTTCCCTGAAGCTGGGTGATAAAAGGGTTCTGATTCACTGTAGTAGTGACTGGGAGTAGTGGGGTCAGTATTCTCATAGTTTGGATCATAAGGGAACAATTCACCGTGGTCCTGACTCCAAGGTGGAACAGTTCGTAATGGTTTGTGGATTCGTGACTCATTCGCCTTGCGCTTTGTAGGAATCCGACTCTTCCTCGATAGGATCTTCTTCTTCCATGGTCTGTAAGGATGGGTTATTCGAGGGTGCGAGTGCTAACGGAGGAATGGATCTCCGAGCAGACGTCTCCACATCCCGTAATAGTTGTAGAATGGGTCTAGGACGGGCTCTTCGTCCCTCGTTCATCACTACACATTACACCAATGGCCTTATCAATACTCATTTTCAAAAATGTGCTCAAAGTTAAAAGGCTTAAGAATCTAACTCCGTTATCCGAACAGAATGGCCTGAGTAAGTGTCTACCATGGGGCCTCACCGGGTTAGCAGTGACTTATGGCACACCCACGTAGACTAGCCTTGCCTTCGGCACCAAACTGTCCGTGGTAACATAGTTAAACACTTGCCAGAAAAATTTGCTCTGATACCATAAAATGTAACATCCCAAGTTTGAAATGCGGATTTTTTTTTTTTTCAAACAAACAATCAGAGTGAAGCAATAGAGCGAAAGAGCATTTGGATTCTTAGCCAAAACATCAACCATTGTGTAACATTGTATAGATTACAGTAGTCCTATGGTTTAGAAAGGAACAACAGATAGAAACAGAAAGCGGAAATACGTAAAGCGATAGAGATAAAGCTGGTCTTCAGCTGCACGCCTACTCCGGGTACTTGCCTCGATCCCCGAGCCGTGGTCCTCCCGACCCTGAAGCTACAGCTGAGATTCAATTCACCATATTGAATCTCAGGTAACGGTTAACCTCATACCCAAACAATACAAAGATACGTACAAATGATATTTCTAGAGCTAATACAACAAGATATCACTACAAAAGCATATAGCGGATGCATGATCATTATGCCGACAAACATAAGCAATAAGCAAGATGAAATCCCCACAATGTAAAACAACAATAACACCGCACTATTCACCGTGCCACGATAATTAGTCGTGTCCTCGGCCGCTAGGAAAACAAAACGGTGTTATCAAAACTATAAGAACTTCGACGCATTTATGATTCTTGAAAATAAAGACTAAAATAGCCCTCCCATATGATACCCAAATCATAAAAATAAAGACTACCCTAGCCTTACTAACTATTGAACTAAAGACTAAAAACTAAAGAACGAAAGACTTACGAGCTTCTCTCTCTACTTTCTCTCCCTAGGATTTCGGCCAAAGGAAGAGGATTTTGGTGTGAAGAAAATGTGAAGGAGGGGGGGTATTTATAGGTGAAAACAAGGGACTTGTTTGGCAAAATCTAAGGATTTGTTTGGAATTCAATGTTGTAATAACCCATTAATGCAACTTGTTCAAGAAGCCAATTCTTCCACACACACACACTCTTGGTCGACATAGGGGGCTGTGTGGCAGCACCTCATTGGTCCAAAAGTGGTGACTTAGCTCACTTAATGCCCGGTATAAACCGTTTCCCCGATCGGTACCCGATTCGCGTGATTTCGGAGAATTCACAAGATTCTGGATTTACAACTCTGAAGACATGTTCTCACTTAGTAGAAATGTCCAAGTTAACCTAAATTTTGGTTCCATATAGGCCTCCAATGTCTCCGAGCTTGAAGTTTCCTCAAAAACGTGTCCGATCGAGTCCTGCCGTAACGCATTTCTGAGAATGCCAACTTCTTCAGAAAAATTCACTGATTCCAAATATGTCAAAATAAATTCAAACCCATTCCTAAATGTTGAGTTAGAATTTATTTTCCTCTTTTCCAAAATTATGCCTATATGCATTCTTCCCTATTTTGTTTTATTAGGAAAATGCACAAACTACTTCTAATTAACTTCCTAAGAGGTCACTTAAAGGTAAAAACTCACCGATCAATATTTTACCTTGACCTTGGGATTCCTATTCCTAGATCTCTAGATAGGATCCGTTTCTAATTTAAATATTACTATTCATAATTTTTGCTTTAATTAAATTATATTATTATTATATGTGCAAGTTGCCAAGTTGTTCTTCTTTCATTTTTCATTTTTTTCTTTTATTTTGCCTTGAATTTTCGGCTGGCCCTTTTTATTTTTTAATAAATATTTATTTTTTTAATTTATTTAATTATTTAATGATTTATTTATTTACTTTTTCCAAAAATTCCACAAAATTACCTAATTGGTCCATTCTTGTATTTAGGCCTAAAAATACCTAAACTCAACTATTTTTCATAAAAATTCCAATTAATTAGTAAATACATTTTTACTAATTTTAAAACAAAAACCACCAATTTTAGGGTTTCATATAATTATTTGTGAATTTCCTTCACTTATGCTTAAGTAATTAGCCCAATATTACTTAATTACTTAATTATCATAACTTGATAATTTTCTTAATTACAATGTCTCATTATCTTCATACTCATGTATTTACATTAGTATTTTCATACCTCTAACATTATTCCATAATTACAAGGGTATTTTGGTCTTTTCATTACTTTTTGAACACTCTTATACAATTTTCCCAAGTTCATATTTTATTAAATTATCATAATTAGGGATAATATACTCTCCTAATTCACTTGGTCATTTTACTACCTTTTGGTATTTTTTCATAATTTCCTAAGTTAATTACCCTTTCCAGGCATTTTGGTCATTTTGGCTCTTTGACCCTTAAATTCCCTAATTTCTTGTAGAAATTCTACTTAGAAAATATGCTATAATTATTCAAGACTGGAGATTGAATTTTCACTTATCAGAAATATCCAACTTTTATTTATAATATGCCAGATAAATATCCGGGTATTACAAATATATTTACTCTTAATCTCAACTAATCATATCAATGGCATTTAATATTAAATAACTATGAAAAAATCCCAAATAAAGTGTGAAAATATATAACAGAATAGGGATTTATCATTTTTTTTTCCTCCGTAATTTTTTAAGAACATCTTTCTTTTTCGTGAAGTTTTACATAAAATTGGCCTTTTTCTGTAATACCCGGATATTTATCTGGAATATTATAAATAAAAGTTAGATATTTCTGATAAGTGAAATTTCAATCTCCAGTCTTGTATAATTATAGCATATTTTCTAAGAAGAATTTCTACAAGAAATTAGGGAATTTTAGGGCCGAAGTGCCAAAATGACCAAAATGCTGGAAAGGGTAATTAACTTAGGAAATTATGGAAAATACCATTGTAATTATGGAATGATGTTAGAGTTATGAAAATACTAATGTTAATACAAGAGTATGAAGATAATGAGACATTGTAATTAAGAAAATCATCAAGTTATGATAATTTAGTAATTAAGTAATATTGGGCTAATTACTTAAGCATAAGTGAAGGAAATTCACAAGTAATTATATGAAACCCTAAAATTGGTGGTTTTTGTTTTAAAATTAGTAAAACATGTTTACTAATTAGATGAAAATTTTGGAGAAAATAGTTGAGTTTAGGTATTTTTAGGCCTAAATACAAGAATGGATCAATTAGGTAATTTTTGTGAAATTATTGGAAAAAGTAAATAAATAAATCATTAAATAAATAATTAAAAAAAATAATTATTTATTAAAATAATTAAAGGGCCAGCCGATTTTCCAAGGGAAAAGAAAAAGAAAAAGAATAAAATGGAAATAGAAACAAGTTGTGCAACTTGCACATTAAAATAATATTAAAATTAATTAAAGCAATATTGGTGAATAGTAATATTAAAATTAGGAAACGGATCATATCTAGAGATCTAGGAATAGGAATCCCAAGGTCAAGGTAAAATATTGACCAAAGAGTTTTTACCTTTAAGTGACCTCTTCCGGAAGTTAATTCCGAGGCCGTTTGTGCATTTTCCTAATAAAACAAAATAGGATAAATGCATATAGGCATATTTTTGAAATAAGGAAAATAAATTCTAACTCAACATTTAGGAATGGGTTTGAATTTATTTTGACATATTTGGAGTCGATGAATTATTTCCAAGAGATTGGTAGTCCCGAAACGAATTCGACACTGGACACGATCGGACACGCTTTTCGAGAAAACTTCAACTGGATCATTGGAGCCTCGTATGGGATCAAAATTTAGGTTAATTTGGACATTTCTAATAAGTGAGGAAATGCTTTCAAAGTTGTAAATCCATAATTTTGAGATTTCTCCGAAATCACGCGAATCGGGTACCGATCGGGGAAAATGGTTGAACAAGTTGCAACTAATGGGTTATTACAACTTTGATTTTCCAAACAAAGCCTTAAATTTGCCAAACAAGGCCCTTGTTTTTGCCTATAAATAGATGCATTCCCCTTGAGAAATTTCACACCTTTTCTTCCTTCTCTTGGCCGAAATTTTTGGTTGAGAAAGAAGAGAAAGGAGCTTTGGGGGAATGTGCAGTAAGCCCTCGTAGAATTGTCCTAAAGTCTTCAACGGGTAAGTCTTTTAGTCTTTAGTTTTTAGTTTAGTAGTTAGTAGAATTGTTAGTTAGATTTAGGAAGTAGGTGACAAGATTCCTACAAATGTTTTAGAGCCTTGTTTGCGTTGAAAAAATATGCAGAGGTGTAAACATAGTAGGGATCGAGTCGCCGAAAAGTTGAAGCTTCGCAGCTTCTTTTAAAAGTAAGGGTAGAATTTGTTAGAATAGCCTTTAAATTTCAAGTATGATTGGGTATCATATGGGAGGGCTATTTTAGTCATTATTTTCGAAGATCATAATTGCGTCGAAGTTCTGGCGAAATTTCGGAAGAAAATTTGTCGAGTAACGAAGTCTTGGCGAAATTCCGTCAATTAGGGTAGAAGGGCAAAATGGTAATTTTTACCTAAAATACCATTCATGTGTCAAATCACTAATGGAAGTGATATTACTCTTATAGGACGTCGGAATCTAATTTGTTGCCGTTACTGCTGTCCAACGTGCATTGTCGGACAAACCGTCTTCCGTCGAAAGTACGGTTTCGCGAAACATCTACGTACATCAACGAAGGTACGGACGCTGCATCGTAACACTAATCCTATAGTTCTCATATACAGATATGTCATAGATACGTTCATATACCGGCTCTGCTTAGGGTCGCCGCTTACATACACCTTGTACGGGTTATAAGACATGATAATACCGCTTTGAGTTTTCCTAGCGCCGAGGACACGTGTTCGTGGCACGGGGTAATGTGCAGGCTATATTTGTGTAGGACTTTACATACCGTTTTATGCTTATGTCCCGTCTCGTGTCACAATGTTGTTGTGTAGGACCTTACATAATTGCTTCATGCTTATGTTCTGGCTCGTGTCACACTTCGATGAGATGTTGCTTTGTTATGTCATGAATATCTATTGTCTATATAATGTTTTATTTGAGCGTAAGGTTAACTGTTACACGAGATTCAATGCGGTGAATTGAATCTCACTGTAGCTTCAGGATCCTGAGGACCACGGATCGGTGATAGGGAAAGCAGCAGGAGTAGGCTTCCTACGGATTTATCTTATCGCTTTCGTACTTATCTTTTGAACAAGTAGGATCACTGTAATGTCAATACTATATTACACTATGGTTCATATTTTGTTATGATCAGTTACTCTTTCGCTCCCATGCTCTACTCTGATTAAAAAAAAAAAATTCCGCTTTAGAAAATGGGATGTTACATTTTCACTTATTAATTACTCCCTCTGATCCTTTTTATAAGTAACTTTTTTCTTGATTGCACCAAAGAACTGATAGTTAAGATTAGTTAAAAGCAATAAATATGTCAAAAATATCATGTTTCTTCCAAATATAACCCTATTTATGAAAACATGATAGGAGAGATAATGAGTTAAAAATATGAGAGAAGATGAATATAAAATATGAGAGAGAATGAGTAATAAATGATGGAATGAAAGAGAATTAGTGATGAGTGAGGTGTAATTAATATAAAGTTATGTATTGGGATACCGGATACAAAAGGAAAATGTAATTTAAATTTTGAGACAAAAAGAAAGTTGTTTATAAATGATCGTATGGCGGTATCAAAAGAATCAGTTGGCTAGGAGATCCATGCAGGCCAATGGATTGTACATGGGAAGGTCTCATTTGCAACAATAACGACACTCCAAGAATCACTTCAATATAGTGTGAGTAGAGGATAAATTCTTTTTTTTTAAAAAAAAAAAAAAACTCCAGCCAAAAATAGAGTTCATGTTATGACTTATGAGTCTTACATCAGGACGCCTCATAAGTGAAACGTGGTTAAAGAGACTTTTCCGCCCAATATGTTAGTCTTTTGGGATTGAGTTTTTCTCTTGGATTTGTATTCGTAACAAAAATTATTTCAATGGAAGATTCTAAGGGACTTCTCATACACACTAGGCTAGTTTTTTAATATTAAACTCTCTCTTTAAATTTGTGTTCATAACTATATTAGCTTATACAATCACTATTTTCTTCCTTGCTTTCACTTGGTTTCAAAGCAATTAGGAACTTTCATTCTTAAACTGATAAGATATGTGCTGCAGAAACTTGAGCTTTAGCAATCTGACAGGAGAAACTGTACGGGTGCATTCCCTTTATAGTCTCCCTATTCAACTCCTTTTGTCAACAACTTGGACATTTTTCTTGTACTTATGGCCCCCACTGGCCCAATATGGGATCCAGTTTTAGTGTCTATCCTTAAACATATCTCATCTCTCATCTGGACAGTTTAGATTTGATTTTTTTTAAATGGTGTGTCGGGCTCGTTCAATAAATTTGAGAGCTAAAACAAGTTTTTGATGTGGAAAGAGAATTTGAAAACTACATTTAAGACTAAAAAGTGATAAAAGCAAATGATTCTTTAACTTTAAGGATTAAATGGAACTTGTGATTATTTTTTTCCTTTGCATTTCATAAAATTATATTAATTTTCTCGCTCGATTGTATTTTAATGGATATATGTATTAGTCTAAGGTTTAAAAGCACTTTATAAAACTCTCCAAGTCAAAATCAAGTTTATCTTTTCATTTAAATGCATAATCTCTTGTTATAATTAATGAAAATCAATTCTAAACAACAACCTTAATGTGACAATCCAATGTTAGTAATATATTTTTATTTTACTAACAAACTATGCATTTATCAAACAAATTTTGTAATGTCGTGAGTTTTGCTTTACCATAAACCTTGTATATTATGAAATATTCTATAAATAATAATATTGAATATCTAGTGTGATTTTGATAATTTATTTAATATTTATCACTTGAATAAATTAGGCAAAATCAAGAGCCAAAGAGGAAAAAAGGAACTTATGATAATGGGCTTCCTAAATAAGGCCACAATTTGGCCCAATTATAAGGAGAATAGAAAGATGATTTGGGCTCTTATTTGGGCATAATTTCCGGCCCAATTATAAAAAGATGGAAAGGAAAGTTGAGCTCTTAATTGGGTTAAGGTGTTCAGCCCAAAAACAAGATAATAAGAAGGCAATTTGGACCCTTATTGGAGGCCCAAAACTTCGGCCCAAATAATGAAAGAGGACGCACACAACAACCCAGACAATTAAAACAAATTAATTCCCCCCCCCCTCCTATAAAAAAAAAATAAAAAAAATTAATTCCCCTCCTTCACCCCTTGTCTTTGGGCTCAACTGGCAAAGGGGTCGGACACTCTCACCAAAGGGAGGGGGTTCGATCCTAGAGTTTGTTAAGACGCTGAGGGAGGCATCCTAGCTCCTAGGTGCCTAGGTTAACGCCTAAAGATAATAGACAGCTCGCCATACTCAACATTGGTATCACCTAGGAGGAAGGGAGATTTCGCCCTACCCTTGGATCGTGGGTGAACCCAACCCTTTTCCTAAAATTTTAGAATAAAAAAAAAAAAAAAAATCCCCTCCCTCTCATTCAAACCGCACGGACTCCCCTCCCCAACATGAAACAATTTATTCATCTCTCTCTCCCATTAAGCTCCACGGACCCCTCTCTTTTTTTAATTCAGACTCGGACTCTTCTCCCTACCCCATCCATCTTCTCTTCTCCAAACCGACCCCTCCTCAACTTCAATTGTATCTCTCTCCCTCTCAACACCATCCTTTACTAGAAAACATCTGATTAGCGACAGAATTTTTTCCGTCGTAAATTTAGGGGTATTTATTTTGCGACGGAATTAAAATTCCATCATAAAACCCCTTTTTGGTGTTGTGACGGAATTGGAATTCCGTCACAAAAAGCTTGGTTTTGTGACGAAATTTCAATTCTGTCGCAAAATCCCTTTTGGGTTTTGTGTCGAAATTAAGCTTTTTGCAACGGAAAATTTAAAATTTAAAACACACACCTGCCCAAAACCCTACTTATTCTGTATTCGCCTCCACCCTCGTTGATCTTCCCTCTCTCGACCTCGATCTCTCCGGTTCCAGGCGCTTCGTTCTCTCTCGCCGATATCGCTCTTGCTGAATGCTAGAACCGAGGTTAGCAGCAACCGCTACATGGTCGTAGTGGACATCGATGGGGGCCGACGAAGAAGAGAAGATAATATGGTTGAGTTCCTAGGGCGGTGCTTACGGATCTGGAGCCAGGAACCATGGATAGCATCCGATGTGGTCCGTACGGGTTAATTTTCTGACCGGATAACTTTTTTTTGGTCCGTCAGGATAAGGGAACAATTGGGCCAAGGGACTTGATGTAGAGTTGATCGATTCGGTGCTTGATGTTGTCAAAATGGAGGCAGAGAACTACGACTACCTTCAAGGTATAAAATCTGTTTACCGGCGTTTACTGCTAATTTAACTCAGACGAAGTTCTTTTCTGAGATACTATTAACTATTGATTGAACACTTGCTCCTGTTTTAGATTGGTTCACAGATATATACATAGTTTTAAGACTTTTGGATTTCTATAATTGATTGGGCTATCGATTGGTGTGAATGAGTATATAAGACCTCGAAATGCTAATATGTGTGAATGACTATATAAGTTCATTGGTTCCAATCTGGAAGCATATCGTTGTAATAATAATTGTTAAACAGTGAGATTGTAAATTCGTGCTCTAAAGGAAATGCATAGAATTTTGTCTGTGAGTAGTTTTCAATTCCTTAAACTATTTGGTCAATCAGGTATATGCATATTTTAAGTTGCAGTTTCTCCTCTGGCTATTGAGTACTTTGTTTTTAGGTATTTTGTGCCTTTTTTCCTGTTGTTGATTGGAATGTTAGAAGCGCAAAACCGTATGGAGACTATGAAATTGTATGTTTTGAATCCTGTTCAATTTCAAATGTGTTTTAGTAAATATTCAGTAATTACTATCATGGATTTGAATCATCAAATGAATTAATAATTCTTATTTTCTTATTTTCTTATTTGTGTTTTCTTGGTATTGTTTTTGTTTGGTGCTTGAGTCCATGTCTTATTTTCAGATATTTTATTATTTCAATTAAGCATGTTCAGGGACGTTATGCCACTTCCAGATATTTTAGGAAGTTAGGTTAATTCTTTTGCTTGTTTATAACTCATGTGTCAGCATGTAAAAAGCATCTTGTGTTATAATTAGAACTTCATTGTCTTCCTGGAGATTCTCCATGTCTTATAGTTATATTCTCTAAGCCTTCTATCAAACACATATGTTGTTGCGTACCTTAGGATGATCATCTTGTGGTTATTGAGAAGGAATGATGTGAACTTATGAAGAGAGTATCATTGTGGTTGTGCAGGGAGTGAACTAACTTTGGGTTTTTGCGTATTCATTATTTTTAGTTGGCCTAGAATTGAATTAGGAATATGTGACTGAGGCTAACCTCTGTTGGCTAGTTGCCTTAATGTTCCTTATCTCTCACTATGTTTTAACTTGGGTAGGACTGCATATGATTTGATATTAAGGATGTCTGCGCCTGAAAATTGCTTTTCTCTAAGACTAGTGATGCTCCAAATGCATTGAGGACCAGTATGGCCGATCCTAACAATGGTCTTCAAAGTTGGGATCCTACCCTTATAAATCCTTGCACTTGGTTTCATGTTACATGCAACAGTGACAATAGTGTGACCCGTGTGTAAGTTATTTGCTTGGTTTTGACTGTCAATTTAAGATTATTGTAGTGTGGATTGTAGAAGGAAAATAATAATAATTTGCATGTTTTGTCACAGTGATATTGGAAATGCAAACCTTTCGGGTCAACTAGTTCCACAGCTTGGTCAGCTCTCAAATTTGCAATACTTGTAAGTTGAGAATCTAATATATTGTTTTGCTCTCAAGTTTCTTGAATTCTCAAGCAATTTAATTTTGGAGCTGTTACTGTCTAGTGCTCATGTTTAACAGGAAGACACACATGTGGTTGGTATGTCTTTGTAATTTTGAAGATTTATGGGATGATAAAAAGGAGGAGCAGTTTCATTGGACATTCTTATTTTCACAAATGATTACGCACTGGGCATAGTGGTTGGATCATTGTTTTCAAATGGCCCCATTCAACGATGTAAAATATCACAATGGGATAAAAGAATCAATTAAAAGAGATCCTCTAATTCCAATTAGGAATTCGTTAGGCCCTTTAGGAATAGCCCTTCAAGTTGCAAAGTTTTATTCATTTTTTACCGTTTAATAACTCATAATCAGATCTCGATAACTAAATATTTGCAACTTGACAATTTAAAGGAAACTTTTCAAGTATTTAAATATTATTTAATGGGCGAAAACGGGAGAATTTATAAGCCTGATCTATGCAGTAACATCGTTTTGAATCCATTCCATTTTAATTGGCATGTTCTGTCTTTGTAATTTTCTGGAGGCAGTGCAGGACTTGGTTTCTTTACTTGGGCCTTTTCTCCATGATGTCCACTGCATCTTAGTAGCTTCTATATTATTATATGTGTGTTCTACTAGTTGGGGGTACAACATTCACACTAATTATATTATTTGGTGACAATTTTTAGGAATGGTATATCAGGATTTGAAGCCAAGAAATGTGTTACTCCAAAACAATGGGCATGTGTCAGATAGTTTTTGACTTGCATTTTTAACATTTAGCAAATCACGGCATGTGTCTGATAGATTTTGACTTTCATTTTTAACATTTAGCAAATCACATGTATCTTACATAATCTTACTATATGGATCACTCATGCTACTTTTCCATTAAGTTCATGTCACTTTTGTTATGGATAGTCACTGAGAAAGTCTTGTACAATCTTCAATTTTGATTTGTGTTTAATTAGTGGTGTTAATGTTGCAGATGGAGTGAGTGAAATTGGGGAAGAAGAAAAAGATGGATATTGATGGTTGGAAGAAATTGAGATGCCAGAGAACTCTCAAATAGAGGGCATTGAGTATAGGGGTCCTCTAGTTATTGACACTGTTCTGTAATTTAATTCTCCAACACGTTTTTGTACTTTGTGGAATGCAAAGATCTATTCATTTTATAGCTACTTGGTGCAATAATATTCAAATATTTTTTATTTTTCTAGAATTTAACATAAAGCTTATTGTTCCCCTGGAGATAATTCATGGACATCTCCACATCAATATACGAATAATTTGTTTTAGATGTATTTGACTATAAATGTTTGCAATCATTAATTGTGGAAGTATTTGCTTATTGTGACTCCTTTTTCCCTATATATGCCTGGGCACTAATAAATAAGAAAAGGATTTTTGTTTTCCAATAAAATTTGGGATTTGTGACAAAAAAAAAAATTCCATCACAAAATTTGACATTTGAGACAAAAAAAAAAAAAAAAGATTCTGTGGCAAATTTTTTTTTTTGGAATTGAGTTTTGTGACAGAAAGTGAATTCCGTCACAAAAATTGGATATTTGCGACGGAATCTAAATTCCGTCGCAAATCCTGAGATTTGCGACGGAATTCAAATTCTGTCACAAACTTTAAGTTTTGCGATGAAATTCACTTTCCGTCGCAAAAATAAAAAAACTGCCAGATTTTGAAATTCTGGAGGCAGTCGTACTGTTCAACGTTTTTGACTAAGTAAACAAAATCAAAAAAATGTGAAATGTTCCAGATAAGTAGTAGACACATAGAGCTTTAATTTGATAGGTAACCCACCTAATTCGGATAAGTATGTAAGGAGGTATGAATTTTTGAAAATGGGTTACAATTCTGTAGAGTCATCTGGCCAGACAGTGTTTATATTTTCGAAATTTGGAAGTTTTCTCAGCCATAAATCAATTTGGTAACTTTAATTTATAAAAATAGACTTATCAAGATTTAAGTAGAAATTGGAATCACCCTATTTGGAGTTGTATCGATCAAGTTATGAATTTTTCAAATTCCTAGAGAAGTTAAAGACTGAATTTTTGATAAGTCTTAGAATAGTCACACAAGTTATTAAGTTATTAATTGTGCATAACCTTTTAAGTAAAGGTTTCTTGGGATATATTGAAAGGTTAAATAGTTGAGATGATATTTATTCCATAGTGAATAGTATCTAAGTAAATAAGTTCCAATTGGTATACATCCCTAGTCATAAGGATACTAAAGGATAAGTATTTTGGGGTGGGTCTAAAGGAGCTAAACCTTAATTATGTTATTAAGATTGAATTGATTAATGACCCATCTCTATAAGTAGATGTTAATTATAGGACCTAATAATTGCCCGTACCTGAAGGATAAGCATAGTGATAAGAATCTGGTGAAAATGGTTTTGTCGATAAGACCAACAGGTAGTAACTATAATCTCACAGTCTTTGCGTAGCTATATATGTTTTTACATACCATATTGTATGTCCCGGCTGTATGGGGCCAGCACCACTCGTGGCTCGATTGAGTGGAAGGGCCGACCATGGGGTAGCTTCCCGGTAGCTAGGCAGGCCTAGTACATTTATTTGCTTTTGGTTACCAATTTACCAAAATGTATTTTCTAGCGCTAAGGTGTAATACCCGGATAATTATTTATCTTAAATATTTTATTGGGATAAATAATACCTATTGGAAATAGGGAATATGTGGTCTCAAAACTTGTGGTATTTATCTTATTATCTTAAGGTAATTTCACTTGAAATTAGAAGGTATAAAGTGCCAAAAAGCACTAAATACACTTATGGGTCATAAAATACCCTGAGAATATTATGATAAATCCTAAGAGGCAATTAAATATTTATTAAAAATTAAAAAGTATGTTGTCTCTAATTTAGGTAATTTATGGGATTATTTCCCTTGGAAATAAAAGATGAAAAATTAAGTATTATTTTGGGAACCCTAAATGACTCTATGATTTTTAATATAATATATGGTGCATAAATTACCAATATCAGTACAATAGTTGTGAAAAAATGATTAATCCTAATTAAGAAAATTATCAACAATTAGTAAGTGATTAAATAAATAATTAATGGCTAATTATTTAAGCTTAAAACAAGGAAATATTCAAAGTTGATTATGAACAAACCCTAATTAAAGATTAGTCAAGATTAGCATAAGGGATATTGTGAAATGGTTAAGCATGATTAAGGAATGAATAAAGTGAATTATATAAATCCCTAAAACTTGATTTACCATAAAGTAATTCTTGCAAAATGAAGGGAACCAATGGGATAATTAACTATGAGATAATTAATACATAATGCAAGTTAATTAAAGGAAAAATAAAAGAGTTGAAAATTCAAATTGGGGGGGGGGGGAGGAAACCGAAATTATAGCAAGAAGAAAAGAGGGAATTGTGTGTGAAAAGGGTTTAGTATAATATCATGATATTTAGAAAGAAAAAGAAGATATTTTGTGAAAAAGAAAATAGGATAAGTGATAACCGATAGAAACTAAATCCTATCTTGAAATCCTTGAGCTAAGTAGTAAACATCAGGACATATTATGAATCAGTGAGTTTTTGTCCCGAAGTTGGTGTTACCCGAAGTCATTTCCGTAACCGACGACGTTTATCCTAAAATGGTTAACAGGCTAGGAAATACCCTTAATGAGACCATAAATTTTGTTAACCCAAATATTTCTCAAGAGGAAGTTTAGATCTCCAAGGTTATGCTAAGGAATATTTGAGATTATTGAAGATTTCGCGATTAGAACACCGAACAAGGAATTTTATCGGTTAAAACCATAAAGCAAGAGGATGACATCATGGGGGAAGATGTCATTTTGTTGAAAAAGGGGGAGGGGAGGTCAGCATGAGCATCTAATGGTGGAGATTTGGAGTTGATTAAAGCCCTAGATCCAAGGGCTAGAATTGAAGATGATAACGTGTGAATAGTGCCACAACTTTTCCTATAAATAGCCCCTCCATTTTCATTCAAATTCTCACACCAATTGCCTTAGCAATTTCGAAATCTAGAGAGATGGTAGAGAGAAGGAAGAGCTCTTGAGGAAAAGTAGTAAAGCTCAGGGTAAGTTCTTCGGTCTCTAGCTTTAAGTTCTAGTTTTAGTTCGGTAGTTCTTGAAGTTCAAGGGTAGATATTTTTTTGATCTTTAATCTTCCAATATATTGTTGATATCATGTTTTATGGACAAATATGATATTTATTTCGAAAATATGTTGGAGAAAGAGATATGTCAAAATTTTGGAAGATTAGAGTCAAAATAGCGAAACTCTGGCAAAATATCGCCGGTTAGCGAAGTCAGGGGTAAAATAGTAATTTGTGGCCAAGATATCTGTTAGGATATTGTTCATGAGTTAATGGATACGATGTTACCCTTTAGGATATCCGGGAAGTCCGGAGTTGGGTTCAAAGGGCCGGACGTTTGGCCATTTCACGGTGGAAGGTACGTTCGCGACGTACTGTAACGCTGATTCTAATGCTTATGTTATGCTTGTATATGATGTGGATACTTTCATGAAGCCATGAACGGGATTCTGTCCTGGACATGCACTATGACTAGGGAACCGTATCTAGATCACTAAATACAGCTTTACACGAATTATAGTCATAATAATGCCGTTATGTTTTCCTAGCGCTGAGGACACAATCGTACATCGTGGCACGAATGTTGCAGACAGGGATAACTTTACATGTTAGTGTAGTTGTTATCAAATGATCATACGACGTACTAGCTTGATCATTGTTGTAATGTTAGAAATATCTATTATCCATATATTGTATATATAAGCATGAGGTTAACCGTTACCTGAGGTCCAATAGGCATTGGACCTCAGTCTTAAATGATAGTACAGGTAAGGACCAAGAACAAAGAAGGCACCGGTAGACGGAGTCTTAAAAAGGAGCCAAGGGGAAAGTCGTAATAATGCACCGAGGGTCGAGACAAGAGCCAGAAGAAGTTATCAGAGCCTATTGTCAGGCATGGATCTAATAAAGTTATTGCGAATAGTTTGGTGCCGAAGGCAAGGCTAGTCTATGTGGGTTAGCCAATCAATCGCCGTGAACTCGGTGAGGCCCCCATGATAGACACTTACCTGGCCATTCTTTTCGGTTAACGGAGTTAGGTTCATTTCATTCTGGACTCAGAACAGTGGGGTGTTGCAAATTTCAAGTCAAGCATGTTTTTAACCAATTTCTACACCTAGATTAGCTTTCTCAATTCAAACCCAAATGAACAAAAATCTATATGGTGGCCAAGCATTTAGAAGCATTAAGCAAATGATAAAATCAACACATACGTATCATCAACTACCAAAAGAGATAAATAATCAAGTCTTAATCCATACAAGGTTCAAAATAATCTTGGAATGAAGAGTTTAGCTGTACATAATCCTCAATATAATAGCCACAACTATCCAAAATGATTATAGCCATATCAAGAAACTAGCAAAGAAAGGGAAGAAGAATGAGAAAAATCAAGAATTGAAGCGTTAAATCTCTTCTAACTTCAACCCCAATGCTCCAAACTCTTCTAAATGCAAAACCCAAGCACCCAAAACATCCAAGAAGTCTCTAATAATGAGTAATTTTCAGCCTATCTCTAACTTTTATACTTGTTTTTTTGCTTCAGTTTTGAAAACACTCAGCATCAGTTTCTTGTATTTGCCATCGGTTTGCTATAGGGAACCCTTAGCGAATTGTTAGATAGAGACAGTGCTTTTTCAGGTGTTTTCGCTATGGCTTGGCTATGATGAATCTGTAATACCCAGATAAATAAAATGGGTATTTTTGATAAGTGAATATGTGGTTTCAATTTCTGTGTTATAGATATCGTATTTATAAAGGAAAAATCTCCTAGAAATTTGGGAAAACTAATAATGTGCCAAAATTACTAAAATGCCATTGTGGTGCATATAAATGGCCTAAGGGAATTATGAAAAATCCTAGGAGGTAGTAAAATAATTATTAAAATTAAGAGAGTATATTGTCTCTAATTTTGGTAATTTAATAAAATATAACCTTGGAAAAATAAAGGGGGAAAAATCAAAAAGTATTATAATGACCAAAATGCCCCCGTGAATTTTAATATATTGCATGAGGCATAAAATACTAATGTCAGTGCAAAAGTTGTGAGGTAATGAGTTATTCTAATTAAGAAAATTATCAACAATTAGTGTGCAATTAATTAAATAATTAATGGCTAATTAGTTGAGCTTAAACAAAGGAAAATCCAAAGATAATTATGTAAAACCCTATAATTAGTGGTTTATGGCCAGAATTAGCATAAAATATATTTTCTAATTAATTGGAAAATATGAAGAAAAATATGTAAGATTAAGTAATTTTGAGCCTAAAAATAAGTATGGACCAATAGGAAAATTTTGTAAAAAATTATATAAAATAATTATTTTATATAATATTAATTAAATAATAAAAAAATAAAAACAATATTAAAAGACCAGCTGTTTTTGGCCGACACATTTAGATGGAATTAGAGGTTAGAAATGAATGGTTAAAAGTCATACAACTTATGGTTAAAGTGTGATTAAGTTGTAAAAGTAAATAGGATAAATGACCACCGATAGAAATTAAATTCTATCTAGAAAACCATGAACAAGGTTTCTAAAGTCAGAGTTTATTAAGAACAAGTGAATTTTTATCTCGGAGTAGGCTGTCTCCGAAGTCATTTCCGTAACCGAAAAGGGTTATACTGGACTGACTTTAAATCTATCTGATGTTCAAAAAGCAAATCAGATAAATGAAAATCTATAGAAACGAAGCCATAACTCAATATCTGGGAATGAGTTGGTAATCAACTGGACAAATTATGAATCAGTGAATTTTTGTCCCGAAGTTGATGATTCCGGAAGTTATTTCCGTAATCGATGGCGTTTTTCCGAAAATCCTCGGCAGGCCCAGGGAAGACCTGAAAGGGATCAAAATTTTATTTAACCCAGAAATTTCTAATGAGTAAGAAAAGATATTCAAAGTTAATATTCCGGATTTTTGAGATTTTGCAAGATTACGCGATTCGGACATCGATCAGGGAATTTTATCGGGCTGGAGGCAAAAAGCAACCTGTGACATCATCAAAGATGATGTCACTTTGTGCCACCTAAGGGGGGGGAGGTCGGCCAAGGTGATCTAAGGGTCCAAGATTTTCCATTTCAACCAAGTGCGATCCGACGGTCCAAAATCCGCCTGATAAAGTGTGAATAGTAACCGATTTTTGCCTATAAATAGGACTTCACCCTCATTTGCATTCTTCACACCAAAACCAAGAGCCAAGGCCGAAATTGGAGCAGAAAGAGGAAGAGGAAGGAGTCCGAGGATGTTTGCAGCGAAGCTCTGAGTAAGTTTTCCGGTCTTTAGCCTTAAGTTTTTTTGGTAGTTATAGTAGGAGTGTTAGATCTTTAGTTTTTCAAGTATGATTTAGATATCATGTTTTAGGGGTAGATATGATATTTATTTCAAAAATATGTTGGAGAAAGAGGTATGTTAAAAATTTTGGAGAAATAGAGTTAAAGTAGCGAAGCGTACCGCGAAATTACGGTGATTAGGGAATAGGGCAAAATGGTAATTTGTACCTAAAATGCCTGTTATGATGTCAAATATTGAAAAATGTGATATTATTCCTATAGGAAATCTTTGATCACGAACCGCCGTTGTGCCGCTGTCGTTCCGCTGTCTGACGTGCCGCTGTCAGCCCGCTGTTTCCGTCAAAAGTGCAGTTTTCCGTCAAACGTACCAGAAGTACCGTATATTGTCAACGGAGGTACGGACGCGTACTGTAACACTAATCCTGTGCTGCTTAAATACATATATGTGATAGATACGTTCATAGACCGAATATACAGATAGTTTTTACACGGGTTATAGTCATAATAATGCCGTTATGTTTTCCTAGCGTTGAGGACACGAGTGGGTATCGTGGCACTAGTTTATGTGCAGGCTGTTGTTGTTATTGTTATAAGGCTTTACATACTGCTCTGTGCTTATGTTCTGTCGTCATATTGATCATGCATCTGCTATATGCTTATGTACTGATATACTGTTGTATTGTCTTGAATATCTGTTGTCTGTATACTGTATTGTTTGAGCATAAGGTTAATTGTTACTCGAGATCCAATGTGGTAAATTGGATCTCGGCCAGAGCTCAGAAGTCCGGAGGACCGAGAGTTGGAGACCGGGGAAAGTAGCACGATTAGGCCGCTGGCCGGAGAATTTATATTTCCGCTTTTGCATTTACTTTTGGAACAGTAGGATGTCTGTATTATCAATACTATGTTACACTATGGTTTATATTTTGTAATACCCGGATCTTTATTATCTGGAATATTATAAATAAATTGGATATTTCTGATAAGTGAAGTTTTGATCTCCAGACTTGTGTAAAAATAGTCTATTCTTCTAAGTTGAATTTTGTAGGAAATTAGGGAATTTAAAGGCCAAAGTGCCAAAATGACCAAAATACCCCTAGAATGCCTAAATGACTTAGAAATTTATGAAAAATCCTAAAAGGCAGTAAAATGACCAATTGAATTAAGAGAGTATATTATCTCTAATTTTGGTAATTTAATAAATTATGAACTTGGAGAAATTGAATAAGAATGCTCGAAAAGTATTGTAATGACCATAATACCCTCACAAATTCTAAAATAATGCAGAGCACATGGAAACAGAAATGTCAGTGCAAGAATTATGAGGTAATGAGGCATTCTAATTAAGAAAATTATCAACTAATGATAATAAAGTGATTAAGTAATTTCTGGCTAATTACTTAAGCTTAACCAAAGGAAATTCAGAGATAATTATGTAAAGCTCGAAAATTAGTGGAAAATGGTTGAAAATTAGTAAAAATATATTTACTAATTAATTGGAAATTTTTGAGAAAAATAGTTGAGTTTAGGTATTTTTAAGCCTAAATGCAAGAATAGACCAATAAGGGAATTTTGTGAAAATATTTAAGAAAATTAAAATAAATAAATAAATAATTAATTAATTAATTAAAAAATAAATATTTATTATATAATATTAATGGCTAGCCGAATTGGACAAGAAAATTGAGGATAAGAATTTCAAGAAAACTTAGTATATAAGTAAGTTTTATTATTTTAATATATAATTTATTAAGGTGAATAGTAATAAGATAATTAGGAAACTGATCCTATCTAGAGAACCAGGAATAGGAATTCCAAAGTCAAGGTAAAATATTGATCAGTGAGTTTTTACCTTCATGTGACCTTTTCCGGAAGTTAATTCCGAGGCCGATAGCTCATTTTCCTAATAAAACGAAATAGGGAAAAATGCAGATAGTCACATTTTGGATCTGAAGAAAATAAATTATAACTCAACATCTGGAGATGAGTTTATAATTATCTGGACATATTTGGAGTCAGTGAATTATTATCCAGAGGTTGATGATTCCAAAAACGAGTTCCGGCACCGGACGCGTCCCGACACGTTTTCGAGAAAACTTCAAGCTGGATCATTGGAACCTTGTAAGAGACCGAAATCTAAGTTTAATTAGATATTATGGATGAGAAAGAGAAGATCTTCAAAGTTATGAATTCAGAATTTTGAGATTTCGCGAAACGGACACCGATCGGGGAAAATCTATCGGACCGGGCATAAAGCAAGTGTGAGTCATCAGTTTGGACCAATTGATTGCTGCCACATCAGCCCTTGTATGTCGACCAACATGCTCCCATGGTCAAGAATTAAACACCATTTTAGCTTGATTTTACATGGTTGGTAAGGGAGGAAAAATTACAACTTTGGGAAGGAAAAATTACCACATTGAACCCAAAATTTTCCTATATAAAGGCATGTAATGCTCTTGAATTCTCACACCATTTCCTCCTTGCTTGGCCGAATCTAGAGGGAGAAAGAAGAGAGAGAAGCTCTGGGAAAAATTGTGCAGGGGTCTTCAACGGGTAAGTCCTTCGGTCTTTAGTCTTTAGTTCTTTCGGTAGTTTTAGTAGAACTGCTAGTTAGATCTAGGAAGTAGGAGATGAGATTCCTATTCTTGTTTTTAGGCCTCATTGCATTAAAAGATGCCTGACGAGGTAAAAACATAGTAGGGATTGAGCCTATGAAAGTTGAAAGTTAAAATAGCGAGCTTTAAGCTTTCGTAGTTCTTTCAATAGTTAGAGTAGTAATGTTAAAGTAGCCTTTAATCTTTCAAGTAAGATTAGATATCATATGATAGGGCTATTTTAAGTTAGAATTTCGAAAATTTTCATTGGGTCGAAGTTCTGGCAAAATTTTGAGAAATCGGAGCCAAAGTAACAAAGTGCTGGCGAAATTCCGCCAATTAGGGGTATAGGGGCAAAATGGTAATTTTTACCTAAAATGCCAGTCGTAATGCTAAATCACTAATGAAAGTGATATTACTCTTATAGGACATCAGAAACTCTGATTTGTCTTGCCGTTACGCTGTCCATCGTGCCGTGTTGGACGTTTATTTTTCCGTAAACGTGTCATTTCACAAAGTACCAAAGTACCGTCAAACGAAGGTACGTTCACGGCGTACTGTAATACTGCCTCTGATGCTTATAGTCTGCTTATATTTGATACGGATAGTTTCATAAGCCATGGACGGGACTCTCGTTCGGTCATGCTTAGTGACTAAGGTAATAAACTTAGATAATCACTATTACAGCTCCACGGGTTATGGTTTTGATAATACCGTTATGTTTTCCTAGCGCTGAGGACACGACCGATCATCGTGGCACTGGTGAATAGTGCAGGCAGATAACTTTGCTTGTAGGGTAGTTGTTATTAAATGATCAAGGATCATTCTTTGTATTTCTAGAAATATCTGTTGAACATATATTGTTATATAAGCATGAGGTTAACCGTTACCTGAGATCCGATGGTATTGGATCTCAGTTCTTACTATAGCATCACATCAAGGTCCAGAGAGACCAAGGACGGAGGATAAGAGTAAGCAGAGCGGACATCACACATGAAGATGAAGACCACGTGGAGACCCGATCAAGGACGTCTAGTATTTGAACAGATAATGTATTAATCTTTATGAACAGGCGATTACGCCACTGTTATTGTTATAATCAGTTACTCAATGTTATTAGTTCGATGCTCTACTCTGATTGAAAAAAAAAATGGCTCTGAAATTGGGATGTTACATATTTGAATATGTATCAGTTACTCTTTCGCTCCATTGCTCTACTCTGATTGAAAAAAAAAAAATCCGCTTTAAAAATGGGATGTTATAGAATCCACGGGTAAAGGGCAGACAGAGAGGTCATCTTTTGAGGTAGTTTTGTAATGGCTTGGCCATGGCAATTCCACGGCAAATGCAGGCTTCTCTTCCATAGTGTTCTTTTTTATCTTTTTTCTTGCATTCTTTCATTCCCTTCACAACTTCCCATGATCTTTGAGAGTTTTTACAACTTGTCATCTTCCACCTACAAGGAGGAGGAATTCATGAGCTCTTTAACTTTCACTAATAATAATCACAACTATAAGCATTTAAGTCATGATTTAACAAAAGTTTGAGTTTGCTTTTGTCACATCACATTTTCTTATATAATCTATATGCACAATTTGAACTCAAAAATAAGTGAAAAGAGAAGAAAATGTGCTAGAATATTATTGATTTCTATGAGTTAACAAACATGTATAAGTTTTATTGAAAGCTACAATAAGCTCAGTTTCATCTTCCAAAGCATGCATATTTAATATTAACCCCAATCCTTAATATATATAAGACCTAATAGACTTTTTCAGATAGATTAAGGAAGCTAAATAAATTATTTTAAAATATTTATATTTATATTTTTTATACTAAATTAATTTGTTTGACTTATAAATTGATATAATTAAATAATACATAACATATTTCTATAATTAACTAATTTATTTAGCTTTCTTAATCTTTATAAAAAATGTCAACTGGGACTTATATTAAAGATCAGAGGAAATACTACTACTAATCAAAACATGGCCACTTCTCATAAAATTTTATTTCAATCTACTAATGTATATGAGAACCTTAAAACAAATTCATTTTGCACAAATTAAACAAGTTATAGTGAATCACATTACCATCTCAAAACATTAATTATCGCTATATATGCCACTATTTACTGTTCACCAATGATGTTTCATACAATAATTACCCCTACCTGAGAAGAAAAGGGAAAAGGATTGCAATACCCAAAGTGTTAACATACTGCTGTAGGCTCTAACTTGAAACAATGAAGAGGATAATAAGAGACCATGAAGGTAGTCACAATCCATGTTATAAATTGGAGTTCTCATCATTAAAGCATAAACTTAATGCAATACTCATGGACGGGCCCAAATATAACTAAGATTGAGCTCTTTCTTTTTGTCATGGTTTGTTCAACGGCGGACTGTATTCCATCATAAACAAATTCCGTCAGAAATTTTCTCTAGAAACAATTTTACCGACAAAATTTTGCCAGTAAATTCCGTCAGTAATAGCATGTTGTTTTGTAGTGTTACCCCCATTGATACTTCTTCAACAATAATCAAAGATGAAAGAAAATGAGGAAATTAAGGAAGATTGCTAAGGTGCTTTAGAAAATACATATCATATTAACTAACTTCCTTGAATCTTAATATAATCAAATTAATTATGTAAATATAATATTATATTAAGAATGGGTGTAATACCCAAAATTTATAATTCTCATAAATACAATATTTTGATAAATATTACCTATTTAAAATAGGTGAATATGTGATCTCAAATTTTGTAGTGTATTTAATTTAATCATAAGAGACAATTAAATGGCTTAGAAATACTTATTTCAATTAGAGAAAATTACCAACAACTATTAGGCAATTAAAATTGCAATAATTAAAATAATTATGTTAATTTTCGTAATTAATTAATAATTAAATTAAAAAGTCATAATTAAGGAAGATATGAGATTAATTAGTGATCAAAGGTTAATAGAAACCCAAGATTAGCATAAAGGGGATTTCTAATGATCATAATTAATATAGTAACCTATCAATTAAGCCTTATAACATCTAAAAACACTGTCTTAGAGATATTAGCCAAAGATTAATTTAATCTTCCCTATTTTAATATAAGTGGCAAAAATTCCTTTTGGAGGCAAGATTATTGCACCTATATTAAATCCTAAGAGCACATAAGATATGAACAAATATCATCAATAGTGTAGGATTTTTCCAACACAAATTTAAGGCTTGAATTAAATCTAATAAAGCTTGATTAATAAAAACACTAATAACCACAATTAACTAGTAAACCTAATTAAACCAACAAAGGATGTATTAGAGACTATTAAACATTGGATTAAGAAAATAAGTAAGCTTTGCTAATCAACTTTGAAAAGTCAAAATTGGCAACTAAGATCAATGGCCAAGATTAAGTCTAATAAAGTAAAGTCTAATGGCCTTAAGTAATCACATAAATTAAGCTAAATCCTGTAATAAATTATGAACCAATGGGAGGCTTTAGACATAGGATATTTTGGGACTTGGAAGAAGCAAAAATCAAGAGTATATGGGGGAGAGAGGCCTCGATTTGCATAGGAAGTAGGAGAAGAAAAAGAGTTGAAAAAGATCTAGATATTATGGTCTTACATGCTGGTAGCCTTGTTGGAACAATAAGAGCCAAGTATTCCAAAGCTAATATCTCAAGTGAATCAATAATTAGCCTTAATCCTTGTATAATTAGATTGACCAATGATAAATCAAATATTCTTAAAACCTCATAAAAATTAATTGAATCAATGGGAAATTTAAAACATAGGTTAACTGTAAGAATTAATCTTGAACAAACACATACATTAAACTTGGGATAAATATCACCATGATTTTTGTTTTACCCAACTTATACATTTAATCTTGAGTTAATCAAAGACAATTAGAGACATCTAAGGAAGGTTTTAATTTTTGAAAATTATGAATCAAATGAGAGACTTGGATAAATTTTATGATTAGCACATAAATATATCTTATTTAGTTAGTAACCAACTATTCCATTTGCATCTAGTTCCAAAGCCTAGTTGAGAGCTAACTAAATCTTATAAAAAAAATCTAGATATTCTTCTAATCACACATGGTGAGGAATTGGCCAACAATGCAATGTTTTTTATAAGCTAGCATTAAAGAAAAAGGAAGAAGATGAGAGAGAGGGGGGAGGACGGTTGGGAGGAGAGAAGGGTGAGGATGGAGCTTCACAAATTAACCTAGATCCAATGGTCCACAAAAAAGATGAGGAAGTTCAAGGAAACTACCAAAATACCATGACATTTTACTATAAATAGAGGGCTTGGTCTTCATTATTTTTTACACCATTACAAGCAAGAAACATCTGATTATAGAGTGGAAAGTGAGAGTTAGTGGGAAGCAAGAAGGAGTAGCAAGGTTCTTCAAGGGTAAGTTCTCTAGTTCTTGAGTTATAGCTTTTGAGTTCATAGTTTAAATGTTGTTTTGATCTTTAATCTTCCAATATATTTTTGTTATCATGTTTTTATGGTTGAAAATGGTTTTATTTCGGAAAATTGATGGAAAAAATAATATAGCAAAATTTTTGGAAGATTAGGGTCAAAGTAACGAAGTTCTGGCGAAATTTTTCGGTTAGGCGATTTTTGGAGTCAGCTTTGTTAAGGCTACCATTTTATGTTCGAAATGATCTTTAAAAATCATGAAATTTTTCATGAAAAAATTAGATGTCCAGGGATTTTTAAATATATAAAATATGTAGCAATATGAGTTCTGTACAAAGAGATAAAAATTCATAAAGTTAGGCTACGTTTTTCTGGGAAAATTCTGGGCAGAGGTTGAAGAATCTTAAACTGGGAATGATATGTTAAATCTGGGTAAAAAAATATTTTTCTCAAAAGTAGACATGATAAGAATTCCAAGGAATTTTACGGAACCTCGTTTCGATTTTTTTAGAATTAATTATGATTTTTCAAAGGTATGGGAAAATCTGGCCAGAAGTGATAAACCAGCGTTTTTACAAAATGAGGGGATATAAATTAAAAATAAAATTCACCAGGGGTAAAATAGTCATTAGTGGCCAAAATATCTCTTAGATATTAGTTATGGATTAATAAAGTGATATTACTATTAGAGGCTATCCGAGAACACATACCGACCGACGAACGTACTGCTGTGATGAGGGCCTTTTTGTCTTTAGCCTTGGAGTCCACAATCAAAAATAAACCAAGGATTGCGTATAGGCCAACCGAGGATCATTCTCTCTTTTCGAGGAGCCTTTTATTGATTCCTAGATAATCTAAATGTCATGTAAAAGCAATAAAACAAGGGAAAATGGTTTTTGTATTTTCAAACTAATAAACTAAAGAATAATGCAATTTAATAAAATGCTAAACTATAATTTTTGGTATTTTCTTTATAAAATGGTGAATGAGTGAATGGTATTGAAGTGAAAATATTAATAATGAATGTTCTTGGTAATGAAGAAATGACTATCATTGCTCATAAAATATTATGGGAGTTTAAATTCATCAAGTCTTAAGAAAAACCTTAAGATAACACTTGAGTCTAATATTCTCAATTAATAGTAGCTCCTACAAACATAGCTAACTACTACCTCTTGAGAAATTGTTAAAAACCACTTGATGTGCAATTAAAATTGAAATAATGCAATATGAGTCTTCTTGAAATTAAGTACATAACAGTCCCTCAAAGGGCACAAATCAACCACATTAACTAGACAATAACATGCTAATTAATATAATCTCATTGCAACCACAAGAAATTAAAACAAATATAATCTTCATACTACAAAATCCAATCTCAACTACAATTATCAAACCAACAAAGACATTAAACATTAATCTCAGTTCTAGATTTATACACAATAATTCCTAAAACTAGGCAACCTAAATATATAAATCTAGACTAATAGAATGATAGAGTAACTCCCCTATGAAGTCCATTGAGCTCAAACATTAATCCTCATCACCAAGATCAAGGGAAATCAACCACTCATAGCAACTCGCCGGAAATAATGGAGGAATGGTGGTGTCCTGTCATAGAACATAAACCCTAACCCTAGGTGGGCTAGGATGTGGATATAGGATCAAATAGCTCTCCCCCAAGTATCCATAGATGAGATACCCGAGAGGATCGGAGATCACAAATCACAGGGACTTGACCTAGGTGCGATACCTAGGGCCTACGTACCCTGAAGAGAGATCAAAGTCCACGTAGTTCGATGATATCTTGGAGCGTTTAGCCAAAGGGTGGTGTGTGTGCTCTGTGTGCAGTATATGCAATTGAGAGAGAGCTTAGAAGATGATGTGTACCTTTAGGGTTTAACTCCTATTTATAGAGTGTACCTTAGGTGGAATCGTATCGGCCTCATTAATATGATTAATTCGAGATCAGATCATATCGGTCTCATTAACCTCGGCCGGCATATCCCAACAACCATATCGGCTTCTTTACTATGATTGATATGATTGGATCCTCCTTTATGACAGGCAGATCTTGATATGCAATATGCTCCTTGTTGGGCCATATTGGGATATGGGCCTAATATTTATTCCATAACAGTTGCCCCCAAGCTCGGAAGTTTAGGTCTCTGAGCCGAGATTAACTGACCGCTATCCGAGATCCCCTGAATCCGACTTTGCTTTCATAGAATTTTCCCGGGCTAATTGTCTGGTTTATATTCCTGCATTTAATAACATGTAAGCAAATCACAATAAATGGAAAATACTTACTGTTGTGAAAATCGTTCAACGTGCTCATTTCGGATACTTGTCCAAGCTTGCATTAAACTTTCTAGTTTGCGTTAATGTCGGTTATTGATAGCACGCTCTTCCATTCAAAAAATCGTTGTCCACTCTGTTGCCCCCTCAGCCTGGTAGTTCAGGTTTCTGAGCTGCCAGGATGTGCTACTTTCCAAATCCGGACAAGGTGTTCGTCATTGTTGGGATTCCGTGCGTGCTTACCCGAGATTCCGGGTTAATGATTTCCGAAAACGGGTTTGTTTACCCAAATTCAATCAAATAAACTTGGCGGCAATGCCGTCGCAGAATGATTCCAATAAAGGAATCTAAAATAGACTTGCCGCCTCAACGCGGGCCCCTGATTTACACTAAATTCAGTTTAAACCAGGCCTGTCTTCTTAACTTCACATGGATCCCTGATTTAAACTAGACTCAGTTTAAATCGGGTCCGCCTTCAAAACTTTACCGGGATCCTCGATCTTAAACTAGATTCAGTTTAAATCAGGTCCGCCTTCAAAACTTTACCGGGGTCCTCAATCTTAAACTAGATTCAGTTTAAATCGGGTCCGCCTTCAAAACTTTACCGGGATCCTCGATCTTAAACTAGATTCAGTTTAAATCGGGTCCGCCTTCAAAACTTTACCGGGATCCTCAATCTTAAACTAGATTCAGTTTAAATCGGTCCGCCTTCAAAACTTTACCGGGATCCTCGATCATAAACTAGATTCAGTTTAAATCGGTTCCGCCTTCAGTCTTTACCGGGATCCTCGATCTTAAACTAGATTCAGTTTAAATCGGGTCCGCCTTCTGTCTTTACCGGGATCCTCGATTTTAAACTAGATTCAGTTTAAATCGGTCCGCCTTCAAAACTTTACCGGGATCCTTGATCTTAAACTAGATTCAGTTTAAATCGGGTCTGCCTTCAGTCTTTACCGGGATCCTCGATTTTAAACTAGATTCAGTTTAAATCGGGTCCGCCTTCAAAACTTTATCGGGATCCTCGATTTTAAACTAGATTCAGTTTAAATCGGGTCCGCCTTCAAAACTTTACCAAGATCCTCGATCTTAAACTAGATTCAGTTTAAATCGGGTCCGCCTTCTATCTTTACCAGGATCCTCAATTTTAAACTAGATTCAGTTTAAATCGGTCCTCCTTCAAAATTTTACTGGGATCCTCGATCTTAAACTAGATTCAGTTTAAATCGGGTCCGCCTTTAGTCTTTACTGGGATCCTCGATTTTAAACTAGATTCAGTTTAAATCGGTCCGCCTTCAAAACTTTACCGAGGTCCTCGATCTTAAACTAGATTCAGTTTAAATCGGGTCCGCCTTCTGTCTTTACCGGGATCCTCGATTTTAAACTACATTCAGTTTAAATCGGTCCGCCTTCAAAACTTTACCGGGATCCTCGATCTTAAACTAGATTCAGTTTAAATCGGTCCGCCTTCAAAACTTTACCGGGATCCTCGATCTTAAACTAGATTCAGTTTAAATCGGGTCCGCCTTCAAAACTTTACCGGGATCCTCGATTTTAAACTAGATTCAGTTAAGCCGGGGTCCGCCTTCATCCCTTTTGTAAGGACAGACTCCACAATCTATCTGAGATCCAATTAAGGAGCGTGGATTTAATTGTATAAAACAGACTTGACATGATTTTCGAAGACGGGTTTCTTTACCATGACTTCATACATGTTTAGATTTGACATGATTTTCGGAAACGAGTTTCTTTACCCTGAATTCTACAAGTTTAGTTTCTACACGATTTTCGGAAACGGGTTTATGTACCTCGGATTCCTACATGTTTAGCTTTGACATGATTTTTGAAGACGGGTTTCTTTACCCTGAATTCTACATGTTTAGCTTCGACACGATTTTCGGAAACGGGTTTATGTACCTCATACTCCTACATGTTTAAACTGGACATGATTTTCGAAGACGGGTTTGGTTAATTTTCAATCTGTGATGCCTTCAAGGTAGGGCTTCTGGAAGCATCAACGTTGAATCTTTCTTCAGATCGGGAAAAAGATCGCGAGCATCGACATGGGATCTCCTTGTGTAAAGGGATTTGATTGCTGCTTCTTCTTGAATTTGTATTGACCATCTTAGGTCACGGGAATCGAAATTTAACGATCCCCACAGACGGCGCCAATGTTTTGTCATAGAACATAAACCCTAACCCTAGGTGGGCTAGGATGTGGATATAGGATCAAATAGCTCTCCCCCAAGTATCCATAGATGAGATACCCGAGAGGATCGGAGATCACAAAGCACAGGGACTTGACCTAGGTGCGATACCTAGGGCCTACGTACCCTGAAGAGGGATCAAAGTCCACGTAGTTCGATGATACTGGAGGCGTTTAGCTAAAGGGTGTTAGTTCTCTATGTGTTTTGATGATTAATAACAATTGTAAACAAGTATGAATGTTTTAATAAGACAAAAGAGTCAAAAACATTCTGTCATCGCAAAATTCGAGCCTAAATATGCAAGCTCAAGTTTGCTGCAAACAGAGAGCACATCAATAAATAAACTCGAGCCTAAACTCCCTGGTATAGTGAAAAGAGTTTACAAATGAGTAAACTCGAGCCTGTATAGACAAGCTCGAGTTTGCCTCTGGCGGGAATATTTTCCAATTGAAAACCATCTCTTTAAACTTCAGAGTTTATATTTTTGTGTAGAGTTTGCTTATTCCTATGGCTGTAAATTGATGAACACTCGAGCCCAAGTATATGGACTCGAGCCTAACACTTTTTTTATAGAGTTTACTCTATGGTTTGACAAACGAAGAAGAGTTTACAAAACAGGTAAACTCGAGCCTGTTATTGCAAGCTCGAGTTTTTCCTTGGCAGAGAGCTCGAGTTTAACCACTCTAAATTCAGAATGTTTCAGGTATTAGTTGGATCAAACAAGACATTGAATTCACGCGACGAATCAGAATGAAGAAGGATTTCACGCGTCTGGAATTCAATCAGCCGAAATTCAGAACCCAACGACTATAATCATCATCAAACTGAATTTCAAATGAAGAACATGCAGAATTGAGAAGTAACGGTCACATAGCAATTCACCACTATATAAGGAGCGGATTACAAACTTCGAAAGAAGTGACAAATTAAGCAGAAACGAAAAGCAAGATCAAGAATTACATATACATTCAGTTTTCTTTCTGTATTGTATTTGATATACAAAGAGCCTCAGTGTTTATCAATATCTTCTCTGTGAGAGAGCTGTAATACAAACTATTCATCCATTGTAATAATCTCAAGTCAAGGGGACTTGGAGATTGGGATTTCAGATTACAACTTGTAAGGGGGAGTGTATCCTAGAGAGAGGATAATCCTTGAGTACAGAGTGTGTATCTGATTTGAGTGATAGTAGAAAAACCCAGAGAGTCTGGGGACTGGACGTAGGTCAAGAGTTTGGACCGAACCAGGATAAACTTTATGTGTCAAGCTCTTCTTCCCTATCTCTTTACGTTCAGCTTCACTTAGGTGCAAAGTTATTTTAAAAGTTTTAAAATCAGAACTCCCAAGAAAGAAGAAGAGTACGATGACAATGATAAAAAGCTAGTTACTCTCAACATGAAGGCAATCCACATGCTGCAAAGTGCTCTTGAGCAAAAGGAGTATTTCGAAATTTGCACTTTGCCATCTCGCTAAGCAAATGTGGGATGCTCTTGAGATAGCCCATGAAGGAACAGCTGCAATCAAAGAAAATCGTATCAATACTCTCATGATGAATATGATTTATTACAGATGAAGCCCGGAGAGTCTATTGGCGAATTTCAAGTCAGGTTCACTCATCTGATCAATCAACTCATTGCCTTGGGAAAAGAATATGAACAACCTGCCCAAGTGAGGAAAATACTAAATATTCTCACCAAGGAATGGGAAGCCAAGGTCACGAAAATTGAAGAATCTCGAGGCGAATCAATGGCCTCTGTAGCAGCATTATTTGGCAGCCTCTCTGAGTATGAGGGGACGATCAAATTCAAGAAAGGGCTAAATGACATCAATGTCAAAAACAAGGGAATAGCTCTTAAAACCATCAAGGAGGTAAAGTCAGACGACGATGAAGAAGATGAAGATGAAGATGGTGAGCTAGGAATGATGGTCCGAAGATTCAAGAAATTCTACAGAAAGGACCAATCTAACAGAAAGTTTCACAAAGGAAATTCTAGTACTGAAACTAAGAAACCAATTATATGCTATGAGTGTGAGAAACTAGGCCACATCAAATCAGAATGTCCTCAGCTGAAAAACAAAGAAAATAAATTCAATAAGTTCAAGAAAAGAGCTTATGTGTCAGCTATATGGGGCAACAGCTCATCTGATGAAGATGAGGCAGAAGAGGAACAAAATGCCAATCTCTGTCTTGTGGCTCAAGAGGAATCAGACAACGAAGAGATTTGTCTTAGAGCATCAAATCCCAATAAATGGTACATTGACAGTGGATGCTCAAGACACATGACTGGAGACCAATCCAAGTTTGCTTCAATCAAACATAAGGAAGGTGGCAAGGTAACATTTGGTGGAAATCAGTCAGGAAGAATTCTTGGCATTGGCAAAATTGGAAATAGCAATGGACCTCAAATCAAAGATGTTTATCTTGTGGATGGATTATGTCACAACCTCCTCAGTGTAAGTCAAAGCACGGACAAAGGAAACCTAGTCATCTTTGATTCAGAAGAATGTTTGATTGTAAGTAAGGATGCTCTCTCCTTAGATAGTATTAAACCCAAAGCATTATTCAGAGCTCCAAGAGAAGGTAATTGCTACACTCTTAATCTGTCTAAAAACAATTCGATTCGAAAAATGTTTTGTTGGTAACTTAGATGAAAGTTGGTTATGGCATAAACGTTTAGGACATGTTAATATGATTCAACTTGATAAACTACGAAAAGGAATTGGTTATTGGTTTACCAAAACTTTCTTTTAAGAATGATATGATATGTGATGCATGCCAAAAAGGTAAACAAACCAAATCTTCTTTCAAATCAAAAACTGAAATATCAACTAATAGACTTCTTCAATTACTCCATATGGATTTAGTTGGACCAGCTAGAGTAAAAAGCCTTGGTGGCAATCTTTATACATTGGTTATAGTAGATGATTTCTCAAGGTTTACATGGGTCATTCTTTTATCATCAAAAGATAAAACATTTGATCAATTTATTGTGTTTGCCAAAAGGTCCAAAACGAGAAAGGATTCTCTATTGCGGGTATTCGTATGCATCATGGTGGAGAATTTGAGAATCATGCCTTTGGAGAATTCTATGATAATATGGGAATCAATCATAACTTCTCGGCTCAAGAACCCCACAAAAAATGGAGTTGTTGAAAGAAAGAATAGAGTGCTTCTTGAAATGGCAAGGTCAATGCTAAATGAGAACCAAACATCTCAAGTGTTTTGGGCTGATGCTATGAGCACTGCTTGTTACATATCAAACTGGGCATATCTCTGGAAGAAATTGAACAAAACTCCCTATGAGCTCTACAAAGGAAGAAAACTCAACTTAGCTCACTTACACATCTTTGGATGTAAATGCTTCATCCACAATAATGGTAAGGACAGCTTGGGAAAATTTGATTCCAAAGCTGATGAAGGTATATTCTTGGGTTATTCAAGTAGAAGTAAAGAATATAGAATTTATAATACCCGCAATCACACTGTTGAAGAATCTATGCATGTTGTTTTCTGTGAAACCAAATCTAACAAGTCCTTGGATGATGATGATGATTCTCCTATGACAAACCAAACTTCTGGTTCAACAAATACTGAAAAAGATTTGCAAAATGATTCTGAAACTGAAAAACATTGTGAAAATGCTTTTGAAAACAGTGTTCAAACTCAACCAAAATCATGGAGATACAGTAGGAGTCATCCTTTGGATCAAGTGATAGGTGATGCAAATCAAGGAGTAAGAACCAGAAAAAGCACTTTGAATGAAGTTACTTTTTCAGCTTTCATTTCTAAAATTGAACCCTCTAAAATTGATGAAGCCTTTTCAGACAATGATTGGGTTATAGCAATGCAAGAGGAGTTACATCAATTTGAAAGAAACCAAGTTTGGGACTTGGTACCCAGACCTAAAGACCATCCGGTCATTGGTACTAAATGGGTATTCAAGAATAAATGTGATGAATCCGCCATAATCATTCGTAATAAGGCAAGGCTAGTTGCAAAAGGCTATAATCAAGAAGAAGGAATTGATTATGAAGAAACTTATGCTCCAGTAGCAAGATTGGAAGCTATAAGAGTTCTTTTAGCCTTTGCCTGTGTAAAAGGATTCAAACTTTTTCAAATGGATGTGAAATCCGCCTTTTTAAATGGTTTTATACAGGAGGAAGTTTATGTTGAACAACCTCCAGGATTTCAAAATGAACATCATCCGGATCATGTTTATCATCTCAAGAAAGCCTTATATGGTCTTAAGCAAGCTCCTAGAGCTTGGTATGAGAGGTTAAGCACTTTCCTTCTTGATCAAGGATTTGTTAGAGGGAAAGCAGATACAACTCTCTTTATAAAGAAAAATAAACTTGGTGATGTCTTAATAGTTCAAATTTATGTTGATGACATTATTTTTGGTGCTACTAATGATACTATGTGTGAAGAATTTGCTAAGACAATGCGGGGAGAGTTTGAGATGTCCATGATGGGAGAACTCAATTACTTCCTTGGACTTCAAATCAAGCAACGTCATGATGGAATTTTCATTCCCGGACCAAGTATTTGAAAGATCTATTGAAAAAGTATGGTCTAGTTGGATCGTAATGGAGCGAGATACTCAATGAGTTCAACCGCAACTCGGATGCCGATGAAAAGGGGACTGCCTTCAACATCACTAAATATAGGGGAATGATTGGATCATTACTCTATCTTACTGACAAGCGCCCAGATATTCAATTTAGTGTTGGAATGTGTGCTAGATTCCAATCTGCACCCATGGAGTCTCATGCTGAACATGTTAAAAGGATGTTTAGATATCTTGCTGATACAAAGACTCTTGGATTGTGGTTTCCCAAAGATCAAGCTGAACACTTGGTAGCTTATGCGACTCGAGATCATGCAGGCTACAAGACCGAGAAAAAGCACCGGTGGCCAATGTGAGTTCTTCGGAGGTTCATTAGTATCTTGGTTCAAAAAAAAGGACCACGTGGTGTGTCATCCACTGAAGGCGAGTATGTTGCTGCCTCAAGTTGATGTGCTCAAGTTCTTTGGCTCAAACAACAATTGTGTGATTTGGGAGTTCATCTCAAAGAAATCCCAATTCTTTGTGACAACACAAGCACAATAAGCTTGGCAAAGAATCCTGTTCAACACACTAGAACCAAGCATATTGATGTTAGACATCACTTCATAAGAGATCATGTTCAAAAGAAAGATGTCAAAGTCATGTTCATCCCAACTCACTTGCAACTTGCTGATATCTTCACCAAACCATTAGCAAAATAACAATTTGTGTTCATAAGAAGAGAATTGGGAATGGTAAATCCCAATGAGTTGTGAGTAATCTCTACCCAAAATGTTAGTTATATTTTTTTTTGATGTTTATTGTTTTACTAACTTAAGCATCGGAGTATGTAGATATGTTTTGTGCAAGATGTGTATTGAAATCAATATTCCAAACCATCGACTGCAAGTTAGCTGTCACAAACTCGAGCCTACCGAAGTTAGACTCGAGCTCGAGAGAACCAGAGAGAAATACAATTATCTCAGGTCGCCAAACTCGAGCCTATTAGTTGAAGGACTCGAGTTCGCGGGAGACAGAGAGCAACCCATCTCGAAGAATCTGACAGACTCGAGCCTATTAGTTGAAGGACTCGAGTTCGCGAGAGACAGAGAGCAACCCATCTCGAAGAATCTGGCAGACTCGAGCCTATTAGTTGAAGGACTCGAGTTCGCGGGAGACAGAGAGCAACTTAGTTTAGAGAACCTGACAGACTCGAGCCTAGTAGCAGACTCGAGCCTAGCAAGAAACTTCAAGGGTTCACACATATACTCTTGAACTCCAGGTTAGTACCGTTACACAAACTCGAGCCCACACTTGTGAACTCGAGTTTGCGTCGATAAATCTCTTTTAAAAACCTGACTGTTCGTCTTCACTTTATCTCACCCTCGAGCCTAAACCTAATTTCCTACCAAAAATCTCTCAATCTCCTCGACGAAAACCAGAAAGCATGGCTTCAAAACGATCTGCAACTCAAGATTCCCAATCCTCAGATCATCAAGAACCCCAATCCGATCAACCGAAAGTCTCTCAGCGTCCTCCCAGAGCAAAATCGTTTCCCAAACACGGAATTGACAAGCAAATTCCTGGAATTCCTTTGACCCAAGCTACCCCTATAACCACAGTCAAGATGGACACCCCAAAGAAACCCTCAACTGCTGAAACACCACCTAGAAGGGGCAAAGAGAAGGTCTATAAAACTAGAAAGACCACAACGAGTCCTCTTGCAACCGGTCAAGCTAGTTCTCAAGCTCAATCATCCTCTCATCATCAACAACAATCTGTTCCTCAGGTATCTAGAGACACCCCAGCCTTATTTGAAATTTACAATCACTCTTCCATTCCTAAGGGATTCTCTAGTGAAGCTGTCACTCTAACTGGTGAGGATGCCATACGATTCCAAGAGAATTATGAGGCTAAGAGTTTCTGTCCATCTGTTTATGTCAATTTAGATACTTTAAAAGAGGAATGTAGCCTTGATCTTACCCATTGGCTTAGACAATTTGAACCTCTCATATCCATTAGAGCTTCATATAGTCCATCTTTTGTCAAAGCCTTTTATTACTGCATGCAAAGTGAAAATTTATTGGATGAGGATAGAAATCTAGTTGAGGAAAGGATTACCACCACCATTAGAGGAAAACAGATTACCATCACTGCTGCATACCTTAATTCCCTCCTCCAAATCCAAAATCCCCCTCCTGTTGCATCCCCAAACTATACCGATAGCGGATATACTCACTCCTCAAACCCGATGAGCTTGTCCCCGATGCTTTAGAGATTCTAAATTTCACTCCAGTATCAATGCCTCCTAAGCAAAGAGCTGCCTGGTACATATACACTAGAAATCTCGTCCAAAAAGGAGGTAACTTCACCCATTTTGCAAAGAAGGACTTTCCTATCTTTGCCTCTATCATAGATCAAGTTCCTCACAATATAGGAGATTGGATCTTCAAAGAAATGTTCAGATTTCGTTTTCATGGAAGGAAAACATCTCAAATACCCTTTGCTAGTCTTATCTCAGTAATCATGTTCCATGAAAGAGTATGGTACCTACCTGCCAATGAGAAACCTGAAAAACCGGCAAAGTTTGGTCAACATATCCTGAACCTTATGAGGATAAGTTTTGATCAAAGTAGTGATCACTCCAGAGCTCCATCAAGACCTGCTAGATCCAGAGCTAATCAGTCGAGAGTTCAAGAGGCTCAGAGTGCACCACCTCCACCACAATCATTTCCTTCTGATTTGGATGAAAGAATCAAGACTTACATTGCCCAAGTTATTTTTGATATCTCTTCCAAGATGGAATCAGAATTTAAGCAAGTGAAGAAAGGATATGAGGAGTTGATCGATGCCCAAGAAGATCTAATTCTTGAGCATGAAATTATCAAAGACAAAGTTCAAGGCCTCCGTGACCAAATTGGAGATCACTCAGTCAGCATCTCCACCCTTTTGGTGTCTATGGCTAGCCTTCATGACAAAATGGACAAAATCTTACAACATCAGTCCATCACTTCTGCTGGCCCTAGCTCCTCGGACCCTCCACCTACTTCTGCGCCAATCCCAATCCAACCAACCACCTCCATAGCCCCTGAACCATCTACACATGATCCTGCTCTTCAGCCAATCTCTACCCCATCTGATCCTCCCTTGTTTGCTGATGACAAAGGGGGAGAAGAGTTGAAGTGAAGAAGCAGTCAATTTCTTAATGTTTTCTAAAGTCATTTTGTAATCTATTGAAAACTTTAGCTTATGAAATATGACAATATGTATTATGCTTTTCATATCAGTTATGAACAATACTTATTTGATTCATGTTTATGTCTGCTGCTAACTCTGATCATCAGAATCGATCTCTAATGTTAAAATCCAATTCTGATGCATTTTTATTGAACATTTATGCTTCATTGATTTCAAATGATCAAACAAATGTTTTTTAAAGGAGTTAATTGTTTACAAGTGTTGTCATCATCAAAAAGGAGGAGAATGTTAGTTCTCTATGTGTTTTGATGATTAATAACAATTGTAAACAAGTACGAATGTTTTAATAAGACAAAAGAGTCAAAAACATTCTGTCATTGCAAAACTCGAGCCTAAATATGCAAGCTCGAGTTTGCTGCAAACAGAGAGCACATCAGGCTATTTCAGCATGACAAACTCGAGCCTGAATAAATAAACTCGAGCCTAAACTCCCCATGGTATAGTGAAAAGAGTTTACAAATGAGTAAACTCGAGCTCGTATAGCCAAGCTCGAGTTTGCCTCTCGTGGAATATTTTCCAATTGAAAACCATCTCTTTAAACTGCAGAGTTTATATTTTTGTGTAGAGTTTGCTTATTCCTATGGTTGTAAATTGATGAACACTCGAGCCCAAGTATATGGACTCGAGCCTAACACTTTTTTTGTAGAGTTTACTCTATGGTTTGACAAATGAAGAAGAGTTTACAAAACAGGTAAACTCGAGCACATTATTGCAAGCTCGAGTTTTCCTTGCGAGAGCTCCCAAGTTCTCCCTCATTCACAAACTCCGAGTTTATGTTCAAACCTCCAGGTTCACTCCAATAAGCCATGGAATAAATGAAGTCGAACTCGAGCCTGAGATTATGAACTCGAGCCCTTCATTGAAAGAGAGTAAAGCAAGTGTACAAACTCCAGAGTTTGTATTCATGCTCCAGTTCACACTTTCGAATGACCAAATCACTTAGGCATGAATAGTGTTAAACTCGAGCCTAAACACTAATGGACTCGAGCCTAACCGGTTTGTGAAATATTATCTCAGTGCTCGCGCGATAAAAAGCTCAGTGATGATTCGAACTCGAGCCTACCGTTGTGAACTCGAGTTTACATGTTGAGACAAATTACAAACTCCAGAGTTTACATCAAACTCCAGAGTTTGCTCCTCACAGAAGATAAACCAGATACTCAAAGTACCTTACGAACTCGAGCCTGACTTGGCGAACTCGAGTTTATGGCGACAGCAAATATGATCATTACTGGTTTCATCCTGATTAGTTTGAACTACAAATTTACCATTTTTATGCGAATTAATTACATTCATTTAGAGAATTCATATGTATATTTAACCACTCTAAATTCAGAATGTTTCAGGTATTAGTTTGATCAAACAAGATATTGAATTCACGCGACGAATCAAAGTCAAGGGACTTGGAGATTGAGATTTGATTACAACTTGTAAGGGGAGTGTATCCTAGAGAGGATAATCCTTGAGTCAGAGTGTGTATCCGATTTGAGTGATAGTAGAAAAACCCGAGAGTCCGGGGACTGGACGTAGGTCAAGAGTTTGGACCGAACCAGGATAAACTTTCTGTGTCAAGCTCTTCTTCCCTATCTCTTTACGTTCAGCTTCAGCTTAGGTGCAAAGTTATTTTAAAAGTTTTTAAAATCCCCAATTCACCCCCCTCTTGGTGATTTCCTTTCGTTTTCAAAGGGGTGGTGTGTGTGTGCTCTGTGTGCAATATATGCAATTGAGAGAGAGCTTAGAAGATGATGTGTACCTTTAGGGTTTAACTCCTATTTATAGAGTGTACCTTAGGTGGAATCGTATCGGCCTCATTAATATGATTGATTCGAGATCAGATCATATCGGTCTCATTAACCTCGGCAGCATATCCCAACAACCATATCAGCCTCTTTACTATGATTGATATGATTGGATCCTCCTTTATGACAGGCAAATCCCGATATGCAATATGCTCCTTGTTGGGCCATATATGGGATATGGGCCTAATATTTATTCCATAACAGGTGGTATAAGCGTATCTGTGGTCTCTAATTTCCAGCCTTGCGTCCCGTGTTTTCTGTTCGTTCGCGGCTGACGGTGGAGGAAGGTCGCTCGCCGGCGACCGTGGTGGCAGAGGAAGTCACCGACGAGGGGAATTAAGAATGAATGTGATGCCGTGAAGGTCCAGTCATCCAAGTCGAAGGTCCGCTCGTTCTGGTTCGTTCGCGGCGTGCGTTCTCCAAATGAATATCTCCAGCTGCTCAGTTTATTCCTGCTGAATGAATATATCCAGCGCTGAATCTCTGACCTAAAATTTTGCTTCTCAAAACGCAGAGTTTAGGTCAGGGACCTAAGTAAAAAGTTCAAAACGTTTTGTAGAGGGACCAAACTGAAAGTTTTACAACTTGGGTTCAAACTTTTATTTTCAAATTTGATATAATCTTTTCAGGCATCTACAATCCAAAATAATTAATGTAGCATCAAATATTCTCAGAAAAATCAATGATTTAGAGTAATTACAATTTCTTTGACAATTTTACCCTTTTTAGTCCTAATTTAATGTACTTACTCTTAATCTCAATTTATCACAAGAAATACATTTAAAGCTCAATAACTATGAAAAAATGTATTAAGAATCCTGATTTAATTATCAAAAATCATATAAAAATATGGTTCGATCACGCTGACACCAACTCATGTGTGTGTGTTTGGAATAATGGTAGGAAAAGTGACTTATGGAAACTTAAGATAGGTAAAAGTCAGATTGTGTAATATGATTTATATATGAATTCTTGGTAGCATAAGTAGCTTTTTCTGAAACCGGACGCGTATTGTAACACTAACTATGATGCTTATTGTATGCGTATATGTGATAGATGATAACTTTACATCTGTTGTGTGTTTATGTACTGTTGGGGTTATAAGTGTATATTTTATAATTAAATAAGTATAGATTCTGAGATATATTGGAATGAATTTATTAATATTATACCTATTTAATTATATTTTATATATTTATCTATCTTTTAATTAAATCTAGGATAAAAGAATATTATAACAGAAAATCTATTTATATCCTAACTTATGGTGCAGGAGATATTTTATATATATAAATATATATAAAGAGGACAAGATTTGGATGATAATAGCGTGAAACTAAAGATGTGATATTTCAATGGATTAAAGCAATATGACGTGGCTGGAAGGAATTAAAAAGGATCAAAGGGTTAAAGACATACGTGGGGTCCACACAAGGAAAGGATAAATAAAAGATACTCCTCCGGTCCTAATTATAAGACATAGTTGACTTTTTTGGAGAAATTAAGGAAGCTAATTAAATTACTTTAGAGTATTTTTATTTTTATTTTTTTCTTCAAAGTAATTAATTTGACTAATAAACTAATATATAATCTAAAGATACATAATATATAAAATGATTAAGTAACTTATTTAGCTTCCTTAATTTCTCCAAACAAAGTCAACTATGTCTTATAATTAGGACAGAAGGTAGTATGATATATCTTTAGAAGGAGATCACGCGCAAAACGCAAGCATAACCTAAATCTATATATTGGAGAGCTTTGGACGCCAAGGACGGAAACGCACAGAGAGAAGAGGATTAACGCCGAAAAGCAATTCAAGAATTGGGAGAGTGCATTGACGCACGCACAGAGGAAATCAATTGAACGTACGGCCGGACAACAATTCAAGAATCAGAGTCGCAGAGGCACAGATGCAAGGACGACGCGCACAGCACAAGGAAACCTAAAGGATTCTTTAAGAGTCTTGATTTCTCATTTCTTTTCTTTTCCTGTCTGAACCTGAATTTTTATATGTTTGTTATGGATTTTCTTATAGCCATGTGTAGCTAAGTTTTCCTTTTCAACCTATAGAACCTATGAACTTGTTTGGGTTGGTTATTATTCCCACGGATTATTTTTAATTAATTTTATGTCAGTTTATTTGTTCTTGTGTTTATTGCTATTGCTTATTAATTGGCCACTATTAAGCATGTTTTGGGGATTTAGGGTTGAACTTGGAAGTGAGAATCCTAAATTGACCATGAGATTAAATAATGTGGAATTAGGTTTAAATTTAATGTAGAATTATGTTTTGATCTAATTTGCGTCTAGGATAAGAATATACCTAGAAGCTCTGCATAATCAAATTAGAGTGAGCCCGTTCTAGAAAACGCCTTATTTAGTTGGGTGAGGAATTACATAATTAATTAAGATAGGTATATAGATGGACCGGAAGGCATTTATAAACATAAATACTCTAGATTAGCTGATTAAGTTAAGTCAAAAGTAATTTAGTGGGGATAAAATATAAGAAACCCATAAGGGATTAGTGACTCTAGGTTGTACTTCTCGATATTAGAATTCTCTCTTTTGTTACTATTAGTTCTTATTGATTTTCTTTTTATTCTTAAAAACAATTATGATTCGCTCAACTTAAACGAAATAAGGGAATTTAATATCTAATCGCTAGTTAGATTGAGTCCTCGTTAAAACGATAATTTTATCATTACTTTATTACTTGATACGGCTCGTATACTTGCGGAGTTTTAGGCTTAAAGTTTTGCCCTATCATGGGGATACATCTGCTGTGTGCTTATGTACTATTGTGATACATCTGCTGTGTGCTCATGTACTGTTGGTATACATCTGTTGTGTGCTTATTATCTATTGATATACTGCTGTAATGTTATGAATAACTATTATTTATATACTGTCATATTTGAGCATGAGGTTAACCGTTACTTGAGGTCCGGTGGGCATTGGACCTCAGCTCTTACCATAGCTTCAGGGTCAGGAGGACCGAGGGTCGAAGATAAGGGCAAACAGCACGCTTAGAGTTCCAACCGGAGACTTTCATTTTGTTATGTACTACTTTTGAAACACTCGATAATTGTACCGATATTATAATTAGCCAGACACACTATAGTTGACATTTTAAATATGTATCAGTTACTCACTTGCTCTGATACTCTACTCTGACAAAAAAAAAATCCGCTTTTAAAAATGAGATGTTACAATGGGAGGGAGTACAAATAACTAATACAACTAATTTCCTTAGTATACTCAGTTATATCTAGCTCTTATATTAAGAACAGAGATAGTAACATATATAATCTTATTTGTCATGCGACTATTTAAACAATTGAGCTTTCTGACACTCTCTTCTTCTTTTCCTGTTTCTCTTGCAAATGCTATGTAAAACTATGGGAATGATGATCAAGGTTAGTTCATGAGTTTGAGCTCTAAAGATAGGTAGGGGCATTCATCTCAACTGGACCGATGAGATGAGCGCCTCTTGCTTATCCATAGGATAGGTAGGGAAACTGGTTCCATATTTTTTCCTACACTATATAGGCTTATTTAGAATTTAATTATTCAGTCTCAACTTTCAAGGTGAATAGTTGTTCCTTTTTAAAAATGTTGATTTGAGTTGATTAATTGTTTATTGTTTACTTTTAATATTTTTAGGACATGTTTGGCTAAATCAAAAATCAATGACTAGTCATTACGGAATTTTCTTTCAAAAATTAGTTAATTAATACGTTAATTTCAATTACCACATCAAAATAATAAAAGTGCACTACCAATTCATTTAACATTGATATAATGTATTTCTTTGGAAGAACGACGTCATCAGATGTGAAGATTAGATTAAGAATTTGACAATGTATTTGCCAAATATGTCGAATTATTAACAGTTTAATTGGGCAGTTTTACATAATTTATCTACCGTTGAAATCTGAAATAGTTACATTACACGCAGAACAATTTTCTGCTATATCAGCAGGTGATGTGGCCTTGTTTTGTATTGCATTAGTGAAAAATGCTGGTTGCTTAGGTTCAGCTAATGAAATGGTTTCATTAGAGAGACAAGAAACCACATGTAACATATCAGGTCGATCTTTGGCTTGATCTTGCACACATAACAGACCAATATTTATGCATCTTAATAATTCATCAGCATTCCAGGTTCCACTTAGTGAGGGATCTGCTAGCTCTAAGGCTCTTCCATCATTCCATAACTTCCATGCCTAAAACAAGTTTAAATATATTCAGTGTATATTAATCATCAAACTGTAACACCCCAATTTTCATGTAAATTAATGTATTAAATAAATTAATGGAGTATATGAATTTTTCACAAGTGGTAATAGTCGGTGGTATTTATTTCCCAATGGGATAAATTAATTATTGGAAATAATGTGGAATTATTTGAAATGTGGTTAATAAATTTGGTTATAAATAAATTGAGGTAAATAGTGTCAAAGAAGCTAAATATGTATTTTACCTCATTATTTATTTATTATTTTCGTCCACAAGAAGAGTAGTATGACACCGTGTTATATACACTATAAAGATTTAAGAAGAGATGAAAGTGTACTAGAAGGCATATTTTGTTTCCAAAAAGGCCCTCAGATTTCAAAATTTTCAGAGGAAAAAAAACAAGAGAAAAATTTAAAATCTTATTTATGGGGCAAGGTTGTAACCATTGGATAAAGGGAGATTATACTTATGATGGGATAAATTAAATAAGGGTAAAGGTGCAAAAATACACATGTGTTTTGCCCTCAGGAGCGCCCAACACCATGTGCTTTTTTTTAGGTTCAAAAATACACATATGGTTATAAAAGAGGTGCAAAAGTCACACTTGCTGTTAAATCAAAACATTGACTGTTAGTTTGACCGAAATTTGCTGACATGGCAGATTGAAGTCAGATAGAAGTACTGACTAAGAAATAAAAATAAACGTTGAAAGATGAAGCAAAACAGAACAGAGGCAAAATAGACAGAGGAGCCACGGCTTTAACATTATCGGAGAAATCAAACACCAAGTTATCAACCACAATATCAGAGAAATCAAAACGAAAAAGCTTCATAGAACACCTCAATAAACTTAGAAATCAAAATAAAAAAGATAAATCCAAACAAGAATCATCAATTGAAGAAGACGGAAAGGAATCAAGTCATAAATACAAATCCTTGTTCATCATGAGTGCAGTAGCAGTAGCTATGCAAGAAACCAATGAACAAGAAGCAGCTAATAAGTTTAAAATGCATGATTAAGAAACTGCTAAATCATACACTATGAAGAATCTCGGAAAGAAGAATCAACCAATCTCTGTTTTTAATGAACACTCTTAGATCTGACGAGCTCCATCATCTCTATCTTGCTTGGAGACCCACCATCATTGAAGCAAATCCCCAACCCAAACTACCTCCGCCGACACCAAAACCAGCGCCGGTGAATCAGAGGTGAGGAGATCGGAGAGCTGCGCAAGATGAAGAGTAAGGGGAGACAGGCGGAGAAGGAGAAGGGAGAGGCATCAAGAAAGAGGGAAGGACTTGGTTTTCGTCGCCACTTTACAAGTCGAGAAAGGAAATGGGGAAGAGATGAGGCACACCAGGGAATGCGACGGCGGACGACAGCCAGGAATGAGGTCAGAGAGAAGGAGGATTGGAGGTGAGGTTGCGTGAAAGGCGATGATGTGCAGACGTGAAAATATGCGAATGCGCCAAGAAAGATTCGGGTTGGATTTTTTTTTTTAATAATGAATTAATATTTGTGGGTTTAAGTGGAATATTCTAACCAACTCAGCTTCCATGTCAGCAAATTTTGGTCAAACTAACGGTCAACGTTTTGATTTAACAGCAAGTGTGACTTTTGCACCTCTTTTATAACCATATGTGTATTTTTGCACCTAAAAAAAGCACATGGTGTTGGACGCTCCTGAGAACAAAGAACATGTGTATCTAACCCCGGCGGTGGGGTGGCTGGTGGTGGGGCCCACCGGCGGGGGGTATTTTAGTTTTTTTTTTGGGTGAAGGAGCAATTTTACACATGAGCTTTGCCTCAAGGAGCGCCCAGCACCACGAGTTTTTTTTTACTAAGGGCAAAAGGGTAATTTCACCGGCGTTACTGTTCACTCCATCCAAGTTAACAGTCAACGTTTGGTCAACTAACGGCCCATGGTATTTTTGCTCCCAAAACGTAACCACGTGTGTACTTTTGCTCCCAAAAAAAGCTCGTGGTGCTGGACGCTCCCTGAGGCAAAGCTCATGTGTAAAATTGCTCCTTCACTCGATGAAACAATATAAATTTAATTAAAAACGGGGAGAGGGAGTATCACGTGGGTTGAGACATGGATCACACACACACATTTTTTTTAATGTTTCACAGCGTACCTAACGGGAATAGAAGCCAAAAGAAAAAAATAAAATACAACACTTATTTCTCCTATATTTCCCTTAGCATCTGGATGTGAGAGAGGGAGAGTGGAATGAGAAAACATTTTTTTCCAGGTCTCCCAAAAGTGCTGGACGTGAGAGGGAGTAAGTGAAATAAGATTGATTGGACAATTCAATATTAATGAAGGAGAGCAATAGTGATCACGTGGAGCAAGGCAAAGGAAATAACAAAATATTTCTCCAAGATTTCTCCATGGCATTTGACGTGAGTGAGAGATCAAATGGAATGAGAAGAAATTTTTTTCCTCAAACCTTCTCAAAAAACCGCTGGCTGAGAGAGGAAAAAATCAAGGGAAAATACAAAGCAAATTCCTAGGCTTTTCTAGAAGGGTGAGGAGGGATCTAGACTAAGCATTTCAGAATTATTTAAGGGACTTGCCCTCCCATTTTTTCTGCTGGTGGCATTGAAAAGAAGAGAGAAGAGGAAGAAAGGCTAAGCAAGAAGACACAAGCAGAGAGTTGAACAACGATCAAGAGGAAGGTAAGAATTTTGCATACTCATTTCACCATCCTCTACCTCCTATCACATTGATTAAAGATGTTAAGTTCTTGATCTATTTAAGGTGGAGATCGAAAAGGAAAAAGAGGAAACATGAAGGATCAGGTGTCTAGTTGAAGAAAATACCAAGAACAAGTAAGTTATGGTTCTATCTACCTTATGAGTTTATCGTTGTAAAGTTGAAAGTAGTGGTACCCTGCATTTTCTTCATAAAATGGGATTGAATAATAGATAAAATGAGTGAATAAAGGATTGAATTTAAGGCTTGAGGTTTAAGAAGAAAGATCACTATGATAGAAGAAAAATGGTTGTTGAAAATGAGAATTTATTATGTCTGCCAACATTATGGACGTGGGAAAACTAATTTTTGTTGGTGTTTCTAATGCCTTCAAAGTGTTCAAAAATAAGATCTTAGTATAAGATTGAGAGATTTTTCTTTTTTTTGGTTGAAGAAGGCCTATTTTTAAGTCAACAAATAAATATTTTAAAGAGGAATTACTTATATTTATATTTTGGTTATTCTAGGGTCACTTTGATTTTGTGCACTCGGAGAAAAAATATACTGATAAATTGGGTCAACTATCAGGCAGTAATCTTAATCCTCATATGCCTTGTGTTACTTTGTATGTTTGTTTTTCCATGATTGTGGACCCGTATCTCCTGAAAAGGGACATGCGTTGTGTGCATTCAATGTGGTCTGGGTTCGGAGCCCAACTACTATGTCTTTCCTAGCGCTGTGGATCCAGGGCTTGCTTTGTTGAGCAGTCATGCATTTGTTTCTAGGACATGTAGTCCTTCTGCAGTTAACACGGTACACATGGTATGTTGCATTTGTGTTACTGCGCGTTTGTTACTGAATGTTGTTATCTGGAGTTTTCCTAATTATGGTTACATACATACATACACTATTTATGCATTACATATGAGATTAATGGTTATTCTGGGATCTATTTATGAATCCCAGATTTTTGTAGAGCTTCAAGAAATATTTTGAGGACTGTACCTGGTGAGAAGGGTAAAAATGCAGAGCTGGAGTAGACAGTGTTGTTGGTGACGGAGGAAGATTTATTTTGGATTTTATTTTTTTGACGGGATAACGGTACATTCTTTTGGCCTTTTGGCCTTCGGGAATTATATTTTGCTACTTACTTTTATTTATACCAGTATTGTCTAAAATCCATACCGGGAAATGTTCTTCCTTGTTAACCTCTGCATGCTAATGAGTAGTAATTAGATAATATATGGTAATAATAAAAGGGAATCCCTTTATCTTCCACCTGAAAGGGCAATGCCGGTAAGGGTGTAACACAAACACTGAACTTGCATGTAGGGGTGTTAAAGAAATATTGTATATACTTACATATCCTATGAGGTTGAGTGAATCTTCATAATTATAGAAACTAACATTCTTCCTGCCACTAACAATCTCTAATACCAATACTCCAAAACTGAAGACATCAATTTTTACTGAGACAATCCCATTAAGAGCGTATTCTGGAGACATGTAGCCACTGAAATAAAAAAATGATAAAGAAAGAAAAATAATTAATCTTTCAATCAACTAAGTGGTATAAAAAAGTTGAATTATATTGATGAAAGAAGAATTTTTACTTACTATGTTCCAACCACTCTATTTGTATTTTCTTGTTCAAAATCTTTCAACCCAAATATTCTTGCCATGCCGAAATCAGATATTTTTGGACACATCTCATGATCAAGTAAAATATTACTTGGTTTCAGATCTCGATGAATAACTTTCAGTCTTGAATATTTGTGTAAATAAACAAGTCCCTGAGCTATGCCTTGAATAATATTGAGCCGTGTTTTCCAATCCAATAAAATCCTATTATTGTGATCTATATCAATGTAATTAATCAGCGGAACATGTTACATATATCCATTTTGAAAGCAAAGTATTATTACAATTTAGAGGGAAAAAATTGCATACCGAGAAGGTAGAAGTCCAAACTCTTATTGGGCAAATATTCATATATCAATATCTTTTCTTCGCCTTCAATACAGAACCCATAAAGTCTCACCAAGTTAGTATGTTGCAGTTTGGCAATCAATTTAACCTCATTCTTGAATTCAGTTAGGCCTTGTTTTGAACATTTAGAAAGTCTTTTGATCGCTATCTCTCGACCATCCAGTAAAATTCCCTGAAAATTAAAACACTCTTGTCAAATAATCATCTCAAAATTGGAAAGGATACAGATTAGGACTTAAAAAAGTTCCAAGCATCAATCTGGAGTGTTCTTCATCTTTTTCCACTTCATTCTCTATTCCTTTCGTTTTTCTTTCATTTTCATCTTTACTAGGTATTACTTATAAGGTAACATTACATAAAAATATATTTAGCTATTACCTTATACACAGGTCCAAAGCCACCTTCACCTAACTTATTTGTGGACGAGAAGTTATCTGACGCGAAAACAATGCTTTCAAAATCAAATATATGTATTTCATGTCCTGTTTTATCGCTTTCACTAAATTTCATTTCGCCGCTTGCATTGAATGGTATCACAATATCTCCAATTTCATGTAATAGCTTCTTCTGTTTCAATCTTTTTTGCCCTAATCATCACCAAGCAGGCAAGTAAGACATCGAAAGAGTAGGATGCAAAACAAACCAAACTGATTTATGAGAACTCACTGACGGTTAGATACAAACAAAAAATTGATAATGATATATTGGGTCATAAGCTTGAAGTGTTTTTAGCATAGAGCATGAGTAGAAAGAGATTGACATTCTAATCAATAACAAAATGTAGCATTGCAGAAAGTTATTAAGATTTGACCCCAAAAAAAAAAAAGAAATTTATTAAGAAATGTTTTGGTTATTACTAGTTAGTGATGCACAATAATAAGAATAATTTTATACATACCTTTTAATTTATTGGTTTTGAAGAGCCATATTCCTAAACAAACCAGGAAGATTACAGCCAAAGCAGAAGCAGAAGCCGCAAGTGGAATTACAAAAGTATGCTTTTTGCATGAATCCGCTAGACAAAGGCCAGGATTATCTGACAAGCTAAGGGAAAGGCCAAATGTACTAGCATCAATTTTAACTGACAAAAAGGTATATAGTTACTTTAACAGTTATATATTTAGATTATAAGAAACCTTAATTGCAAAGTTGCAGGTGATATTTCCTTAAGAGCCTTAGGAATAGAACCCGTGAGCTTGTTGCCCCTCAAATTACTGCAAAAACATTGTGAAATATACTCAGAGATCTGCCATTGTGAAATTGGCAAAAAAAAAAATTCAAAAAAAAAAAAAAAAACTTACAGGACTTTCAACTTTGGCAATTTAGCTAAAAATTCTGGTATTGTTCCTGATAAGTTATTATCTGACAAATCCCTAAAACAAAAACATTTCACATGATGAAATTCTTAAGCCAAAGATGTTGTGCTAACAAATTAAAGTCATGTATATACTTACAGGGACTTCAACTCCGTAAGCTGTGAGAATGCAATAGCTATGTGTCCTGTTAACTTGCTCATGCTCAAGTTTCTACTTGGAATAATCAGAATATGTGGTCAAAACATACAAAGACAAGTTATTATAAAATTTTCTCAAGTATAGCTTCTTTAATGCAGTTAATATTGTTGCAAATATTGGAGAACATTAATTATTAGGTTGAGACATGAATAAGAGATTCTATCTAAGGAAAGATACGCCACAAAACACAGGACATAAATGCTATGTATGTGATATGGGATAAGGAAATCTAAGGTTTAGTTAGGATATCTAAGTTTATCCATTATAATTATTAAATAAGGATATTTATCTAGATTTGAATTTGAATTTTAAATTTAGGATTTAGATTTGAATTTTTAATTGCTTTTTTTTTTCTAGGGCTCCATAAATAGAGCTTAAGGTTCTCTATTCTATTGTAGGCCACTTTGATTTTTTTTTTTTTTTTTTTGTAGTAGGCCACTTTGATTTATTGATTGAATAAGAACTCCTTTTCCCTTTAGATATACTCTCTCCTCCCTATGTTCATCTAATTTCTCCCTCTTTCTTGTTGTCCTCCCTCCTCAAGTCTCTCTCTCATCCCCGACCGGTTTCACATCAATTTTGATACCAAATTAAAGCATGGTTCTCATCTCCTTCCTTCCGTGTGCCAAAACTATTTTTTCACGTAACCTAACACACTCTAAATAAAAACCCCATTGAAACTGTCACACCCGCCATAGATCAAATCCCCTACCGCGCACCATAGCCATCACCCTTCACACGTCGATGGCCTCCACTGCGCATTGAATCACGCACCTTCAGTGTTCTATGCTCCCAAACATATTTTTTTTTTTAAAAAAAGAGCTCTTCTAGAATTGATTCTGCCAGACTTGATTTTCCAGCATACTTAGAGCCAAGAGTTGTAGCCCGCAATCATTGTATTAGTTAAATTGGTTAATATGACATCTATTGTCTAGAACATGTTGGTGAAAATACTTTCAAGATAGAAATATCACTAAGAGAAGAATCTGTGTAATTAATATGCATAATCGGTAAACATACGATATTTATGCACTAAGAAGACAACTAGTAAAAACTCACAAGACTGCTGAATATGGTAATGAACTATGAAGAAATCCGGGCCCAATATACGTTGTTTCCTTAAGACAATTTTGCTCCCTCAATATGGATGCCCAAGGTTGCTGAGCAATTGCCTCCCAAGATAGAGTGGATTTTTCGTCTTCAGAAAGATGGCACTCTCAATCAGAAGCCCAAGCGAACACAATGAGTCTGCTTTCAGAATCGCACGGATGAAACTAATAGTAAAATGTATGGGAGTGTAGTGTTAGAAAAACGAGAGAGTTTTTCTGTCATACGCACGTCTATTTATAGACGATGAAACAATCAGATGGAGTCCTGTCGGCGAACCGACGTGACCGGCGGTGGCGAACCGACGCGACTTCTTATTCATAACCCATGGGACACAAAATTCTAACAATCCCCCACATGGATAAGAAGTCAATCCACCGTGACTAAGTGCAAAAGTAAATATGTATGCAAAGTGCGATTCGTCTACGAGCAACAACTGCATCGAGAAAGATAGGGGTTACTTTTGAACTTTCTCTAGTAAAAACCTATCGGATATACTGGTCAATCAGTGGACACGTTGTCTTGAACCGTCGACCTTTTAGTGTATACCAAGACAATAGGAGTCACACAGTTGCTCCTCTAGCATCATTGGTTCTCATGCTGTGTCCATTTTGGCCCTGGACACCGCCTGGTTCTGCAAGTGTTCTAGAGAATCGGCCGTTTTAAATTCTCATAGAAGCGGCCCACACTTCACACTCACATAGGTGATTCCTTGTGATGTAAGTCAACATACATCATCTGAATACATCAGATTAAGAAACCATTAAAAACTTGAAAGCTTACCCTTATATATATGCACTGTATTGTCTAGGAATGAGTATGAGTTTAAAACCCCACAATGTTAACAGTCAATCATCACTTAGTTGTCTCTTTGAACCTAGTTCGTGGGATCTCCACTCTTCTAGGTAGAGTTACCGCAATAATCAACAATGGATCGGCCTTAAACCCATTCCTTTGGACAAATATTTAACTAACTCTCTAGGAATCTCTTTAGTCAATGGATCCGCTATATTCTCTTTTGATTTTACATAATCAATTGAGATGATTCCATTCGAGAGTAGTTGTCTAACGGTATCATGTCTATGACATATATGTCTAGACTTGTCGTTGTACATGACATTCGTGGCCCTACTAGTAGCTGCTTAACTATTAGTATCATAGTGTATACACACTGCCGGTACCGGCTTTGGCCAATTAGAAATGTCTTCAAGAAAATTACGAAGCCACTTGCTTCCTCACTAGCTTTATCTGAAGCATCCAATTATGCTTCTATAGTTGATCTTGCAATGCAAGTCTACTTGGATGATTTTCTAAGACACAACACCCTCTCCAAGGGTGAACACATATCCACTTGTGGATCTTGTTTCGTTAGAACTGGTGATCCAATTTGCATCATAATACCCTTCTAGCACTGTAGGGTACTTCTCATAATGCAAAGCAAAATTTTGAGTTTACTTTAAGTAACCCAAAACTCTTATCATAGCTCTCCAATGAAGCTCGTTTAGACTAATTGTAAAGCAACTCAACATGCTTATTGCGTAGGCAATATCAAGTTTAGAACATCCTAGCACTCTAGCATACTCCTTTTGATTTTCAGCTTTGTCAGTATTTCTCGGCAGATGAAGACTGGAATCTATAGGGTTCGTCACAAGAGCTACATTCAAACTCAAGAATTTTAGCATCTTGTGATAAAGCCAACCCAACAGATGTTCTATGGATTTTAATTCCCAAAATAATACCTGCTAGACCCATATCTTTCATGTCGAACTTACTCGTAAGCAATCACTTGGTAGCTATAATCATTTGATTATTACTACCTGTTATCAATACGTCATCTACATATAGACAGGCTATGACAAACCCGTTTTTAGTATTCCGAATATAGACACACTTGTCGCATTCATTAATACTAAAGTCATTGATAACATAACTTCATCGAATTTCGCATGCCATTGTTTTGGGGCTTGCTTAGGTCCATAAAGGGACTCTATTAAGCGACAAACTTTTCACTCTTGTCCTGAGGCAACAAATCCCTCAGGTTGTTCTAGATAGATCTCTTCCTCTAATTCACCATTCAAGAAGGATGCCTTTACATACATCCATTTGATGTAAATCCAACCCATTCAAAGCTGCTAACGCGATTAACATCTGAATGGATGTAATTTTTGTAACAAGTGAATAGGTATCAAAGTAATCTAGGCCTTCACGTTGTCTATTAGCCTTTTACTACCAGCCTAACTTTGTACTTAACAATAGTGTTATCTGCTTTCATCTTCTTTTTGAAGATCCATTTAGTTCCTAAAGGCGTATTTCCAGAAGGAAGGTCAACCAAATCCTAAGTGTGGTTTGACAGAATGGATTCAATTTCACTATTGATAGCCTCTTCCCAGAATGATGCTTCAGGAGAGCCCATAGTCTCTTCATGTGTTCGAGGCTCATTTTCCAACAAAAAAGTTAGAAAACTACGTCTAGGTTCCTCCTCCACAGGATCATCACTGGTCGTAGTATCCTACGGTAGCACAGTACTATTATCATTATTACCACTTGTTTTACTTTCCTTGTTATACGAAAAGACATTCTCAAAGAACGTAGAGTCCCTTGACTCAACAACCGTATTAACAAGGATATCTGATACATCGGACTTATGAACCAAAAATTGATATGCACCACTGTCAAGTGCATGACCAATAAACACATAGTCCATTGTCTTAGATTTGACTCTCAACCTTTTGGGATTAGAAATCATAACCTTAACAAGCACCCCCACACTTTCAAATATTTCAAGGAATATTTCTTTCCTTTCCATATTTTGTATGGTATACTTTGTATCCTTTTGTGGAGCATTCTATTAATTAGAAAATTAGCCATTAAAATGGCTTCCCCCCACAAATTCTATGGTAAACTAGACGTAATCAACATTGCATTCATCATTTAATTCAATGCCCTTTTTTTTTAATATACAACATTCAACCATAATGATGCTATAAAGATTTCACATAATTTGGTAGTGATGCATACCCCAACTAGAAATATTTATCATCTTTGGGTGTCTAAATAAAACTACCAACATTTATTTTCAATAATTATAAGGACAAATAATCAACCTTATAATTGAAAAATCATAAACGCCTTATAATAACAAACTTCAATTCACTTACAATACAAACATAACATCATGGCATCAAGGTTATGGGTAATTGAAAAAACCACCGTAACATTCACAAAGAATTGACCACTTTGGTGACTAACAAATCAACTATACCATAATATTTGGAATTAAAATAATTAATAAAGAATTGACTACTTTGGTGATTAATAATTCCATTCCACTTAATTCCAAACCTTAAATATTGAACATTCATATAGTTGTTGTTCACAATATTTAAAACGCATAAAATCATAGCCACAAAATTATCCATAATTATAAAATCATGGCTATAATTGCATTTCTACTAATACATAAAACCATGCATGCTTATACCAACAACAATAATAATACTATGAGAAATTAGAGCACATTTATCTCTGCACTAGATAAATGATTAAATTTTCATATCACTGCCATATACTTGTCACACAAAATATTTGATAATTCACAAAACTTGCTTTTAATAGCAAATAACAAAACTTTCGTTTGATTAATCATAGCACATAGCAATTTTATAATTTTTATTCACTGATCATGATAACAAATCCTTCTTGATAAATTAAATAATGGCTAAGATATTCACAAATATCACCCAATTTATTAAAACAAAATATTGTTTCAACTTCCAACTATTATCACGTTAGGTATAACAAATCCCCACTTTTATTTAGCCATATTAATTTAAAAAGATTTACAAGATTTTAGGAGAGACTGTAGGAGATTAGAAATTATCAAACAAATTAATATCTCCATAGATAATAAATCCTTAAACGGGAATAAATTCCCCTCTCGTACTAAAATTTAGGACTTTTTAATAAAGCTCACCATTTAGCTGTTAAATATATTTAATTTATGTAACTAGAAACCAAATAATAAAATAACATGTATGAACTCAATAATCATATCAAAATTTCATCTCCATACAATAATTAATATAATCTAAAATATTAATTAATAAAACCAATAAAATCTCCCGATGAAACCAAGGTATAAGATATATATTATCTTCACTTTATTAATTTAATATTCATCAAATCCTCATTAAAATAAGGAGAGATAGTAGGAGATTTATTAACTACCCTATCGTACAAAGCTAATATATTTATTAACTAATGATAATCAAAATTTTCAATGGATGTAAATTCACCGTGCAAGTAATCAATATATAAATAATTAAATAACATATTGATTTCTATAGACACATCCTTATTGAAACGTCGGCACATTAAAAGCTATACCAGCATTATTTTAAATTTTAATACCGTTTCATTTAATTAGTTCATATGCATCCTGCGCCCAATAGAAACCTTGTTTTAAATAAAACTGCGCGTTTTATTTAGGAACCAAGCGTGTGGCTCCACTGACAGAGCGCCTGCCTTCAGGCACCCACGTACCCTCGCGTGTGGGACCATTCTCTGCGTTTGTTTTTTATTTTTAATTGAAACGTGAAGCACACCATTTCACTTAAACGGTAGGAGACAAAACAACATGTCTTTTTTTTTTTTTTTATACAAAACAAAACAACATGTCGTTTGGTTCTTCTTCAACCTCCAGCCGGGTTTCTGCCACCCGGATGGAGCGACGGGTCGGGTTCGTTGAACCCGACTCGTCTATCCTCCATATCTAACGTTTTCGACGTCGGTTTTTTACGTTCTTGATATCTATCTCTTTGTTTTTTCCAAATCTACTTAATAACACCAATTTTGTGGCCAAAAAACACATTTACCTCGTGACCCGACACAAGGCCTCAAAGGATGACTTTCCCAATAGAAAAACAAATTTTCATCCCATGTTTCTATATTATACTAATTTCATGGCCTAAAACATATATACACTTATATATTTTATTGCAGAAATAAATACTCACATAACAGATTCAAAAGGAATATGTTTCCTAAAAATAGGCCAAGGAAATAGGAATATTTAAACAATTTGCATATATACATATATTGCACATCAATCATATATATATATATAAAAGTAATTCCGAAACGCATGAAAATTACTATTAAACATTCATATGCATATCAGAAACAACTCGACATATATATAAATAGACAAAAGAAAACTAGAAGCCATCACACATGGATACAGAGTCAAAATAATAATCATTATTTTATAATACCCATAGGCATATCATCAAAGAATGCAAACAATCTATCCGCCCTAAATTCGAAAAATCATGCATACCCACACATATTCAGATCCAAAAATATTATATATGTATATTTATATATATCGGCCTAATGATTATGCGAAAATCACACTCTAAATTTTCAAGATTATGAATCCATTAAAATACTAAACACAGATTCAACAAAATTGTCTTAAGATTGTTGGTGAAAATACTTTCAAGATAGAAATATCACTAAGAGAAGAATCTGTGTAATTAATATGCATAATCGGTAAACATACGATATTTCTGCACTAAGAAGAAAACCAGTAAAAACTCACAAGACTGCTGAATATGGTAATAAACTATGAAGAAATCCGGGCCCAACATACATTGTTTCCTTAAGACAATTTTGCTTCCTCAATATGGATGCCCAATGTTGCTGAGCAATTGCCTCCCAAGATAGAGTGGATTTTTCGTCTTCAGAAAGATGGCACTCTCAATCAGAAGCCCAAGCGAACACAATGAGTCTGCTTTCAGAATCGTACGGATGAAACTAATAGTAAAATGTATGGGAGCGTAGTGTTAGAAAAACGAGAGAGTTTTTCTGTCATAAGCACGTCTATTTATAGACGATGAAACGATCAGATGGAGTCCTGTCGGCGAACCGACGTGACCGGTGGTGGCGAACCGACGCGACTTCTTATTCATAACCCATGGGACACAAAAATCTAACAGAACACCCTACTCATCTTCCTTAATGCCCTCATTCCCTCTCGCCTTGATTATTATGGAGGGAGCGTTAATAGAGGTAAATTAGAAAAAGATTGACAAATATGATAACTATGTCTTATATTTAAAACCATGATCAACTCCCTAAATATTTCTTATATTAAAAACCAGAGGAGTACTATCTATGTGGTGCTAAATCCTAAATAATGTAACTTACGAAACTCTCAGCTTCGGCATTTTAGCTAGAAATTCTGTATTGAACCTGACAAGTCATTGAATGATAAATTTATGAAACAAAAGCAGTGTTTTACACGTTAATGAAACATTACTTCTGAAAGAATTTGTCATTATTAAATCACTCTTTATACATACTTAAAGGGACTCTAACTCTGTAAGTTGTGAAAATGAAGTAGTTATTTGCCCAGTCAATTTGGTGGCGCTTAGGTTCCTTCTCGAGTAAATCATGCTTTCAATACTTAGTCATATACTCTGACATCAATTAAAGGCAAGTAATATGGGTTTTGGGTGTGTTTAACTTAATGGTCAATACTCTTGGGGTGACATAGAATTGAACTATATATGACTTTTACATTGCGTATCAAACATTAAGAACTACTATAATTAATGAAAAAACTAGGACAAAGCGTATAGAACAATATGACATTAGTAGATATTAATTGTTATATGAAAGACATACATGGAGATGATCCTCGAATTGGTGTCATTAATTCCAAAACTGCAGCTTAGTCCATCCCAAGCAAGATTTGAAACACATGGGTCTCCTTGCCAATCTAAATTGGAGATCTTGTACGTGTCTTTAATGTTCATGATAGCGTGCACTATATATATTACGAATAATAAGATCTTAGAATTCAGAAGACAAAACCAAATATGAAAAGAAAAATATTCATGGAAAAATGTTGGAAATGGTTTAATAAGGAACAAACAAATTAAATTTGTACCATCTCTTTGGTCTGTTGGGGAAGGTAGAGGTGATATGAACTCGTAAACCTCGAAAGCATTAAGGATTGGGGGAGCATCGGATTCCGATGTTGCACTGATGTTAAAACGAACATAGCCTTGATCTTTAATTTGAGGAGCAATGGTTTGAGGTTTCAAGTATTCAAGAGCTATGGGTTGGGTGTAAACATATTCATCACCAACGTTAATAATAATATTGAGTATTCTTTTGTGCTCGGGGGGGAGTGGCTGAATTTCACAAAAGTGAAAATAAACGAAATATTTGGAAGACTTGTCAAGGTTTTTCCATACAGAGTCATAGTCATAGTTTAATGCATACGAGAGATTGAATGATTGGGCCGCAGATTTCAGAACTTTCATGGGTAACTTGTAAGAATTGTTTGTTCTTGAAGGATCAATATCTATAGTCCCATTAATCTGGTACCAATCTTGTGGCATATCGATTTTGCGCCATATTCGATCATAGATGTCATCCTTGTACCTGCACATGCATGTTATTTCTTGTAATTATTACTTTTCAGGTGGAACCTGTCCATACAATTTTTTGTTTGATTACAGCTCTATGTAGGTTTATTAGACATGTATTTTAAAAAAAAAAAAAAAAAATGATTAAGGGTGTTCTTAGACACTTTGGAGTTGACTACTCCCTTTTGAGGTCTAGAGCACAAAAAGTCTTTACATCTCCCAACAAATGAATTTATCTGGATTCAAGCATTCTCCTTGTTACATGGTTGAATGGTTGAAGTTATTTACCACCTCAACCAACCGCTTGTTAATAAAAAGTGATTATTTATAACTAAGCACTAATGACTTATCTAGATTGAAGTGGGTCCGACTTAATTGAAGGGAAAATTTTGTCAATATGTTTATGCCTTTCCATGTATAGAGAGTTCAAAAACCTTACGTCGTTGATTTTAATTTCAAAGAACTTACGGAGGATTTCTCTAGTTATAATAACTGATAATTTAGATACATGTGTTTTTTTTTTTTTTTTTTTTGAACAATAGATACATGTGTTTAATAACGAAATTTATTGCTTGATCCTCCAAATCACAAATTGAGAAACTTAGTCTCCTCCTAAACAATTGAGCTTCTCTACTAAACTAATTCGATTGATCTGACGTCATAAATGCTTATCTGACCGATAATAATGATAAAGTTATATGCTTTAGTGTTTATAAAAAGAAAACAAATATCATAAATAATTTGAAAAGAGAATCCCATTTTGGAGTCAACGAATAACGTACAGAAATAAAGAGATCGTAAGAAAAAAGAGGGAAAAAGTAGGAGTCACCTGCTGTGTGTGGCGGAACTGGTGGAGGCAACATCAAATCTTCCTCGATTGATTAAAAGTGATTGAGAAGGTGAAGGTGTTTGATAAAGGGAATTGATTAGAGGTCGAAGCTCCAAAGCAGAAATGGAAGGTACTCCCACAGCTCTTTTTACAAGGCACACATGTATTGTGTCTGTGTTGGGAGTATGAATAATCTCAGTCAAGTAATAATCACTGCTCAAGGATTCAATAGTGTCCCAGTGATTGACGCCGAGGTACAAGTCGAAGGTTGGAATTTGATTTTTGCCATCATAATTCCCATAAACAAAGTAAGCTCTGATGAGATAAGTATGGTGCTTGCCTTGTTCGGGTTTGAGGGTATAACAGTTCCTTTTTCCTTCTGGGAAGCTTCTTAGTGTTTGAAGTTGTCTTCCAAAATAAGGATAATCTACGTCATATCTTTGATCAGGTGCCACCATAGAATTGTACCCTGTCTCTACAAAACCTGAGTCTGTTTTATATGAGATCCCAGTTTGATGGTCAGTGTATTCGATGCTTGCTCCACAGTCAATGCTTATGAAATCTGTGAGTGCAAAAGGTTGATGATACAACAAAATATAATAGTATGGAAGGTTTTTTATTGAAGGAAATAAACCTTGTTAATCGGAAACATAGGTCTGATAAAGGCAAGATCATAATTTCATCTTTCATAAAATTAAGGCGCTTACCAGAGGTGGTGAGTTTCCTTCCATTGAGCATTGCGTCGCTGAGATTGAGGAAAAGTTGGATCAAGGCAAACCATAAAATCCAGTGTTGTATCCTCTCCATGTGATCTGTTGAATTCTACAAAGACACTGTATCTAGCTCATATTATTATAATATATAATAATGCATGAATAGAAGAGTAATATAGTAAAGTAGATATGAACTTGCCTGAAGTTTGAGGTCTCAAATTCAAGCCTATGTGAAGTATATAGTGGGGGGTGAGTTGTGTGTTTATGTAAGTAGGGAGTGAGACGTTTAGCCTACGGCATTTGGAATTGACTTACTGATTGATTACCTTTGTCGTGGTTTTTTTTTTTTTTTGCTCGATACCTTTGTCGTGGTTGGAAAACAGTTCTAACAACTATTCATTTGATATTATTTATAAGTCACTTCCAACATATCACTAAAATCAAAGAAAACCTTAAAATTAATTATCTCTGCCTTCAAATTTAATAATTTTTCAAATTTTTCCCTATGAAATATACATTCTTGGCCTTTATTTTAATAACATACACCAACATTTAATAGGGAGTAAATGAGTAAACTTATAAGAAAACGTCAATGACATTCCTTATAAATATCAAGGATTTTTATTCGGTCTTTGCCTTATAAATAGGATGATGAGTATTAGCTAAGGACATATAATTATATTAATCACAATTAAATGTTTCAAAATTTATTTATTTTTCCTCAAAGACTATAAAAAAAATTGTGATAAAAATAAGCCACGTCTTTTTTTTAGAAGGAAATTTTCCGTGGGTAATTGAATTCTGTGGGTAATGTCAGTTACCCATAAAATTCCATGGGTAATTTCGTGCGAAATTTTTACCTACAGAATTCCATGGGAAATTACCCATGGAATATTTTCCGTGGGTAATACGATGTTTTTTGTAGTATAATCTCTTACTTCCCCCCTTTATAGTTATTAGGTTTGTTCTAAAGAAAAGTCCTATATTTTACCATCCAACTTCCTTTAACTTGTTAAAGGCTTATGCACAGCCCCACATATTTGGTTATGACCAAGTCCTACCAATGAGTTATCTTTTGGAAAATTGCATTCACTTATATGCATAGCTTTTTTTTCGTTTTGACTTTAATGACAATATTTTTAAGAAAATTATTGAATAAAAATTTTAAGCAAATACTTTTCCTTGAAATGAACGGAATTCTTGAAGATTCATTATTGAAAACGAAAATGTCGAGAGGGTAAGAGGATTACTTGTGTCCATTTTGTGGAAAATTTGAGTAAATAACCAAAGGCGTCTTTGCAAGCATACAGCTGCAGAAACTTGAAAGAAAAGAGCCATGTTTAGATATAGTATATGTGTAATACCCTAAAAATCCATATCAAAATATACCTATTGAAAATAGGTGAATATGAGGTTTCAAATATAAGTTATAATTATCTTATTTTCTAAGGAAAATATTATGAGAATTAAAGGAAATGAAGTGCCAAAACGGCTTAAAAATGCATTTTAGGGGCATCAAATGGCCTAAAAATATTATGATAAATTCTAAAGGGCAGTGAAATAATTATTAAAAATTAGAAAGAATATTGTCCTTAATTTTGACAATTTAATAAATTATTACCTTGGAAAAATTAAAAGAGAAAAATCAAAAAGTATTGTGGGGCCATAAATTGACCCCATGATTTTTAATATTTTATGTGGAGCATAAAATACCAATGTCAGTCCAATAGTTGTGAGATAATGATTAATTCTAAATAAGAAAATTATCCACAATTAGTAAGTGGTTAATTAAATAATTATTGGCTAATTGTTTAAGCATAAACAAGGGAATAATCATGGTAAATTATGTAAAACCCTATAATTAGTGGTTTATGGCTAAAATTAGCATAAAATATATTTGCTAATTAATTGGAAAAGATTAAGAAAAATTAATGAGAGTAAGTGTATGAAAATCTCTAATCCTAAAGATTGCTAATCATGGGATTAGGACACTAATTAAGCTTACTAATTAATTGGACAAATTGAAACATTAATCAAGGGTTAAGATGTAATCTAATAAAGCAAGATCAAAGGTTTACAATTATTCTAGCAATTTTTAAAGTCTAAATCCATGTTAAAAGGAAGGGACCAATGGGAGAATTATTTGCTAATTAATATAAGATATGTAAACATTATGTAAAAAATTTAAAATCAAGTTGAATGGTCCATGGGAGAGGGCAGCCGAAATAATGGAAGAGAAGGAGTGAAATTGACTAGGAAAACTTTGCCAAGAAGTAGTTGAAAAGTCCAAGTTTACAACTAGCCAATAGAAACACATGCACATGGGATACTTTTGCAAGTGGAGAAGCTTTTCCCTTGGCCAAGAAGTGCCCATGCATTTCGAAAGTTTGAAGAGGAAAGAGAGAGAAAAGGTGTTGAATATATATGTGCATGTGTAAAGTATCAGTGCAAGTGGATGGAGGAAAGAGGAAAAGAAGAAAAAGGTGATAGTTTGTGAAAAAGCATATAAGATAAATGAGAACCAATATAAAATAAATTCCATCTTGAAATCCTTCGATTAGGTGGGAAATATCTGGACATAATATGAATCAGTGAATTTTTGTCCAGAAATTGACGTTACCCGAAGCGATTTCCGTAACCGAAGGCGATTATCCGAAAATATTTAGCGAGATAGGAGATGCCCTGAATGGGATCAAAAATTTAGTTAACCCAGATATTTTGAAAGAGGAAGAAAGGATCTTCAGGGCTAGGTTCCCGGATTTCTGAGATTCTTCAAGATTACGCGATTAGAACACCAAACAGGGACTTTATCGGTAGGAAACTTCTCAAGCAAGTTGGTGACATCACCTTGATGATGTCACTTGGTTGAAAGATGATGTAAGGAGGTGGATTGTGTGGCCAAGAATGAAGCTTCTAGAAACCCTAGAATATGTGGTCCAAAATTGAAGTAGAAAGTTGGAAAAAGACCATTTTGCCCTCACACTTCTTGCCTATAAATAGCCCTTCACATTCACTTCTTTTCTCACAATTCAAGAGAGAATTTCGGTTTTAGAGAGAGGGTAGAGAGAAGGAGGAGTCCGGAGGAAGAAGCAGCGAAGCTCTAGGTAATTTTTCGGTACCGAGTCTTAAGTTCTAGTTTTCGATTCGGTAGTTATAGTAGAAATGTTGTTTTGATCTTTAATCTTCCAAATATGATTAGATATCATGTTTTAGGGGTAATTAAGGTATTAATTTCAAAAATAATGTTGGAGGAAGAGTTATGGCAAAATTTTGGAAGATTACAGTCAAAGTAACGAAGTGCTGGCGAAATTCCGCCAAATAGGGGGTCAGGGGTAAAATGGTCATTTATGACTAAAATGTCCGTCGTAATGATAGATCCTTAATAAATGCGTTGTTATCTTGATAGGATATCCCTGATTACGTTCTGACCAACCGTCATACTGTATTCCGACAGAAGTACCGTATATCGTCAACGAATGTACGTTCGCGTACTGTAACACTAACTCTGATGGTTATACTATGCGTGTATGTGATGTGTGTATGGTATGTATATATGTGGTGTGTTGTTGGAATGCATATTGATGTTAGAAGATAACTGTATGCATGCTGGGAGCGATATATCTGTAATGCTGGGAGCGATACATCTGTAATGCTGGGAGCGATACATCTGTGATGCTGGGAGCGATACATTTGCATTGGTTGGGTGTGATTCATATGTTGTGTTAATGTTGTTCTGTAACCCATATGTGTGTATGTAAACATGAGGTTAACCGTTACCTGAGATCCGGTGCGGATCTCAGCTCTTAACATAGCGTCAGGGCCGGGAGGACCGAGGACCAAGGAGAGAGGGAAGCAGCAAGCTTAGAGATCTGGCTGGAGACTGTCTTTTGGTTGCCACGGCGTAGGGATCGCGAGGAAGACACTTTTGTTGTTCTTACTTTTGAAAACTCTCGATTATCGTACCATCTCTGTAACTAGCCAGTGGGCATTTTGAATATATATATCAGTTACACTCTTGTTCCGATGCTCTACTCTGATGAAAAAAATTTATACTGCTTTTGAAAAATGGGATGTTACAATATGAATGGGGATCAGCACAAAGAGATATTCAAATATCCATACACAGTGCAAATATGTAGTAGTAACTGTTAAGCTATATATTGTGATAGGCCTATGACCTTGTGGCATGAAAAGCTTCTTCAAATCTGTAAACGGAGGTCGGGGTTCCTTCCGTTTGTGTATATAATCTTGGACTGTTAATATACAAGCCCCTCTAAATCAAAAAAAAATGAAAAAAAAAATGTCAAGCTACTGTGCAATAATCTAAAGACATGATACACACATGCATTTATTTCTATATAACGTGTATTGAGTGGCCTTGACTAATGTATATAATATTGATCGAAATCTCTCTTACTAGTTATTCCCACTTGTGATGCATGTCCAGCCTTTATTTTTTTATAATATTTACATTTATTTCTTACAATTTGTTGTGGAGGAAAATCATTTATCCTTCTTACTCACAACAATGTTGTGAGTTCAAATTCTACTGTGAATGTAAGTATCTATGGAAGTGTTTTTCATTTAACTTACTGCAAGCATATGGCCGGGTCATTATAAAAAGTTGTCGTTCTCACGAGGACTAGGGCAAAAGCAGAGTAATCGTCACAATTATACTATCAATTAGGTTGAGTAAAACCATTTGAAAAGTTTTCTATTTCCAATTTCAATTGTATTGAAATGAAAATAACTTGACCAAAACTAAATTGAAACTCTACTTCAAGAGAAGAGGAGCATAGGATTATTTCTCATCATTGCAATTCATGAGACTTAAATAATTACCACTTCATTAGTAATTAAATGGCATTACATGTTAGTCTAAGGTTCAAAAGCATTCACTTAAGCCTTCTCAAGTCAAAACCAAATTTATATCCTCAATTAACATGCACAATCTCTTTCTACTATTAAGAGAAAATATCCATTAAGCAACAACCTTAATTTGACAATGCTAGGTTAGTAACGATATCTCTATGTTACTAGCAAACCATCCATTTGATCTACAAATGTAACACCCCAAATTCCATACGTCAAAAGGTGTCGGATGACACTTGGTTTTAGAAAATTCAACAGAGTTTGAGGTGCTACATCAGAGTAATGCGGAAACGGAGAGCATGTACTAAAAATTGGACAATGAGTAACTGAAATAAAATACCCCGACATATGATGATACAGCGTATCTTTGGTTAAATTGAAAATCCCGAAGGAATATTCATGTGATACAATATACAGAGCTTTGTATAATTACAATTTTACATGGTAACTATACAATCTAGACCAAGCCTTAATTAGACTTGGGGCAATGAACCTAACTCAGTTAACCGAACAGAATAGCCAGGTACGTGTCTATCATGGGGGCCTCACCGAGTTCACGGCGACTTATTGGTTGACCCACATAGACTAGCCCTGCCTTCAACACCAAACTGTTCGTAATAACCTTATTAGATCCATGCCTGACAATAGGCTCTGATAACTTCTTCCGACTCTTGTCTCGACCCTCGGTGCATTATTACGTCTTTGCCCCCTGGTTCCTCTTTAAGGCTCCATCTACCGATACCCTCTCTGATATTTCTGATATGTGTGCTTGATCCTTTCCTAAACTATTAGTTAAGACTAAGGTCCAATGCCCATCGGACCTCAGGTAACGGTTAACCTCATGCTTAAATATGACAGTATATGGATTACAGATATTCACAACATTAACAGAACATGAGCACACAACAGATGTATCACACACAACAAGCGTATCCCAATAGCACATAAGCATAAAGCAGATGTGTCGTACACAGCAAACATATCCCAATAGCACATAAGCATAAAGCAGATGTGTCGCACACAGCAAACGTATCCCAATAGCACATAAGCATAAAGCAGATGTGTCGCACACAGCAAACGTATCCCAATAGCACATAAGCATAAAGAAGATGTGTCGCACACAGCAAACGTATCCCAGTAGTACATAAGCCCCTAGCAGATGTATCACACACAGCAAACGTATCCCAATAGTACATAAACACACAACAGATGTATCACACACAGCAAACATAAAGTTATCATCTATCACATCTACGCATACAATAAGCATCAGAGTTAGTGTTACAGTACGCGAACGTACCTTCGTTGACGAATACGGTACGTCTGTTGGTCGGAACACAATCACAGATATCCTATAAAGGTAATATCGTTTCTATTAATTCATAAATAACATCCTAACAGATATTTTAGCCAAAAATGACTATTTTACCCCTGACTTCAGAAAATCGCTAAAATTTCGCTAGAGCTTTACTACTCCGACTCCCAACTTTCAAAAACTATATTCCTATCACGTTTTTACCTCGTCAGGCATCTTTCAATGCAATGAGGCATAAAAACAAGAATAGAAATTCTACTCCCTACTTCCTAGATCTAACTAGCGTTTATACTAAGAACTATAAAACTAAAGACTAGAACTTAAAAAGCTAAGGACCGAAGAACTTACCAAGAACTCTGCTCCTCCTTCTTCGAAGCTCTTCCTTCTCACTAACTTCTCTCTAACTTCTCTCTAGATTTACAATTGCTTCTTGAATTGGTGAGAAATGAAGTGAAATGAAGGTCCTATTTATAGGAAAAGCCTATGGATCTCAACCCTCGGATCTTCTTTTGCATCAACGGTTCGGAGGGGGCATATGTGGCTTCGTAATAATCACTCATTTTCCTCCTTCCAATTTCGTTTCTCTCTCTCTCTCTCTTCCCGAACACTTCCCTTTTTTCAAAGCCTTGTTGGCCACCTTCAACTCCATTGCTTTTGCTTTTTGCTTTGTTGGCCAAAACTTCTACCAAGTAATTCCCCTACTTGATATTCTAATTGCACAAATACTTTTAGAGGTAAAGTTTGAAGTTTATGTAGTATCTTGAGAAGCACTTGAAATAACAAGGATTATAGTCCAATTAGGGGTTTTTACTAGCCTTTTAGTCATTTTAGGATCAATCCCAAAAGTTACGGAAATTACTTCGGAGATAACCTACTTCGAGCTAAAAATACACTTGTTTATAATAAGTCCTTATATTTGATCTTTAGTTCACATATTTCAGTGCACCATTTATTTTCTATCGGTTCTCATTTGAATTAATCCTAATAGCTTTTGGAACTCAAAATATCTTCTTTCAATCCCTTGGCTCACACCCCACCACATCACACAACTCTCCTTCACCACATATTTACACACACACTCATCTCCTAAAAAACGTCCCCCCCTCCCCCCTTATTTTTAATTTTATTATTTCTTAATTATTCTTATATTATCTAGAAAGAAATCTCCCATTGGCTCATAGCTTATACTTGGATTAAGACTTTTTAAGTGTTAGATTTAATTTAAACCTTTGGATCTTGCTTTATGAGGTTTAATCCTAGCCATCCATATCTAATCTTTAATTAACATCCTAATATGTGATTATTAAAATATAATTGGTTTCTAGATTAATCATGAAAGTTCTTGAAATTAATCTAATAAATAGAGATTTAATTATCTACTAATTGTTGGCAATTTTCTTTAATCGGATTAATTATTTTCTCACAACTTTTGGGTTTACTTTGGTCATTTATGCTCCATGCATTATTTTAATAATCATAGGGAAACTTATGTTCCCTAAAATAAAATTGGGTTTTTGCCTCTTTAATTTCCAAGGAAAATAAACAAATAAATTCCTAAAATTAGAGAGAACATGTTTTTTCCTATTTTAAATAGGTATTAATTGCCAAAATATAAATTTAATAATGATTATGAATTTTAGGGTATTACAACAAACTTCAAGTCTAGCATAATGTTACCTAAGTTCTACAATTAAATTAACTTTCTCAAGCTTAACTTAATTGAACACAACAATCTAAGTGGTGATCAAGCACAAAGAAGCATTAGGCACAAGATAAAATTAACACATAATTGTCATTAACAGTTAAAACAGAGTAATAATGAGTCTCAATCCTTGCAATGGTTTGAAATAATCCTAAGGCAAACTATTATTCACTCATAATTATAATCAGATTCAGCTCAGAACAAATAAAATTAAAGATCAAAATGACAAAGCGAAAAGGGATATGAGATTATCAATTAAGTGCAAATTGAGGATGAATGGTGTTTTGACCCAAAGAAAACAAGAATGAATGGTGTTCTGCTTTGGTCTCTTCATTCTGATTTACCTTGGAAAGAAGAATATGATCCACTCTCTCTCCAACTCGTCTCACTCCTCTCCTCTTCTCTCTGGTTCAGCTGCATCCTCCTCCTCCCTTGTCTAGCTCTCACTGTCAAAGGTTGAAGAACCGATGAGGATTTTTGTGCGTTAGCATTGGAGTCCAAAATGAAAAATTAATCAAGGTTTGTATATAGATAAACCTAGGATCATTCTCTCTTATCGAGGAGTCTTTTATTGATTCCTAAGTAATGTTAATGTCATGTAAATGTAATGAAAACAAAGGGAAATGAGGATTATTTTTGGTATTTTTATAAAAATAGTGAATGAGTGAATGGAACCGAGTTTGAAAATATGAATGATGAAATGAGTCTTGGTAGCGAAGTTAATGACTTTCCTAGTTTCTTAAAATAATTTGGGATTTTTTTTTTTCATCAAATCAAATTAAAAATCTCAAGCAATCGCATTGAGTTCAATTTATCTAATTAATAACTAAGCCTACAATCTCATTCATAGTTATCTCTTAGATAAATTGTTAAAAACCACTGAGAAAACTTAGAAATACTTTGTTGAATCGAAGAATAAGGTTTTCACAATATCAGAATCGAGCATTGTTTTCTGTAAGATGTAAACTCGAGTTTCCAACATAGTGTGGAAACTTAGAGAACTCTTTGTGTAGCCTAAACTCGAGTTTCCAAATGGAAACTGGAGTTTTGGTATGTTTGAAAAACTTGATAGCTCTCTCTGTCTTGTCAAAACTCGAGTTTGTTAAATTAAACTCGAGTTTGCTTTGTCAATGAAAAACTCAGAGGCTCTCTGTATGATCAAAACTCGAGTTTTCATTTCTAAACTCGAGTTTGCCTTTCATTGCAAAAACTTGAGCTCTTCTCTGTCAAGTCAAAACTCGAGTTTCCAAAGTGAAACTCGAGTTTGCCTTTGACAGTAAGTTTTTCAACTTACAAAGACAAACTTCCATCTGTGTTTACAATTGTCCGTTATCATCAAAACCAATTATAGAACTAACATTCTCCCCCTTTTTGATGATGACAACACTTGTAAACCAGAGGTGCTACTTGTTTTGAAAGATTTTAGATTTAAACGAAAATTTTCACAATTTATTTTGAAATGCATCATGACAGTTATATGCTTGGATAATTTTAGCACATTGATTCAATATCACAGAGTTAAGCATGGCAGAAGAAATTGAAGCATAAGATAACCATTGCATTTCAATTTAAAAGATTTCTACATTGAGAGCTAGTCAAAATACATAACACAAACCAAAAATACAAGTTAAATTGAAAACACAACATCTAAACTAGAAGCACAACTAAACTCCTTCAAACTCAATTATGCTCTGGTTTCTCTGGTTCTTCTCCCCCTTTGTCATCAACAAAAGAGGATGGAGCTGAGATTGAAGGGTCAACGGAAGGGGTAGAGAGCTTGACAGTGGAGGCAGGGGATGGAATTGGGATTGGAGAGACAAGTGGGTCAGTTGAAGTGGTTTCTGTAATAGGTAAGAAATTGGGAATGAGAAATGAGGAGAGAAGAATGGGAACGTGAAGAACTTGAAGTACTTGATGAACTTGGGTCTTCATCGAAATTGAGGTCCAAGAGAGCAAAAAGGGGTCTACCAAACCATGGAATGTGCTGAGGTTGATCAATCAGAGGTAGATGCCATATTTTCTCATCGAATAAAATTACTGAGACAAGACTGGGAAAAGGAATATGAGAATACTCTTTAAGAGGAAAGTGAAACTTGGTCATTTCTTGATAGATCCATTTCCCAATATTTTGAGGAACTTGAGCAATAATGGAAGCAAATATGGAATAATCTTTCTTGGAGAATCGAGAAAAGAGACCATTTTTCTGTTTGAGATTTCTGGCATAAATATACCAGATAGCCCGATATTTAGGAGGCATGGATGCAGGAGGAAAAGACAGAGTATATAAATTCTCAAGAAGAGGCTCATTAGGTCTTAACAGTTCATAAATCTGCCTATTGGTAAAGCTTACTGATTCTATGGGTGGAGGATCAGAAATTTACAGAAGATGGTTGAGATAGGCAGGGGATAAAACAATTTTGTGACCATCTATAGATGTAGTGAGTCTTACAGATAGAAAACCACCATCCACAAATTCTTCATACTGCATATGGTGATAGAATAATCGAACAAGAGTAGGACAGTAGGAAGCAATGTAGATCAGAGGATCAAATTGTTTGAGCCTGGGTGAAAGATCTAAATGGCTTTCGTCCCTTAGTTTAGCTAGATCAACATAGACCACAGGGCAAAAATCTTTTTGTGCAAAGCATGCTCTGTAGCGAGTAGCATCTTCCCCGGTCAGATGAATGGAGACATTCTGAAAACCTTCTGGTGTCGAGAGATGATTGTAGATTTCAACCAAGGCAGGAGAAGTCGCAGATGCCTTGAAGCTAGATAGTTCTTGAGATGAAAAAGAAAGAGGAGCTTGAGAACTAGCTTGGCCCGATGAATGTTCCTCAGTGAATCTAGATACTGCCCTTGCGATTCCAGATGTGAAACGCCGAGGGAATGACCTAGCCCTAGGTTGAGACTGTGGTGTAGCTACAGGCGCTAGAGTTGGGATTGAGGATTCAGATTCTTCCTGGTCAGGATTAATATCTTGCGAGTTTGAACTGGAAGCCATTAGGGTTTTGAAGAAGGGATTTCAGGGGAAGAATCAGAGATGATAAAGAGAGGAGAGAGTTTCGAAAAACTGAGCTAGAGAGATGAAGGGTTTGGTCGTACAATGAATAGTTAAGTTTAAATAGGGCGCAAAACCTTACCTGGATTTCAAAAGTGTATTGTGAACTTTTGAATTTCCGCGACCAAAACTCGAGTTTCCACTTTCTGACTCGAGTTTTGTGGTTACTTCAACATGTGTGTTGCTCTCTGTCTGCCCGAAACTCGAGTTTCCATTCAATGACTCGAGTTTCCAATTCTCGAAAACTCTGAGCTAGCTTTCTATCTCTCTGAAACTCGAGTTACTCACTTAACGACTCGAGTTTCCAATTTGCTCGAGAAACTCATTTCTCTTCTGGACCCGATAAACTCGAGTTTTGATATCAAAACTCGAGTTTGCTTCTTTTGATAGCAAACTTCAGGATTTTAACATCCTGCATAAAACATTGCTATGTACTCCGAAGCTTAAGTTAGCAATAAATATTCATCAAAACCATAACTAACATTGAGAAAAGAAATACTTACAGCTCATTGGGATTTACCATTCCCAATTCTCTTCTAATGAAATTGAATTGCTCCTTAGCTAATGGTTTGGTGAAGATGTCAGCAAGTTGAAGATGAGTTGGAATGAACATGACTTTGACATCTTTGTTTTGAACGTGATCCCTTATGAAATGATGTCTCACATCAATATGCTTGGTCCTTGTATGTTGAACTGGATTCTTGGCCAAGCTTATTGGTGCTTGTGTTGTCACACAAAATTGGGATCTCCTTCAAATTGATTCCAAAGTTAGAAAGTTGTTGTTTGAGCCATAGGACTTGAACACAACAACTTGATGCAGCAATATACTCAGCTTCAGTTGATGATACAGAGACGGTTGTTTGCTTCTTACTAAACCAGGACACAAGTGATCCACCAAGAAATTGACATTGGTCACTTGTACTCTTTCTATCCGTCTTGTAGCCAGCATGATCTGAATCTGAGTAGGTCACCAAATGTTTAGGTTGACCTTTGGGAAACCATAGTCCAAAAGTCTTTGTGTCTGCAAGATATCTGAAGATTCTCTTTACATTTTCAGCATGTGACTCCTTGGGAGCAAATTGAAATCTTGCACACATCACCACACTAAATTGGATGTCTAGGCGACTTGCAGTGAGATAGAGCAATGAACCAATCATTCCTCTATATATTGTAATGTTGAAATCAGTGCCCTTTTCATCAGCATCCAAGGAAGTGGTTGAGCTCATTGGAGTGTCAGCTCCATTGCATTTGTCCATCTTGAATTTCTTCAGTAGATCATTGAGATACTTGGTCTGAGAAATAAAGATCCCATTCGATCTTTGCTTGATTTGCAGACCAAGGAAATAGTTGAGTTCTCCCATCATGGACATCTCAAATTCTCCTTGCATATTCTTTGCAAATTCTTCACATAAAGCATCATTAAAAGCTCCAAATATGATATCATCAACATAAATTTGAACAATTAAAATTTCACCTACTTTATTGCTTTTAATAAAGAGAGTTGTATCTGCTTTTCCTCTAACAAATCCTTGATCAAGAAGGAACTTGCTTAATCGCTCATACCAAACTCTAGGAGCTTGCTTAAGACCATAAAGAGCTTTCTTAAGGTGATAAACATGATCAGGATGATGTTCATTTTGAAAACCAGGAGGTTGTTCCACATAAACTTCCTCCTGAATAAATCCATTTAGGAAAGCACTTTTCACATCCATTTGATAAATTTTGAAACATTTTACACAAGCAAAGGCTAGAAGAACTCTTATAGCTTCCAATCTTGCCACTGGAGCATAAGTTTCTTCATAATCAATTCCTTCTTCTTGATTATAGCCTTTAGCAACCAATCTTGCCTTATTCCGGACAATGATTGCCGACTCATCTCGTTTGTTGTTGAATACCCATTTTGTGCCAATAATCGGATGGTCCTTAGGCCTAGGTACCAAGTCCCAAACTTGATTTCTATCAAATTGATGTAACTCCTCTTGCATTGTTATCACCCAATCATTTTCTGAAAGGGCTTCATCAATTTTAGAGGGTTCTATTTTTGAAATAAATGCAGAAAAAGTAACTTCATTCAAAGTGCTACTTCTAGTTCTTACTCCTTGATTAACATCACCTATAACTTGGTCCAAAGGATGATTCCTTATAAATTTCCAAGCTCTAGGTTGTTGCTGATCAGGGTTTTCCAAATTGTTTTGAGGATCAGCTTCAAAAACATTTTCCGGATTTTCAATAGAAGCAGGAGTGGTTTTTGAAGAATTGATTTTTCAAAATATTTTCCTCATCATCATCCTTGAATTTGTTAGATTCACAGAATGCAACATGCATAGACTCTTCTACAATGCGAGTACGAATGTTAAAGACTCTATAAGCTTTACTTCTATTGGAATAGCCCAAAAATATACCTTCATCCGCCTTGGAATCAAACTTTCCCAAGTTATCCTTACCATTATTGTGGATGAAGCACTTACATCCAAATACATGTAGATGACTCAGATTTGGCTTTCTTCCTTTGTACAGCTCATAAGGAGTCTTGTTCAGCTTCTTTCGGAGGTATGCCCGATTAGAGATATAGTAAGCCGTACTCATTGCATCAGCCCAGAACACTTGTGAAGTGTTGTTCTCATTCAGTATAGCTCTTGCCATCTCAGTAAGGACTCGATTCTTCCTTTCTACAACACCATTTTGTTGAGGACTCCTTGGGGCTGAGAAGTTGTGATCAATCCCCATATTGTCACAAAACTCAGCAAAGGCATGATTTTTGAATTCACCTCCATGATCAGTTCGAATTCCTGAAATTACAAAATCTTTCTCGTTTTGGACCTTCTTGGCAAAACAACAAACTGATCAAAAGTTTCATCTTTAGATGATAAAAATATAGTCCATGTAAATCTAGAGAAATCATCAACTATGACCAATGTATATAAATTTCCACCAAGGCTTCTTACTCTAGCCAGTCCAACTAGATCCATATGAAGTAGTTGAAGAGGTCTAAAAGTTGAAATCTCATTTTTAGATTTGAAAGAGGATTTAGTTTGTTTTCCTTTTTGGCATGCATCACAAATCATATCATTTTTAAAGCGAATTTTTGGAACATCAATCACTAAATCCTTTTTAAGTAATCTGTCAAGTTGGATCATATTGACATGAGCTAAATGCTTGTGCCATAACCAACTATCATCCAAATTACTAACAAAACATTTTTCAAATGTAGAGCCATCTCTAGAAATGTTAAGAGTGTAACAATTGCCTTCTCTAGGAGCTCTAAAAATAGCTTTTGACTTTATATTATCTAACGAGAGAATATCCTTACTCACTATCAAGCATTCCTCAGAATCGAAGATAACTAGGTTACCTTTATCAGTACTTTGGCTTACACTGAGGATATTATGACAAAGTCCTTCCACAAGGTAGATGTCTTTGATTTGTGGTCCATCGTTGTTTCCAACTTCATCAATTCCAACAATCTTTCCAAATTGATTTCCACCAAAGGTTACTTTGCCACCATCCTTGTGCTTGATTGAAGCAAATTTGGAGTGATCTCCTGTCATGTGTCTAGAGCATCCACTATCAATGTACCATTTGTTGGATTTTGATGCTCTTAGACATACCTACAAAACACAAACAATCAGGTTTTGGGTACCCATCTTTTCTTGGGTCCTTTGAGGTTAGTTAGAGCCTGAGGAACATAAGTTCCTTTAGACACCCACTGATAATTACCAACGGGTTTATTTTTCCTATCCTTTTTGTGAAAACATGATGAAGTCGTATGACCCTTTCGGTTACAATAATTACAGTGAGCAAATGGATTTGAAGAGTGAACAGTTTTTCGAAAGTAATTCAAATAATATTTTACACCACTCTTCTTCTTTCCTTTCTTTCTATCAAAAATGGGATTATAGCTATCCCTGAACGATCGTTTGTAAATCTTTGTGCTTTCAAAATTACATTTAGCATTTTCACTACCCTTTAGTGAATTTTTCAAGAGTTTTTGTAAGATATGAATTCTTTTTCTCTAAAACAACACACTCTTCACAAATGATACTTTCAGGAGAAGAGAAATTTTCTACTTGTTGTTCAAGAGTAATATTTTTCTTTTTCAAAGCAACATATTTCTCAGCAAGTTTTTCAAATTCAGTTTGAACAACAATGTATTCAGCAAATAACTCATCATAAGATGGTTTCGGATCATATACCTCATTGTTGTCAAGTTGCTCTTCTTCTTCAGCAACTAAGCAAATGTTTGATTTCTCTTCTTCATCGGATGAGCTATCTCCCCATATAGCCGAAACATAGGCTTTCTTTTTGAATCGGTTGAACTTCTTCTTTTCTTTATCCTTGTTTTTCAGCTGAGGGCATTCAGACTTGATGTGGCCAGGCTTGTCACACTCGTAGCATATAATTGGCTTCTTCGCCTCAGTGCTGGTGCTACCCTTATTGAATCTTTTGTACCCTTGGTCCTTCCGATAGAACTTTCTGAATCTTCAGACTATCATGCCCAGCTCTTCATCTTCGACTTCTTCATCATCATCATCAGATTCCTTAGCCTCTTTGACCGCCTAGAGAGCAATGCCTTTATTTTTTACATTCATCTCATCAAGTCCTTTCCTAAACTTGATTTTCCCTTCATACTCAGTGTTAAATACTACAAACACAATGACCATCGAGGAACTTGAAAGTGGAGCTTAATCATCAAGAGGGGGTGAATTGGGGATTATAAAAACTTTTTCGGTTGCTCTGTTTTTCGAATATAAAACAAGGATGAAAACAGAGTGAAGAGAAGAATAGCAAGACACAAGGATTTATACTGGTTCGGTCTAACCTCTTGACCTACGTCCAGTCCCCAAACTCTCTGGGATTTCTAACTATAACAATTGATTACACACTCTGCAACTCAAGAGTAATTCTCTCACTAGAACTTACTCCCCCTTACAAGTTGTAATCAATAGCCTAATCTCCAAGTCCCCTTGACTTGAAATACTTTACAATAAATGATTTAGAATCAAGAAACTCTCTCTAAGAGTATATAAGATAAACACTGAAGTATGAATGTATCAACAGATACTTTACACAAGAAAACTCAAAGAGTAGTTGAAACTTTAATGATTTTCATTTTCTCACATATTGGTTGTTGAGAGAAATTGAATGCATCTCTATTTATAGCTAGAGACCATTAAATGACCGTTATAAATCTTAATGTGATCGTTGCCAACATTGGAGGATGATTAATGAAGGTTTTGGTCTTCTTCTCTCTACTCTTTGGTTAATCCAGCTTTGCAGAGGTTCAGGGTTGACTTCCTGACTTTTAATCCATTGGAAGAGCAGATGCTGGATGAGGAAAGGAAACATTAATTCCTTTAAAACGTGTGGAGAATGATTGTTCAGAAGCATGCAAGTTTTTTGCACTTTGCATTTAATGTTCTGACTTTTACTTTATGCTTTATGCTAATTCTCCATTTAATCCTGTCTAAATCATCTGAAACTCATTAACAAACTGATTAAACATAGTTAGGAATAGTAATGAGTGATGATATAAAGTATTAGGATCAACCATAATGATTTCGCAAATTCATGTAGCTTGAAATTTGAATTCAGCGATGTAAACTCGAGTTAGTTCTTCCAAACTCGAGTTTTCATGTTTTAGTAAAAAGGCCTAAACTCGAGTTTCAAAATCTTAACTCGAGTTTTTTCATTACAGAGGAAAATATCGCGATTTGGCATTTGGACAAGTTTTGTGAACAGTGCAAAACTCGAGTCATTAAGTGACTAACTCGAGTTTTGGACTTTTGATGAGAAATCATGTTTTAGTCCAAAAGCTCAAAACTGGAGTTTCCATTTCAAAACTGGAGTTTTCAAATGTTCAAAATTAGCAGAGCTCTCTGCCTGACTAAAACTCGAGTTTCCAGAATTTAACTCGAGTTTTCTCATTCTTTGAAAACTATGGAAGCTTCTCTGTAAGGCCGAAACTCGAGTTTACAAAAATAAACTCGAGTTTCCTCGTTTATGAGAAAACTTTGAAATACTTTGTTGAATCGAAGAATAAGGTTTTCACAAGATCAGAATCGAGCATTGTTCTCTGTAAGATGTAAACTCGAGTTTCCAAAGTAAACTCGAGTTTCCAACATAGTGTGGAAACTTAGAGAACTCTTTGTGTAGCCTAAACTCGAGTTTCCAAATGAAAACTGGAGTTTTGGTATGTTTGAAAAACTTGATAGCTCTCTGTCTTGTCAAAACTCAAGTTTGTTAAATTAAACTCGAGTTTGTTTTGTCAGTGAAAAACTCAGAGGCTCTCTGTATGATTAAAACTCGAGTTTTCATTTCTAAACTCGAGTTTGCCTTTTATTGCAAAAACTTGAGCTCTTCTCTGTCAAGTCAAAACTCGATTTTCCAAAGTGAAACTCGAGTTTACCTTTGACAGTAAGTTTTTCAACTTACAAAGACAAACTTTCATCTGTGTTTACAATTGTCCGTTATCATCAAAACCAATTTTAGAACTAACAAAACTCATCGAGACAGGTCTGTGTAGTGGAGAAGATTATTCTATCCACTTGCCCTCGTCTGAGGAATCAGTATCCAGCAATCGAGCTAGGAATGATAACCCTCATTTCTTCTTCTACCGGGATTGCGTTTCTCGTCTCGGTGTCAGCTTCCCTTACATTGAATTTCAAATCAGCCTTTCTATTTGCACCTTGCTCCCTCCCAGCTTCACCCTGATAGTTGGGCAATCTCCCTTGCTTTTGAGAACTTCTGCAAAGCTAAGAAGCTAACTTGTTTGATCCCCGTTTTCTTTTACTTCTACGGGGTTCAAAATGTTACTAACGATGCCGGTGATAATGTTCCCTCTAGGAAGGGCTGGACCTCACTCCGAAGTTTCCGTAACCACAACCTTTTTACGCCGCTTACTGACTCATTCACCAATTTCAAATCTTCCTTTTTCAAGGTGGTTGCCGAGTTTGAGAAACTACCTTGGTTTCTTCAGGCCATTCAGACCGTTAAATCTGAGGAGGTAGAGGAAAAATTTTCCTTGTATTGGACATATGGCCACCATGAACTTTCTCCTTCCGACTTCGAATTTCATGCCGATAGCCTTTCTGATGCCGAACTCAAAACAATTTCCATTCTGGATCATCAAGTCATAAAACACGGCCCATTGAACCCGGTCAATCGTATCTCAAAACCTCGGGCCAAGAAACGACCTGCGACAGGTATGGATACCTGTTTAAACCATGTCGGATCGCACATCTGTTGATTTTTAAATGAATGACTAATCATTTCTTTTTGTTGTGCAGATCAAATTGTGGGACAAATGCCCTTCTTCGTTGTTGCCCTAGCCAACACTGGCCTTGTAAAACCTGGAGTTGACAAGAAAAGGGTCGCACCACCATCCATCGCTCCTGGTATTAAAGAGTGTGGTCAGGTGAATCTGGCTAAGAAAACAAGAGTTGGTTCAGTAAACTCCTCCCAAAAATCCAAAGAACCTACAACTTCCAAAACGCCTTGCACAAAGGTTCCTGTCTTTCCTCCTTCCACAAGTCTTCCTCCTCCGCCTCCGCCAACCCCGGGGTTCCCTCGCGGAGCCGTCTGGACCCATAATGTCCCGTCTGAGCTGTTCCACGCTATCTGCCTTCCAGAATGCTTCGCTGAGCCGACTAAATATAGCAAAGCCAAGATTCATAAAATCAAAGATTTAATGCAATGAGCCTTACAGTTCATCGGCTTGGCTCAATCTTTGATTGCTATGAACACTCGGTATGCTTCTCGGGAGGAAAAATTTCAAAAGATCAAATCGGAAGTGGAAAAACAAGAGGCTCTAATAAAAGCAGTCAAGTCAGATGCTCTGAAATAAGTGATGGATGTTGAGACAGCAAGGGATAAGATGCGACAGGAGGCGGAGGCAACCAAAACAAATTTGAACAAGGCAGTCTTTCATCTGAGCCAATTTCACAAAATTCATGCTAAGGAGAAGTCCATTATAGGGCAGCTGCAGCAGAAGCATGAGGAAATTCGAGCTAAACTAATAGGCTGCTGGGATTCCTTAAATGCCGCTAATGCCGCTATTGAGGAAAAGGATGTGGCAATAAAGAAAGTAGTTGGGGAGTCTTTTGAAAATGCCCTAAGTAAGATCCAACTTTTGAATCTCGACATTACTCTTGATACATCCGGGATGGATTGTATGTCTTGGGTCGTGGATGGAGAAATAGTCCCGCTCTTTCCCCCTCTCAGTGATGCCTCCGAAAATCAATCGGGGAGGGATCCGGAAGAGGATGACGATGAAGAGGGTCAAACTAACGTTGGGACTCCATCTTACTGAGGGTCGGGATTCCAGCGTTGTCTCAATTTATCTTCTTGGGGTACTGTTGGTCGATTTCCTTGATGGCAAGTGAACCAGTCGAACAAGTAATAAAGAGTAAGTAGAGTATCATCCCACAAAGACTGGGATGTCAAATGTTGATGCCTAATCACGAATTCAATTGTGTTTGAAAAGAAAATAAATCAGATTTGGTTTGAGGTTTTATAGCTATTCTAAAGGAAAGAAAAGAAACAAATGGTCGTAGCTGAAAGGATATCAGTAAGAGATTAGGCTGAGCTCAGAATCCTCCCTAAGCACATCAATCCCCCAGTTGCCCCTCACACAATGTTATAGCATCTACGCTGCACAGCTCCCGTAATACTACAGCATAGACACCGTTGACACAACTATTCAGTTAACCCACCACTCTAATCTATCGAAGCTCCCATGTCCGATACGTACAATCCTAACTTACTTCTCCCAAACATATATGGCGATTTTTTAGTTAAGTTGTTCACTACGATTCAAGGTGTTATGGTTATGAGCGGTAGACCCATCTTTGAAGCCTACAATAATATGTCCCAGAGGAAGCACATTTTAACCATTATCTCAGCTTTACCGCATCCTGAAGGAATACATTTTAAACACAATCTCGGCTTTATCGCATCCCAAAGGAATACGTTTTAACCACAATCTCGGCTTTACCGCATCCCAAAGTAATACGTTTTAACCATAATCTCGGGTTTACCGCATTCCGAAGGAATACGTTTTAACCTTTATCTCGGTTTTACCACATCCCGAAAGAAATATGTTTTAACCTTTATCTCGGCTTTATCGCATCCGGAAGGAATACGTTTTAACCTTTATCTCGATTTTACCGCATCCTGAAGGCATACGTTTTAACCTTTATCTCGGTTTTACCGCATCCTGAAGGAATACGTTTTAACCTTCGCTTCGGCTTCATCATTCTGCAAATCTCCATTTGAAAAAAAAGGTTAATCTCATTGATCGAAGGAAAGCATTGACGTTCTTACAAAACTTGCCCATCAATAGGCACGAAATAAATGCAACCTAATTAATAATTATTTAGAGTAAATACCCTTACTGGTCCATGATAAAAAACACGAACCCCATTTTGGTCCCTGACAAAAAAACCGACCATTATTCGTCCTTTTTATGGGACTAAAAATGACCTTTTGGAAATTTGTGAGGGATCAAAATGTCCACCAATCGACCCTTATTCGTCCTTTTTATGGACTAAAAAGGACCTTTTGTTTTGTCAGGGACTAAAATGGGGTCCGTGTTTTTTGTCAGGAACCAGAAAGGGTATTTACTCAATTATTTAATTGCACTCGAAATCAGCCTCTGGAAACTTGTCATCATCATTTATCACTTTCTTCCTCTTCTCGTTTGTCTTCTTCTTCTCCCGAATGGGACTCTCATTACGACTTAGTTCTTTGCGCTTACTCTTCTATCCCAGAGTTTCTATCACATACTGTCGCAACTTCCCCTCTCGAATGAACTTCTCTATAACATCTCAGAGGTGATAACATTGGTCTGTAGTATGTCCTGGGCCATCGTGAAATGCGCAATCCCGGGATTAATCTGCTCCTGGTTTGTTGTAAGAAGGCTGAGGCCATTCTACTTTCTTCATCTCGGTCTAAGCCACCTCCTTCCAAACTTGTGTTCGCGATACGTTCAGAGGAGTGTAAGTTTCGTATTTTGCTTTCGGGTCACTTCTCTCCCCCCGGTGCTTACTATCCGGATTTCGCCCATTGGATTCACGCTTCTGACTGTTGTACTCTTCTTTCCCCTTCGAAAACCTCCCGAGTTGCTCTTTTTCCTTCAAGGGCGGACTTTTTCCCCCATCTTTCGTCGCATGGCTTGACATTTCCATCTGCTCCAACTCTAAATACTGCTTGGATCGATCTCAAAAATCTGTCAACGAATTGACACATCGTTTCATGATCAATTTCTTCAACCGTGATGAAACATCCAAGCCAGCTATGGCCAAATGTAAATGCACATCTTCTTCCAAACCCAGTACCTGGAAAGCTACGTCTTTGAAGCGATCCAAATACTTTTGTAGTGTTTCTCCGGATGATTGCCTCACCTGTCCAAGTTGGAACTCGGTCTTTGGTTACTTTCTGCTGGTAGCAAAATTCAACAAAAATTTCTGCTCCATAGTTCCCATATCCCAGATTGATTTTGGCAACAACGAGTGAAACCATATTTGTGATGCCCCACGCACAGTACCCGAAAATATCCGGGGTATGATATGCCCTTCAAATCCCTTCACCATAATTTCCATGTTGAAATTGTCGACATGGACTTGTGGGTCTTGAGTCTTGTCATACTTTGGCAGGTCCTTTGAGTCCAAGCCTTTAGGATATGTAGCGGCCATGATCTCATCCAAGAAAGAAATTTTGTGTCTTTCTCCACTAGACTTTCTTGAATATGTCTCAGGCACACTCTGTGATGGGGGTGCCATACCTTCCTTACCAACTTCTCAGCTCTCGATAGGCCCTTTATCTTTTACTCGTGCTTGGTCCAAGGCTCAACACTCCGGGATACGATCCTGGTTTTGCTCAGCATGATCCCGTCGGTAGCCAGTGTCAATTTGCGGTTTGGTTGTGATACTAACCCAGCTGGGTCCACTATCATCTCGATCAACATTGTGTATCGGGTTCTCCAGCAACCTCATGCTCTCCTTGAGCAATTGTATTCTCCGAGTCTCTTCAGCTAGAACCCAAAATCGGTCTTGGTTCGCCAAGTTCTCTTCCGCACAGTTTACGCATAATCCTTCAACTTTTGCATGGGCAGAAACTGAAACTCTAGTCCGATTTATGCCATTAGTATTCCGACCTTCACTATGAGTGGGTATATTAATCCGACTAGGACCAGCAGCATCCCGATTTGTGTTACATACCGGGTTCTCCATCCTTATGAGACGTTCCTCAAACAGTTGTTGCCAATACGTATTGCGACGGTCTAAATCTTTTTGCATAAGTCGGCTCTGGAGCTGGTGACATTGCTCCATCCGCCTTAGGACAACATCCAATGCAATCTGCATAAATCGGACATCGGGATTTTCGATTGGAACTTCTGGAGGAGGGTCTTGTTGAACCAATGGCTAGACTGGCTAAGCCTTTTGGTTATGGAGGGCTGGGGAAGTGGTGGTATCAGATGTTTCCACCTCAATCTCTGCCATGACTTGATGGTGGTCTGGAGCAACCGAATCCTACTGAATCGTTTGCTCCTTATTCAACTGAGGTGGTTCCTCCGGCAACTGGTCTGGTCGGGGTATCTGGCTACGGCTTCTAGTGTTTGCTACCATTTTCGGTGGTTTGGGAATCGAAGTTTATGGGTCCCCACGGTCAGTGCCAATGTTCTGTTATAAAAACACAGATGTCTAACCTCAATAGGTTAGTAGATGATTTATATAGGATCTGCAATACTTTCCGGAATGTATATGAGATAACTCCGAAGAGGAGATGATTGTTCAGTGGTGCCTATGAGGAAGACACCACAGAATATCAGATGATCACTGTGCTACAAAGAATGGCGATTAGCCAAAGGGGTGGGGTGCGTGCATAATGGGACTGAATAGTAAAAGGATATGAATAGCGTATGTGCACCTGATGGGTAATCTCCTATTTATAGAGATTACCTCTAGGGCTTCAGCCCAAAGGCCCTGCGTGCCTCCGGCCTCTTATGCCTGCTCCACTATCTCTGCATGTCTGCTCCACTATCTGTGCTATCCATACTTATAGGCATAGTTATAGGGTGATTAGCATTTTACCTGATTATGGAAGGATTCTATCATAAACTGTCTCTACTAAGCCGCATAACACTGGGCCCAATATATTGGTCCATTATACATATATTACATATTTATTACTTTTAACTAACAGTTTAAACCGCATGAATTTAGTAGTTGGTCCTTATAAAAAGAACATGATGGAGTAATAAACTTGTTGATCGAGCTAATAGCGTACAAAATGCGCTGTGAAGGACGACTACCTTAAGCACAAGAAAACAAATTATTTGACTTGACTTGTGAAAATTATATTAATCTCACCATTTTCAATTTTTATAAGAGTGAATTCCTAATTCCTACGCGTTTTTGTCACATGGCAAGGACGATTGATGTTTACTTGACTGACTACTCGTGGAATTTATTTCGTTGTTTCGAATTTACTACGATGGTTCTTTTTGGAATAATGCATGCCACTTCATTTGCCTTGCTTATAACGCTAGTATATCGTTGACTTGACCAGCAGTTCGTTGTTTTTTCCATATACGTCTTATTAAAATTAAATTTCATACATTGTGAAAAATAATTTAAAAAAAAAAAAAAAACTCAGGTTTTCGCTCTTCATCTGCGACGCACCTTACTATTTAGTAAAGATAAAGATTAACATGGCTCCGCGTTAGGAACAGTGCGTTATGAGAGATTTCATTGTATAATTTTAAGAAAGGCAGTAATAAATTTAGAATGTTGATAATTTGTCATCCTTGGACCTGAGTGTAATTTTCCCTAAATTTAAGGGTTCGAAATAATTTCCTTTGTTATTGTTATGGACTCATATAAGAGGCCCATTCTCCACGAGGCCCAACAAGGACAAAGCATACCAGGATCTGCCAATAATCAAAGAGGATCCTAATCAGCTTATAATCAAGGAATATGCAGGTGATAGAGGTGGCTAACACATGGGCCAAGAAGCGCACAAAGCCCAAGGACCTAAACCCTAAATTAAAGATAATCTCTATAAATAGGAGGTTAACCTAAAAAGTACACATTCTCTATTCACCCTATTTACTATTCAGCCTCACTGTGCACACACCCCACCTCTTTTTGGCTTAACGTTATTCTCGTGCACAGTGATTCATTGCTGTAACATCCCAATTTCAGAACAAATTTTTTTTTTCCAATCAGAGTACAGCATTGGAGCAGAAGAGTAACTGATCCTTTACAAAATGTAACCATAGTGTAACATAGTATTGAGTACAATAATTCTAGTGTTTGAAAATAAATACAGGAAGCGGTAAAGATATCTTCGGCCGAAAGCCTACTCCTGCTGCTTGTCTCGATCTCTGATCCGTGGTCCTCCGGACCCTGAAGCTATAGTTGAGATTCAATTCACCGCATTGAATCTCAGGTAACGGTTAACCTTATGCTCAAATAAAACAGTATAGGGATGACAGATATTCATGACATAACAAACTATGATCAATATAATGACAAGACATAAGTGTAAAGCAAGATGTAAGCCCCATAAAGTGCCTGCACTATTCACCATGCCACGATGTACGGTCGTGTCCTCGCGCTAGAAAACTCTAACGGTGTTACTACATCTATAACCCGTGTGAATCATATGTGTAATCGGTAACTCAATGCAGTCTCTAACCGTGAATGTATCTCGGTGACTCCTAATGAATCTCTATCCGTGAATGTACCTATCACATATATGTATATGAGCAGCACTAGATTAGTGTTACAAGACGCGAACGTACCTTCGTTGACGGCGTTGGGTACTTCGGCGGAAACGTACTTTTACGGAAAAACGTGAAATGTCCAATGCCGCTCGTCGGGCAGCGTAACGGCAGCAAATCAGAGTTTCTGAAGTCCTATAATAGTAATATCACTTTTATTAGTGATTTGGCATTATAACTGACGTTACTTTGGCTCCGTTTTTCCAAAATTTTGCCAGAACTTCGACCCAATGATAATTTTTGAAATTCTAGACTAATATAGCCCTATCATATGATATGTAATCATACTATAAAAATTAAAGGCTATACTAACATTACTACTCTAACTATTGAAAGAACTACGAAAGCTTAAAGCTCGATACAGAAAAACTTACCCAGAGCTTCGCTACGAATTTCCCAGAGCACCTCTCTCTTCTTTCTCTCTCTAAATTCGGTTCTTGCTTCTCAAAATGGTGTGAAAATGAAGAGAAAGGGGGGTATTTATAGGTGAAGGGTTAGGTTTTCGGCCGTCGGATCAACTTTATGAGAATCGATCTGGACCGTCCAATCTAACTTTTGAAACAAGTTTTCCTTCTTCCTCTTCCTTCCTTGGCCGACTTCACAAGGCTCCAAAAGCCAAGGGATTGGCCAATCAAATGGTGCCAAGTGTCCCTTCCAGAAGCTTAGCCAGATGAATTTCTCCGATCGGTACCCGATTCGCGTAATTTCGGAAAAATCTCAAAATTCGGGATTATACAATTCCAAGACAATTCATTCCTCATTAGAAATGTCTAGTCTAACTATCTTTTTAACTCTGTCTAGGCCTTCTCCGGCCTGACGGAAGTTTTACGGAAAAACGTGTCGGTTTCGGAACGAAATTCCGGAAGCTACCGCCTATGGACAAGAATGCACTGATTCCAGATATGTCCAGGAAAACTCTCAATTCTTCCTCAGATGTCGCAACATGACATTTAGATCCTTAACTTTCAACTTGACTATCCGGCTTTTTCTCAGAATTTCCCTATTTCGTCTTATTAGGAAAAAGCTCTACCGGCTTCAGAATTAACTTCCGGAAAAGTCTAACGGAAGATAAAAATCCACTGATCAATATTTTACCTTGACTTTGGAAAACCTATTCCTGGTACTCTAGATAGGATCCGTTTCCTATTTATTTTTTTACTATTCACTTTAATTAATTATATATTAAAATATTACATATGTCTTAATCACAAAATCTCAAAAAAACCTCATCCCTTATCCCTTTGAGATTTTCGGCCCTCTTTATTATTTTTTAATTAATTTTCGTTTTAATTTATTATTTAATTTATTAATATCATAAAATAATTATTTAATATATAATTTTTTACAAATTTTTCCTATTGGTTCAAACTTGTTTTTAAGCTCAAAAATACTTAATGTCATTTATTTTTCCCAAAAATTTCCAATTAATTAGCAAATATATTTATGCTAATTTTTAGCCATAATCCACTAATTATGGAGTTTTACATAATTATCTTTGAATTTCCTTTGCTTATGCTTAAGTAATTAGCCAATAATTACTTAATTACTTTCTTATCAATAGTTGATAATTTTCTTAATTAGAACAACTCATTACCTCATAACTTTTGCATTGACATCAGAATTCCATGACTCTTGCAGTATTTTAGAATTTACGGGGGCATTATGGTCTTTTCAATACTTTTTGAGTATTCCTCCCCAATTTCTCCAAGTTTATAATTTATTAAATTACCAAAATTAAAGATAATATACTCTCTCAATTTTAATAATTATTTTACTGCCTTTTAGGATTTTTCATAATTTTCTAAGTTATTTATGTCCCTAAGGGGCATTTTCGTCATTTTGGCACTTTGGCCCTTAAATTCTCTAATTTCCTACCGAATGCAACTTAGAAAAATAGACTATATCTATACAAGTCTTGTGAATATAATTTCACTTATCAGAAATAACCCATTTATTTATCAAAATATAACATTTCAGATAAATAAATATGCGGGTATTACAATTGCTCTCTTTGATATCTGCCTTATATATATCTTAGAGAGTCATCCGATATTTCCTTCGGTATATGCCTTATATATAGATATCTTGGGGAATCCATTTGATACAATATCAATATTCTAGCCCATAGACTAGACATCGGTATTCTACACCAGAACAGTTATATTTTGAGCTTTCCTGAGTAGTATCTTAAAAAATGTTAAATTTTGAGGGGCTATTGATAATATTTTTAAATGATTCTTTTTATATTGAAAAGTAGATATTTCAAAATTTGTATAAATATTTATTTTATTTTTTATTTTTTTTGTCTAAACAATAAGTTATCCAAAACTATAATCTTTGATTCTATAGTAGTTTATTAGTTATTACATTAACCCAGGCATAATCGTACATGACTTGCGTTGGTTACTATGGTACGTACGTAGCCATGCAGATGCACGCCGGTTAACTCGGTCCAAGTAAACCATGAAAACTTGTAAGGGGAATTACTATAACGTCTTAAGGAAGTGATTTAATTACTCCCTTTAATTCTATTTATAAGTAATTTCTCTCTATCAGGATTAGTCCTTAATAAAAGTAACTTATTTCTGTGTCTCAAAATTTAAACTAATTTTTTCTTTTTCACTCCTATTAAATACATATCTTTTTGAACTAATTTTCTTTCATTTAATAATTTATTCTCTCTCATATTCTCTTTTCGTAAATAAGGGCATATTTGAAAATGATATTACATTTTAAACATATTTATTGTTTCTAATTAATCTTAATTAACAGCTAGTTTGTTTTGTGCTATAAGAGAGAAAGTTGTTTATAAAAATGATTAGATTGAGTAATTACCCAAAAGTCTCAATAATAAGTGAGGTATTATCATTTTTATACTAAAACTTGTCATCACATTATTCTTACCACTCTGATCCTATTTATAAGTCCAGTTTGACCAAAAAATTTGGTCCTATTTATAAGTCTAGTTTGACTAAATAAATGAAATTGTGACAATTTTGCCCATATTAATGATGATGAGAGAGATTGGCTAGCTATGTTGGGAAGAGAAAAAGATGATAGAGATTTTACAATAAATTTTAAAATGTATCCATTCATAAATGAGGGTCAAGTTGGAAATTTGCTAAGTAATTCCCCAAACTTTATTCAAGTAGGCTTCTTTTATCCCCCGGCCCAAAAAAAAAAACAAAAACCTTTAGGGCTGAATTGACTCAACATTTAATGAGTTTTTTCATTTGTGTCCCTCATTAATTATATATTGCATATATTAAAGAGTTGGTAATATATATATATTTACTCTATCTCTCTCTCTCTCTCACTTTCCCTTTATAATATAAATGCATACTTGAAAAAAAAAAAAGTTTATTTCGAGATATATTTATTATTTTTAATTAATTTTAACCATTTTCTTAAAACATGTCATTCAGTTATTGGCTCTTATAAATAGAACTAGAAGGATCAGTATAATCTAGATGCATGATTCGAATCGTTGTTCTTGTTTACCTATACTTGTAGAGAAGTTCAACTTTTTAAGTCTTCAACGCTTGGAAGCTAATATTTATTGACATCAATTAACTGCCTCAGGGTTTCTAGGTTTTTATTTTTCTTTCTTTAATGATCTTTTTTCTTTCTTTTTATGGCTTTTTGCGAACAATACTAGATTTTCAATTAGGATTCACATATTGCAAAGAATTAGTGTGTTTGGAGTAATTAAGATATGTTGTAACGCTCACTTATTTACATTTTCCTCCGTCATTTCCTCTTTGTCTCAGTTTAATTCATGTGAAAATCCCATGGAATGGGACGATTAGGTTATATTTTTGTATCTATGATACACAGTTGTGAGAAAAAATAATGCTAAGTATTCGAAACTTGTGCAATTTATTTAGTGCATATATGAATTAGTGGTAGAAGTTGTTTTTTAAATGTGATTTTTTACAGTATATAAGGTAAGTTTTGTCTCGGCTTACATAAATGTGATTTTCCAACGCTACTTTGAACATGCCCAAGTTTAAGTTTAATCGAATCGGTGAAAAAAGAGAAGAATCTATCTAGGTCTTTCACTTTGACATTTTTTTTGGACATACTTTCACTTTGACGTGATCAAAGAAAATGAATAACCCACATTTTGGTGCCTGGATATACAGAAAAGATTATATGCATGTAGTCAAAAAAGTTGAATTATCATCAGCCTCTTGTAATTTAACTTGTTTGTCGGGCTCGACAAAGTGAAAACACGAGACAAATTGACTTGACGACTAAAAATTTAATCTCCCGCTACTCTTTTTTTTAATAATTACAAGGAAAACACTAATAATCGTATGAGATTAGAAGCGGAATCAAACATGCAACCTCCTACAAGAAAGGAAATTGTCATATTATTAGGTCATAAGGCCATTAACATCCTACAACTTTTTGGGAAGTTTTAAATCACTATTTAATCATCAACTTTATATCAGAAATCTTGTAATATCCTCTTAATAACATATTTAACTCATAAATAGGTCGGATTATCACACCATCAAAATTGTTCATCCATTATTATTGGGGTTTGACTATAAAGAAGGAAGCAAATTGAATTTGAAATTACACATTAAATCATGGATTACAATTATATTAATGTGGTCCAAGCACCAAGCTAGGAGCTTCTTCATATTCTATGATTGTAGGGATCTCTATAACAACGTTATTAGTGTAATAAATTATATTAATGTGATCAAATTTGGGTTTAAACAGTTAACTTCATATTTGGTTGACAAGACGGATAATCACACCATCAAAATTGTCCATACGCAATTATTAGGGTTTAAATATAAGGAATAAAGGAAATTGAATTTGAAATTATATGTTAAATCATGAATTATAATTATATCAATAATTATATTAATGTGGTCCAAGCATACCAAGGAACTTCATATTGCATGACTGTAAGGATCTTCATAACAAGGTTATTAGTGCAATAAATTATATTAATACGATAAAAAAAAAATTAGGTTAAACGGTTCACTTCATACCATCAAATTTAGGTATTTGGTTAACAGGGCAGATAATCACAACATCAAAAGTTTTCATACGCAATTATTGGGGTTTGAATATAATGAAGGAAGTAAATTGAATTTGAAATTAGACGTTAAATCAGAAATCATGATTATATTACTAATTATATAATTGTGATCCAAGCATACTGTAACATCCCGATTTTCAAAAGCAGTATAAAAATTTTTTCATCAAAACATCATTTCAAATCATCAGAGTAGAGCACCGGAGCGATTGAGTCACTGACATATATATTCAAAATGCCAACAGTAGTGTGTCCATTTGGTTATAACAATGTACATTATACGAGTGGTTCAAAAGTATTATACAACAACGGAAAGTCTTCAGCCGCAAGAGCAATCTTATGTCTGGTCTCTAAGCGTGCTGCTTTCCTCTCTCCTCGGTCCTTGGTCCTCCTGACCCTGAAGCTATGTGAAGAGCTGAGGTCCATTGCAATCGGACCTCAGGTAACGGTTAACCTCATATCTACATATACAGCATATGGACTACAGACGCTCACAGCATTAACAATATAAGAGCACATAATATAAGCATCTCCCAAACAGCATCTCCCAGCGGCACATAGGCCTCCCTGAAGCGTAACCCTGGCGGCACCTAGGCCTCCCTGAAACTTATCCCGGCGGCACCTAGGCCTCTAACAAACGTATCCTGGCGGCACCTAGGCCACTAGCAAGCGTATCCCAATACCCAGCAAACATATCAACAGTACATAAACATACAATACACATAGCACATACACGCATACCATAAATATCAGAGTTAGGGTTACTAGTACGTGAACGTACCTTCGTTGACGTTATACGGTATTTCTGTTGGTCAGAACGTAATCAGAGATATCCCAGAGCTTCGCTGCTTCTTCCTCCGGACTCCTCCTTCTCTCTAGACTCTCTCTCTAATTCGAAACTTTGCTCTTGAATTGTGAGAAAAGAAGTGAAGATGGCATGGCTATTTATAGAAAAAGTGCGAGGGCAAAACGGTAATCTTCCAACTCCTTCTCCTTCAATTTAGACCATGGAATTTAGGGTTTCTAGAAGTTTCATTATTGGCCACACAATCCACCTCCTTACATCATCTTTCAAGGTCATGATGTCATGCAAGTGACATCATCTCCTGCTTTATGGGTTTCTACCGATAAAGTTCTCTGTTCGGTGTTCTAATCGCGTAATCTTGGAGAAACTCAAAAATCTGGCTACATAGCCCTGAAGATCTATTCTTCCTCTTTAGAAATGTCTGGGTTAACTAAATTTTTGATCCCATCCAGTACATTTCGTTGCCTGCCGAACATTTTCGGATAAACGTCTTCAGTTACAGAATTCACTTTCGGTAATACCAACCTCTGGATAAAAATTCACTGATTCCAAATATATCCAGATGTTTTCTACTTATCTCAAGGATTTTGAGATAGGATTTATTTTCCATTGGTTTTCATTTCCTCAACTGCTCCTTTCTCTTTTTCGTCTTATTCCCTAATCATTCCGTTGGTTACGGAAATGACCTCGGAGACAGTCCACTCCGGGATAAAATTACACTTGTTCATAATATGTCCTGATCTTAGAAACCTAGTTCATGGTTTTTTATATAGGATTTAATTTCTATCGGTGGTCATTTATCCTATTTGTTTTTTACACAAATATCTCAATTTATATTATTATAATAATACAAAATATCAAGATATTATTTTGAAAAATCTCCAACCCCTTTCAGACCTATAATTCGGCCAACTCTCTTATTTTTCTGTTTTTTATTTATTTTTTTAATTTATTAATATTATATATTTATTAATTATATTATATAATTCAAGAATTTTCCTATTGGTCCATACATGGATTTATGCTTAAAATTACTTAATCTCATATATTTTTCTTAATATTTTTCAATTAATTAGCAAGTATATTTTATGCTAATTTTAGCCATAAACATTTAATTAAAGGGTTATACATATTTACCCTTGGATTTTCTCTTAATCATGCTTAAACAATTAGCCATTAATTATTTAACTAATCACTTACTAATTGTTGACAATTTCCTTATTTAGGATTAACTATCATCTCACAACTATTTGACTGACATTGATATTTTATGTCCCATGTAAAATATTAAAAATCATGGGGTCAATTATGGCCCCCAAAATACTTTTTAATTTTTCTTTCTTTTATTTCCAAAGGAAATAATTTAATAAATTGTCTAAATTAAGGACAATATTCTTTCTAATTTTTAATAATTATTTTACTGCCCTTTAGAATTTATCACAGTATTTTATGGCTCTTAGCTCATTTAGGGCATTTTAGCACCTTAATTCACTCTAATTTCATTAGAAATTACCTTAGAAAATAAGATAATTATAACTTAATATTTGAAACCTCATATTCACCTATTCCCAATAGGTATAATTTCCTAAATTTATGATATTTACCCTAAGTCAGATTTTAGGGTATTACACATACCAAGGAACTTCATCTTCCATGATTATAGAGATCTCCATAAATTATATTAATAATTAGATTATTAGTGAAATAATTTTTAAAAATTGTCATAATGATAATGATTTAATTTTAAAATAGTTATTCCCATTTTTTATTATTGGTTAATGAAAATTATGTCTCCATCAATTGTATTAATATCAATGAAGTTTTCAAATATTGACTTACAACTATGATATTAATACCACAAATAATTACAATAGTATTGCTACCCTTGCGTTGCACGGGAAAGTTATTAAATAGCATTTTGAGCTTCTGAAACTTCTGCAAACATAAAAGGATAGTTTATTTTAGGGTTAAGGAGTGAATTGGCCAATAAACTATTACCCCAGGAGCGCCCAACACAAACAACTATTAAGTGGCCCTTAAATACCAACCAACTTTTTAAAAGGTACACTTGGCACAGGATCGTTTATTCACCGTCAACGTCCGTTAGTCGGCTTTTTCCAGCTTTGCATCTGTTGAAACCCCATGCTTTAGCCAATCTCTCCTCTTTGTCCCTTTCCCAAAAACTCATCCTCTCCCCCATGCTTTATTTTCACTCCCCTCTCACAGTTCCTTGCCATTTTCTCATCAGAACGGTAGCCAGTCCTGTCACAACATATAGTTCCTGCATCACCAATGGAAGTACATAAGATATCAAAGGGGGAAAAAAAAAAACCACTTGGTGGAGTGATGATCTAAAGTCTAAACTAGGAGTCACTATTGAATAGTTAGAGCAAGCCAATTATAGAAGATATGTACGCATGCGAAAGTTACAAATGTATCAAAGATTGATCCATCTATCTTTTAAAAGCAGAGGGCTTCCAAGACTCGTCTCTGTCCCGAGTCCAAATGAAAAATAGGAATTTCTGAGATAGAGGGCATGTCTTTCATTACTTAGTCTTCTTCACATTGTAATTAGTCAGTAAGGGAAGCAAGTATAATCCTGGAGGTCAATTCCCTTTGAATATGAGTGAGCATCTAAAATAGACACCAAAAAAATGAACAGACAGAAGAAAAAAAAACAGAACCTACCGACAGAAACTGAAGAGCAGAACCCGAGGTCGGCCGGACCATTTTCGGTCCCAAGAGGTTCTGAAAACCAAAAAAGAAAGGTAAACAAAATTTAGACCTAGACCTGTACAGAATAAGAAAAAGGAAAAGAGAAACAAAGGAAGGAGGGAGGGGAGAAACTTACAGAAGTGGGGGAGATTGAGATTGAAAGAGAAGCTGATGAAAGAAGGTGCTAAGACGAAGCAGCAGGAGAGGAGGGAGAGGAGGAAGAGAGAGAACAACCTGGACCTGGTTCTCTTGCATTCATTTTGAGAGACGTCGTACCATTTTGCCCCTCAAGAAAGTAATTTGTATCCCTTGGTGATATTAGACTTGTGCAGAAAGATGCGAAGAGGAAGAAGCAAGCGGGGAAATATGGTACTTTCTGATCAGAGCGTAGCCTGATGAAAAGAAATATAGTGAAACTCCAATATGGACGTCGACGGGAATTAACGATTTTGTGCTAAGTGCACCTTTTAAAAAGTTGGTTGGTATTTAAGAGTCACTTAATAGTTGTTTGTTTGTGTTGAGCGCTCTTAGGGTAATAGTTTGTTGGTCAATTCACTCCTTAACCCGTTTATGATTCTAAAGTATTGTTTTATAAGGTGTGTAATATTTGCTATATAATTCAGTCTTTGGACATTTTTTTATTGTATGCACAATAAAAAATATTTATTTGTAATTATAATAAGAGTGCAAAATATACTTAGAGTCTTCATTGCATCCTGAAAGAAATCTATTGTCAATCCAATTTACACTTGAAAATTGGAATAAATGGAAACAAATTAAACCTTAAAAAAATGTTGTCAACGCATCTCCTTGAAGAGATCATGGACAACTTTAACCTTTATCTCTGTCAGAGACCCACTCCCACCAACATCAAATTAAATCACGCAGCAAAAGTTGACCAAACTACTATATATCGATCTTTCCTCTCCTTAGTAGGCTTTATTATATCTACCTCCCTCTTACATGAGTACATAGTGGAGTTGAGTTGCAAAAGGATTGGAATATTGTAATGAATGGGCTTAATTATATTTTGGACTGGGACCATTAGCTATAGATTAATGGGCCAAATGGGCTTGGTGTGGACTGACAGTGAACAACCGACTAGGCTTAGGTTACATACTCGGACAGTGAAGAATTATGTCCGGCTCTTCATCTGAGTAGTCTCTTCTATCTGATATCGCATGTCTCTTCTTTTCTTTTCATGAATTTCTAAGTTGTAAGGCTATATTTCTCAGTGATACCCTATGACTGAACATTCCCATTACTGATATATGCTTTTACAGTTTTAATTGCTTATTATTCTGATACATTTACTCAGTAATATAACCATTTGAGGGGCGTGATATTTACAAATACATTCATAATGGTTGCAAGACTCCTGTAACTCATAGAGACTTGAATAATAGATGGATTTTATGTCAAATTCAAAAGCAGAACAGAAAAAAGTAAAGGTCGAAACTTAAAGGATGAAAATATGATTCTGGCCTCTCATAATAGATATACTATGTGTGTGTGTGTGTGTGTCTTAATAATAAATGCATAAGAAGATGTACCTAACTCTAATCCACCTAAATTTCCCATCAAGATAGATCGATTATAAGACCCAAAGCGTTTCAGAACAAGAAGC
>JAMWYP010000575.1:0-125228 GCA_025563575.1 Acacia pycnantha | reverse complement strand
ACTACTACAAAAATTGGATATTACTACTTCCTAAAAACGTCCTTATTTAGAAATAGGACGTCCAAAGTGAAGGCGGTGGCATTCTTGTAATTATATTTAAGGAAGTTGAGCCTTCAACGTCCTAAATAAGAAATCAGGACTCCTTAAATTGATTTTTGGTGTCCTGAAATTTTTTCAGACGTCTAAAATTGTTTCGCGCCATAAAAATATGAGAAATATTTGTTTGGCGCCATGGGATTTAATTTTTTTTCAATAAAATTCATTTATGGCGACCTACATATATTTCAGACGTCTTTAATGTGTCAATTCTTCGCTCCCGAATTTTTTGTTTGGCGCCAAGGATTTTCTTTTAATATTAATTAGAAAATTTAATAATATTGGCGACTAATCGAATCAGTCGCCATATTTTAAAATGGCGACCGATTCTGATTCAGTCGCCATATTTAAAATATGGCGAATCGAATCGATTCGATTCGTTCAGTCGCCAAAATTGAATATAGGCGACCAAATATGATTCAGTCGCCTATAGTCAATTTTTTAGGTTAATATACTCGCGCCTCTTCATTTTCCCTCACACACTCATACTCCGACAGAGGCCGCGAAATCCTCTCGACTCACTCGCGTTCCGCCTTCGTCGCTTCCTTGCCGTACTTCTCCGCCGTCGTCTCCTTCGTCTCCGCCGTCGCCACCGATCGATCACGACTCTCTCGCTCACTCCGCCTTTTTCGCCGATCGAAGAGACCCACCAAACCCAAGTAAGCTTGTTCGTATGTTACTCTTAAGTTCTTTGATTCCTAATAACCCATTTTAATCGTTAATGCTTCTTGCTTATGGATTGGATTTTTGCTTCTGATTAGGATTCCTGCCTCTCACTCGCTCACTCCACCTCCTTCCCGATCAAAACCCGCGAAACCAAGTAAGCTTGTTCGTTCTTCTTGTTCTTTGATTCCAAACCCCATTTAATTGGTAATGTACTTCTTGCTAATTAAAAAGAATACAATTTGGAACTGCTCTTATTTGTAGATTTTTATTCAAGTAAATTTGGTGGCCAACTAAATTGTCTAAAGCTTCATTAAATTGGTCATGTCACACCGATTGGTTGTAGTAGTTGATTTTGAAGGATTATAGGAGTATTTTGTGATTAGATAGTGGTTTAGTTTTGGTTGTTCTTATGCCTCTCGGTCATTCATTGATTCTCTCGTTAGATGTGCTTTGTGTTACGTAACTTGTTCTTTTACATTCTCTTCTATTTGATGATATTTTGGTTGGGAAAGAAGCAAGTAAAGTTGTAAATAGTGGGGTTTTTTTAATTTTATTTATTTATTTATAAAAGAACAAAAGTAGTTTATAAATTGATTGATATTGCTGCATTGAGATGATTCAGGTCGCCTATAAAATGGGAATATAGGCGACCAAGACCTATATGATTCAGGTCGCCTATAGTCAATTTTTTTAGGTTAAAAACATGTAATAGGAATTACTTTGTTTTCTGTTTCTTATTGCTTTTGTTCGTTACTCTTCCCCTATCGAACTTCTATATTCATCGTAATCTCTGGAGTCTGCTTTATGATTAAGGCCCCAATGTCCTTAAAGGTAATACTTTGATAGCAATTAATTCAATGCAAAACACTTCTAGCTTTAACTCCCTTAAAAAGCACGTTTACTTTAAGTAAACATTGACTCTATGGCTCTATGGTTTCTTTATCTTACATAATTGATAAATTGTTTAGCTGAAATTGGTTTAGTTAGTAAGTTTAGGGTTATTAAGCTGAAATTGGTTGTTATTGAAATTTTGGGATGTCTTACTTTTAAGGGGAAATGTCGCCGAAATTTACTTAAAAGAAAACATGTCGTTCTTGAAATTGACATGAACTTGACCGTTGTTGGAAATGTTAGGTGGTAATAAAATGGGTCATAGTTGGATGAATGCATTGAGAACTAGTGAAGAATATGAGAATGGGGTGGAAGAGTTTATTGAATTTGCTAGAAGGAATGTGGCCACAAAAATGGGATGTATTATTGTCCATGTGTTAATTGTTTAAATGGGAGTCGAAGGGTTATTGCCGATATAAGGGACCACCTACTTTGTGATGGAATACACCTTCGATACACAACGTGGATATGGCATGGTGAGGAAGTAAGTACCGGTGGCCCCATGCAAATGAAGTTGAGGTAGATGATGATGATGGAATGGAGAAAATGATTAATGATGTTGAGGCGTAATCTTTTGCACAATCGGGTGAATATGAAAGCGTGCGGAGTGATGCAGAGACACCTTTGTTCCCCGGGTGTACTAAGTATACACGGTTGATCGCGACCTTACATTTGGTCAACTTAAAGGCAACTTGTGGGTGGACCGATAGCGCTTCACGTCGCCGCTTGAATTGTTGTGTGATATGTTGCCGCTGATAATGTACTTCCAAATCGTATGTATGAGGCCAAGAAAATCTTGTCTACGATGGGTATGGAGTATAAAAAGATACACAGCTGCCCTAATGACTCGCATATTGTACGTAAACGAGTACGAAGGCCTCGCAATTGTCCGAAGTGTAAAACTTCACGATACAAAGTGAAGAAAGTTAGTGTTTCGGAGAGAGACAACAAAAAGGCAACCTTTGAAGGCATTGTGGTATCTTCCAATAATTCCACGGTTTAAGCGTCTGTTTACTAGTGAAGCAACGGCGAAGAAGTTGAGATGGCATTCTGATGAGAGAATATCCGATGGAAAATATCTTCGGCACCCTACCGACTCTCCGCAATGGAAGAAAATAGACGAAATGTTCCCTCAATTTGGCAAAGAGCCAAGAAACCTTCTACTGGGCTTTGTACAGATGGCTTCAATCCGTATCGAACTCTTAGCAAGACCCATAGTGCATGGCCGGTTCTCCTTGTAATATACAACTTACCTCCCCGGCTATGTATGAAACGCAAGTATGTGATGCTTTCTATGATGATTTCTGACCAAAACAACCCGGAACAATATCGATGTGTACTTGGCGCCTTTGGTTGAGGATTTGAAGAAGTTGTGGGAGGAAGGCGTAGATGTGTTTGATGCATATAAGAAGGAGCACTTCAAGTTGCGTGCAATGATTTTTACCACGATAAACGACTTTCCCGCATACGGAAATTTGTCGTGGTACAAAGGTGAAGGGGCATAAAGCATGTCCAATATGTGAAGCGTACACAAACTTCCATCAACTAAAGCACGGAAAAAACGGTCTACCTCGGCCACAGGAGGTTTCTTCATCGGTTCCACCCATATCGTAAGTTAAGAAAGCGTTTTAACGGCTTACCGGAGCGTAATACGGCTCCAAAGGCGTTAACCTGAGAGGACGTTTATAGTCGGGTGAAACATATCAATGTCATATTGGGTAAGCAAGAAAGGAAGGCGAGTGAGAAGAATATATGGAAGAAGAGATCAATTTTCTTTGATCTTCCATATTGGCGTAGTCTTGATGTGAGACACGCCTTGATGTGATGCATGTGGAGAAAAACGTTTGTGATAGCCTTGTCGCACTCTTTGCACATACCAGGAAGACTAAGGATGGAATTAGTGCGAGACTAGATCTGGTTGACATGGGAATAAGAGAAAGGTTACATCCACGAGTAATGGAAGATGGTAAGAGGGCATACATGGAGCCAAAGAACTCATACACTATCAAAAGCGGAGAAGAAAAGTTTGTGTGGATGTCTATATGACATTAAGGTGCCACAAGGATATTCTTCTAATTTGAGAAAGTGTGTCTCAATGAACGATTTGAAGTTAGTGGGAATGAAGTCCCATGATTATCATGTGTTGATGCAACAACTACTACCAATAGCTATAAGAGGCATTATGAAAGATGAAGTTCGATCCACTATAACAAGATTGAGTATTTTCTTCAATGCTATCTCGCAACAAAGTCATTGACATTGAAAAGTTGGATGAATTGGAGAATGAGGGTTATATTATTTTGTCCCAACTAGAGATGCATTTCCTCCCGCCTTTTTTGATATCATGGTGCACTTGATAGTGCACTTGGTAAGGGAGGTAAGACTGTGCGGTCCAGCTTTACCTAAGGTGGATGTACCCTTTCGAGCGATACATGAAGATCTTAAAAGGGTATTCTAAAACCCTTATCGGCCTAAGCCTCAATAGTTGAGAGATATGTAGTTGAAGAGGCTATGGAGTTCTCGCAAAGATTATCTATCGTGGCCGACGATACAATCTCAAATGACGAGGGATAAGCGAGGGAACTCGAGGAATCAAACCGAAGAATAAGCTCGTGAAGAGGTGTTGCAAGCACACCCGTACATCTTGAATAATACTAAGAAGTTCAACCATACATTGATGAACACAGAAAGAGTTTGAAGAATATGAATCCAAGGAAGAGTGACATGCAGATAGCGAATGAGCAAAAGAAGACGTTCATAAAGTGGTTCAAATGAGAAGGTATTGCACGAGACCGGAGTGTCGATACAATCGAGTGGTTAGCCCGGGGCCTTCTTTTCGTGTCATCACTTGGAGCGGTTACGATGTCAACGGATATTCTTTCTACACAAAAGACCAAGATGACAAGTGTCAGTGCAAAATAGTGGGGTGATGGTTGAAGCCGAATCCATGCACTTTTCGAGTTCGAAAGACAAAACCCGTGGTAGCATCAATGGCCTATTATGGAGTGATCGAAGAAATATGGGAGATCAACTACAAGAAGTTCAAAGTTGCTTTATTGAAATGTAAGTGGGTTAGCAATAATGCCGTTGTAATAGATCCTAAATTTGGATTTGTCTCGCTTGATCTTCAAAGACTTGGTCATAGAGATGAGCCATTCATTTTAGCAAGTCGCGAAACAAGTGTTTTATGTTACGACTCGCAAATAAAAGAATGTCCATTGTACTTCAAAGTAAAAATGTAAGTATGGTGAAGAATCCTTGAACCTTGACGATACACTCCCTTTCACAACAAATCCACCTACAACACGTGAAGTAGAATTGATAGATGATGAAGAATATGCTGCAAGAAAGGATCATTGTGAAGGAATATGGGACACCATGTAAAGTAAGATCTTCGCTACAAAATGATTTGTTTAACTACTATGTTCTTTTTGTGGTCGTTTAACATGTTGGTTCATTTTATTAATCTGTTTATTATTTAAAACCTATCTAACATAAATGATTGGTCTTTGATGAACAGAATATGTCTAGCTCGACGAGTCATCGGGAGATAGGGTTGATATGCCCGTTGAGAGAAAAGGGAGAGGTAGCACACACATGGGTGAGCTAATTGCTCGCCGTGACAATGTAAAAGAGGCCGCATGTGGAGTTTGATGAAAATATGAATCCAGCTTGGCAGAGAGGAAGACAAACTTCATTAGCTATTTAGGCTATCTCGGCTCGAAGCAAAGTGCGTATTGTTTACTCACTTGGAAGTTCGTTGATGATAAGACGAAGGATTTGATTTGGACACGATTTTGGTATCTCACTTTCGATATATCTCGCATTTGTATCTTTAGTCTTATTACTTGATTTCGTCATATCTTCTCTTTCACCTTGCAAAGAAACATTTGATGTCCCTAACACTAAGGCCATGAGGAAGCATTGATGGGCGAAGTTCGTCTCCGTTGGAAAGATTTTAAGAACAAGCCGACAAAAAGTATATTCGCGGGCAAAGAGGGACCAGATCCATGTAAGACCTATTCCTTCATTTCTCCTGAGGACTGGAGGGAGTTTGTGGCGTCCCTACAGTAATCCCGAATTTCTCGTAAAATTTCGTCATATCTTATCTTTAATTTGAATCTACTTGAATTCGCATTTATCAGCTTTGTTTGTTTTCGTGTCACGTAAAACAAGCCAAGCCAATAGAGAGAGGCAAGCGAAAAATAAGTATCCGCATTGCTTGTCTAGAGGTGGCTACGTAAAGCCGGAACGAAAGATGATGGAGGAAGAGCCGCAATAATGAAGGAAGCTTCCCAATCCGATCCTTCCATCGCTATCCAGCCCCCGGGCCCCCTCCTCGTCACAAAAATGGAAAGTCATGAGGATGAAGGGGGACAAATACATCAATGAAGATGTTGCCGCGGTTGCCTCAAAGATCGTAAGTAGTTGAATTAGAAGTATTAAATAGCCTCGCTTGTTTCATACTATATAAGAGTTTAGTTATTATTTATGAAAATCTTATGGTACAGATTCACTTGAGCAGCAGAGTAGCCAAGGCTCATTCACGCCGGTACGCGGCAGACATTTTGTCGACGGCGATTGGGAAGCCGGATTACCCCGATGCCGTTCGAGGGGAGACGAGGGAGCGAGTGTCGCAAAATTTTTCTGACGACGTTCACGTTTGTATGACGCAGAGCCGCCAGGAGCTTGAAGCCGAATTCGAGCAAACCTTATGAAAGATGTTATGGCACAACTACGGGTGAAATGCAAGCTATGGTACAACAAAGAACGTACATCCGACGAATCCCCGAATATCCCCAAAGAAGAAAGATAGTTTTCACCTCCGAGGTACATATTAGCGGACCTTCTCCCCTCCGAGGTAGTTATTGGCGGACCGTCTCACACCGCAGAGGTGCATATTAGCGAACCGTCTCACACCTGCAGGTGCATATTAGCGAACCGTCTCACACTCCACAGGAGGTATAGCTTGCACCCTATATTTGGATGACCCACACCGGCGGATTGTTGCCGATGGTCTTGTTTACCTGTAACAAGACAAACACCACAACAAGCAAATTCCGTAAAACCAACGTCGGGTGACCGTGACGAGTGTGCGAGAGGGGGAAGAAGAGACAAACCGTCCCGATTGATGATGAGGAGGTTACCACACTAGGCGCCGCCATCACATGGTTCATCCTTTGGCCGGCTCATCTTATTGAGATGTGGACGACACCCGCGATGGTAGGAAATACATTACCGATTGAGTGTGAGTTGTTTCCGATTGATTTTCATTGCTCATTCACTCATAATATGTTTTTTTATGTTTTCATAGGATGAACAAGCTGCGGGCTTATTTCCGTACTTAGCACAAACTGCGAGAGATGTACAAGGACATCGGCCTCATAAGCTTGCAGATGCCTCCGGCATTGTCGGTGCGTAAAAGACATATCCGATGACATTTGACAATAAAGATTTGATGGAGTTTTTGACGATGGATTGTTTAGATATACGCTTTCTTCAACTTGCAATCCCGTAAGTTTGTTTAACCCTTTAATTATGTTAGTACTCTTTTTTTGTTTAAGATCTTCAATAACATTTATCATTTCATTTCATAGTGTCTCGCCGTGAATTATGCGCCGCACACCGCGAGCGAGTTCGTATGGATACTTATGTCCCGGATGCACGGCTTCGCTCGCAAAGACGTTACCCAGAGGTCAATTTATGTTGGTCTAACAATGGGCGACTGAGGGTCGTCTTGTTATCTAGCGCCAATACATGAAAGGTGCGTACTTTTGTTTTGTCTTATAAGATTTTTGTGTCAAAATTGCGGTCTTATCTTAATTTAATATTAATACGTATATGTTGTAGTGGTCATTGGACGCCGTGTGTTGTTTGTCCGAGCAAGAACTCCCGTTATTGGTTCGATTCAAGAAATGGCAATCCTACCGAGGATATCAAAACATGTTTGCCGAGTAAGTAAATTTTTTTCTCGAATCATCGATTCTTCTTTTAAATGAATGGTTTAACATGTCTCGTTAATTTCCATTTTAATGATAGGGCCTCAAAACGTATAGACAAACTTATCAATGCAAAAGAGCAGGTGGACCGAAGTGGTTTAAACCGACGGTGAGTAGTTTCAATTCAAGTTATTTCATTGACACAAGAGCTTTAGATATGCCTTTATTCGTTTTTAACAATTTGCCTTTGATTTATAGTGCCATCAACAACTGTGGAGCACCGAGTGCGGATATTACGTTATGAGTTGGATGCAATCCATCGTTAACAATGGACGTACTCAAGGTTTTCAAAACGTACGTAATCGCTCCGTGATTCTCAAGTTTATTTAATTTTTGTTGTTGTACTTGAGTTGTTAATTATTTCCTTCACTTAATTGGTTTATCTTATACCTTGTTTCCCAATTTACGCTTTTGGGTACTAAGGATCCGTACTCGCAGGATGAGATCGATTCGGTTCGAGACATGATATCTAGATATCTTCTTCAACACATAGCGCCTAGTTAGTACCGAGCATGATTAATTATATGTTATTGTGTTAGTGATTCTTTAATTTGCTACCGTTGTTCATTTGTATGTATTTGGTGTTTTGTCCGTACAAAATATGCAATTTTGGTGTTATATATAGTCTGTTTATGTATTGTGTTAGAGTGTGATTCTTCTGTTGCTTGGTGGTTTCTGGCTGATGCAAATTAAAAACTTGGTAGATGTTCATATTTAGTAGTTTACTTTTTTTTTAAAAAAATTTCAACAAAGGCGACCTGATTTTTAAACCAGGTCGCCTTTGTTACGATAAGGCGACCTGAATAGAATATCAGGTCGCCTTAATTTCAACAAAGGCGACCGATTTAAAATCAGTCGCCTTTGTTGAAATTAAGGCGACCCGATATTCTATCAGTCGCCTTTAAGGCGAACTCTATCTTTTTAAGGGCGACCCGATTTGAAATCGTCGCCTTATTTACCTATATAAGGCGACCCGATTTAAATCGTCGCCTTATTAAGGCGAATTCGATCTAATATCGTCGCTTAATAAGACGACCTAATTTTGGATCAGTCGCCATTTTGGAAATTTTCCTCTACCCTCCAAGACGTCCCTCGAAAAGGGTCGTTAATTGGGTCTTATTTAGGTCGTTGTTTAGCATTTTTGTAGTAGTGGATAAACAAGCTTATGGTAGATAAGTTGCAATAGGTGGAATGGAGTGAAACACAAGCCCTTAAATATCTTGAGAGAGAGTGTAAACATGACTTGACGAGAGACGCTCTATTGTGATTTATCTTTGCCAAATTAATTGTCTTCTACATTTGCATTTTTGGAAGGTGAATAGATTTTTGAGAAAATTCGATTCTTGAATATTTGAATTGATTTCAAATTTATAGTGTTTGCTTTAAAAATCTTGCTTCCATGATTTTCTTTGAAATTGGTTGTTTTAGAATTTAAAAATCTTGAGTGACAAGATTTGATGGGCGCTGGGGGAGCGATGACTTCCTATTTTTAATAGATTTGAGACATATTTTGATATATTTAGGGAAGTCATGATGATGAAAGCGATGGCCAGTTGGGAAAATGGGAAAATGCAGAAAGACTCTACTTTCACTCCGTGCACGATTTCAGAATAAGGTTGCTGCCTTTTGATAACCAAGCTTCGAAAGCATCAAAAGGATAGCCATGCCTCTCCGTGAACAATTCTCGACTTTCGTAATGACAAGTTGCCCTGGGTTCAAGTTTGAAACCTTAATGCTCAATATTACTAAGCATCTCATTCAAGTTAATCACCGATTTATTTCGAGTTTTTATGATTTTTCCTTTGTTGGCCAATATACATGCTAATCCAAGCAACGAAATCCTCTAAGATTTTCCAAAAATTCTTGTCGAATGAGCCTAGACTTAAATAGAAGCAAGTATTGTCAGATGATCCATAAGGATTGCCGTTGAACATTATCTGCAGCATATTTAACAGATGTATTGTGGCCATCAGGTGAAGTAAGTGTAGGGAAGTTCATTGCACTCAGATTCAAATCACATACATTAGTGAAATAAACTTTCGCAAGGTTTTCTGAAGCAAAACCAGGGAACTGAGCAGCCAAAAACTCTAAAGGGCTCATATCAGTGTGTTACTGCCAAACAAGCTGAGGCTAGCCATTGTTGATGCTTTGGTTTGGTCAATCTCAGGTGGAATACCACGAACAGTGACATCGCCGCTTGACGTTATTAAGATTCGATTCCAGCACAGTGAAGCTTCATTTGGGGAACTACTATTTGTGTCTGGAGGGATTATTTAGCCATGCAAATTCTCTTGGGATACCATATCCTCTGTTGTGCTGCAAGTAAAAGTGATGTCTTTGAAATGATCAAATTGTCGAAGGAATCGTGTCATGTTTTCAAACTATAACAAATGATCTGATCTCTTGCATGACAATTTGATGTTGCTGCTCCATTTTCCTGATAAAATCTGCACAGGAATTCCTAAGCTTCCACGATAGTTGAACTCCACCAGGTTTGGAGTTTCAAGCATAACCTCCCTCAGATTGAGATGTCCATATACAAAAAATTTCTTTATAATCTCAGATTTTAAGATAATCTTTTGCAACATAATGCAATTGAGAAAGTCCATCTCTTCCAGACAAACCAAGTGCAATGTTTATCACACAGGCAGTGGTATTTCCGTATCACTCATGTATTACAAGAGTTCGTCGACGTGATGATATTGCAAGTATAAGTCCTGCTTCAAAATGTGAGGCATCTGTTCCTCCATCAATTGCTCTGCTAAAAGAAGACGGACCTCGGTTACACCTAATAAAGTTAGAATCCGGGCTCCGTGTAAAGTTTTGCAGGAAGCGAAAAGAAGGTGGACCCCCATTACACTTAATACTGTTAAAATTTAGGCCCCATATAAAGTACAGTTAAGTCCATGTTAACTCCGGATTGCGAACTGCAAATAATTAAAGAAACTCTCAATCGAGAGTCATGATCCAGTCTCCTCAAAGTGTACTAATGGAAACTACATGAACGAAAGAGCGAATCCAGGGTCACTGAACCCGATCGTAATACAAATAGGAACTGAAGACTAAAATACGGCTTTTCAGTCGAACGAAGTCGTCTCCGTAAGCTTTCGCAACTCGGACTCTTCGAAACTGACTTCAGGATAACAAGCCGAATTGTCATGCAGACCCTGATCAGGTCAAAACACTACTACAAAATAGGGCTACGGCGTCCTATTTTTAGCACATTTAACGTCCTTTTTCCACAGGACGTCTATTTGGGGGGCGTAGTAGGTGAAACTTACGACGTCTAATTTTAAACTTAGACGCCGTAAGTCTGGACTTACGGCGTCTAATTTTTAGGAATTAGACGTCGTAAGTATGGCGTAAATGCACTTAAAAGACCATACTTACTTCGTCTAATTTCTTCGAAAAAATTAGGACGCTGAAGTTCGACTTACGGCGCCTAATTCAAAATTAGACGTAGTAAGTCTGACTTACGGCGCCTAATTTTAAACTTAGACGCCGTAAGTGTTTTTTTTTTAAAAAAAAAAAATATATTTTGCTTCGTATGACTGCCCACTCTTACAAAAACCTTGTTACACAAATCAACAGGCAATCACCACAATGTGATAAAATAAAGCAACAACCTATGTGCTAGAAAGGTTAACTCAACTAACCTTATACGTAACACATGCATGTATATATAACAAATATCCCAAGACACGCTTCATATGATGAATTGGACAATGAGGTAGCAAAGTAGTAACAACAAAGTTTAAGTGGCTAACTTCAATTCATCTTAACCAATTTTCTCTAACTAATTCAAGTGGTAACTACTACTACTTCTTCTATGTACAACAATCACCACAAAGCATCAAAAAATTGTCTAGCTACCTCCTACTAATTATGCAATATAAAGACTAACTTCAATCATCGATGTGTTGAAGAAGATGTCCAGCCAATAGGTTTCGAACCAAACGATTTCTTCCTTCGAGTAGGATCCTTAGTACCAAAATCGTAGAAATGGAAAACAAGGTATAAGATAAAATGAATCAAGTGAATGAATTAATTACACAACTAAAGTACAACTTCAACAAACCGAGTTATGGGGGGAAAATTCTTCATTTAGAAACCTTACATTATTGCATACAACAATATGTAGAGAATCTAGTTTTATCGGATGATCATTTTATGTTTTTGCAAATAAAATGATTGGGTGAGCATAAAATTTTAACAAGCCTCATTAACATGAACAACAAACTAAACTTTGATTGTAAGATTAATAAAAATAGGACAAATTGCTTTAAAGAAGAAAAGTCCTAGGACAAGTCACCAAGTAGTAACAACAAAGTGTAAGTAGCTAACTTCAAATCATCTTGACCAATTTGCTCTAACTAATTCAAGTGGTAACTACTATACTACTACTATGTACAACAATCACAAGTGTCAAAAAGTTGTCTGGCTACCTACTACAAATTGAGCAATATAAAGACTAACTTCAATCATTTATGTATATAAGAAGATATCCAGCCAACATGTTTTGAATCAAATCGATATCTTCCTCAAAGTAGGCATCCACAATACCAAAAATCTGTAAAATGGAAAACAAGGTATAAGATAAATTAATCAAGCTCAGGAATTTGTTACCTAATAAGTAAAGAGCACATCGTCGACCAACTTGAGCCTCTAAGTCTCTCAAATTCAAAAATAATTAGATCGGCATAAAACACAAGGGGCAGAGGTATGATGAAATAATGCAATATTAGCATAATCATACATGCACAAGGCTTACAAACAAGGTACATGTGCACACAAAAATGGCTCATAGTTATGAGCTAGAATTGGTAGATGGGTCATCTTTGTATCCCTTGGTGAGAAGATCATAGTTGATATAGATGCAAGCTAGGAGAGATTCGAAAACCAAATGGAGACATTAGCACATGATAAGGTTTAATTAAGGATGAATCAACTTGACATAAATTATAAGCAACAAAATATTAGCATGCTAGACAAGCAAAGGGAACAAATCTTAAGCTGACTCTGAAAGAATTCCATTCACAATATCTGGCTTTACACTCAAGAAATCCCAGCTTCTTGTTGTGTACACACTTAGAACTCTGTTTGGAATTACACGAATAACTCCAAGAAAATCTGCATTGATTAAACGGATGAAGGAATCATAGGCTTTAATGTAAGACTTTCAAATCTCCAACGTGGACCCCAAGACTTCACCAAACCATCAGAAAGTGTATTCAAGTGTTTTCCAAATATATGCAAAGCAAGCATATTTAGCCAACGGGTTGCACACAAATGATGATAAATAATAATACAACGCATATATGGAAAGAAGAACCATGATGCAAACATAACGAAAGTTGTACAAGTATCAGAAGATGGGAATATGAGGTCCAAGCTTAGCGACAAATAAACAAGCATATACAAGGATCAGCAACCTATTTCTCATAATGATACATACCAGTAAATGCAGTCCGTGCTCAGAAATAACGAATGCATATCTCTCAAGTGCCAAAACAAAAACAAGGAAAACGCACCATATTCTCCTAAAGTACAAGAAATATAGGTAATCCATGCGGGCACACCGAGCACATTCAACGGCCCCGTGTTGATCATTTCTTCGCACACCGCAAAACAAGCTTGGTGAGTCGAATTGCATCTCAAGAATTATTCGAGAAAACAAAATGAAAAAACAGCCAAAAACAATCTAAAACACAAGGTGAATGCCCGCACAAAAAGGTGCAAACCATGATATAGATCCCAATGATAAAATTCGAGCTATACACAATGCCTCGATTTGATTAAAGTCAAGAAATTTAATGTACAGAGACACAAACCAACTCATTCCAAAACCACTAATGTATTTTCTATATATAAGCAATGTTTATTAATCACAAACTATTAGTCATACAAAGCTCATAATTAATAAAACCAAATTCTAATGATGGCCATGTCCTAAGGCAAGAATCCTTAAACTTACATTCACTCTTAAGATGCAACTAGAAGTTCCCAAATGAAACTTTAAATATTCATTAGCCATGTTTCCATAAGAAAACTTGAAATCTAAGGGCACGTGAAGCCTTAATTGTAAAGGAGTAAAATAAATTGGGACCGTAATCTATGAAAAGTGATGAATCTAAGAAAAAAATTTCAGTACTTGTAAAGGAATAGAAGCCTTACTTGTACAAATAGGCAAGAATTCCTTAATTATAATCAATAACACAAGATCAATACGTAAGTTTCTACTTGATCAAAGCCGGATAAGAACCAAAATTCGTAAGATTTAGAAAGAAATCGCACCGATGAGGCTTAAAATTGAAAGATGAAAAAGAAAAAGATCCAGCTTAACTAACCCGCATGACCGTGTCTTTAAGTCTCGACATTGGTATTCTTAAGATCGAGGATGCCTTGTCCACCGTGAAGAAAATAAATAATTTCCATGTCATATTAATTTCAACTTCCAAATTCCGCTTGTGACAACTTAAATTTTGAGGACAAGGAGTACGGCAAAAATTAATTAGTCTCACCTTAGTATCAATCTCATCCATCAATGGGACTTGTCTATCCATTTCCTGCATTAAGCATACAAACATAACAATGATCCAAAAAGTAGAGGTAAAGAAAAAGTACACACACACAAATGAGGAAAGGTAAACTAGAATAGTTAAAACTTTAACGGACCTCATTCATATCATGTGCCATATTTTTCAACGTATCCAATCCTTCTGAGATCACCTCCAAACCTTGATATTGAAGAAAGTTTCAGAGTTAAATTTGAAGACATTCCCAAAGTAACAATCAACATATATATCAATAAAAAGAAAAACAGGAAAATACTTTCACTTGCTACAATTGTGACAGTGGGAATTTCAGATCCGAAAATCCCACTCTTGCAAAGCTAGTCGACTCCCGTAAAAGACCAAGAAGGAACGAGGAAATGAGTGATCAACCCTAAACCTCACTTACAAGAACAGAGAGCAAAGAGATAGAGACGGGCCCGATGCTGAAGAAACAAGAATGAAGCACGCGCACAGAAACGCAAGCTTCAATTGTACCACCAGATGCGGCAAACGGAAGAAGAAGTAAGAAGCAAACTGCTTACCCAACTTCACCATGGCAACGTCACAAACAGATGAAGATGCTAATACACACCGACGGCGGATCAAGAAGGACGGAGGAGGAAGATGGATTGGAGAAAGAGGAAAAAGGTAAAGGCGATTTGTGTGGGGGAGGAGGGAGGGTGTTGGAGTGAGGGAAATTTTTTTTTAAGTGAAAACGTAAGGATGGAGTCAATTTAAGCCAGGATTTGGCGTCTAAGTTTTAAACTTAGACGTGAAAAGTGAGATTCATGCGTCTAAGTATCAAAATTAGACGTTAAAAGTGAGGTTTTGGCGTCTAAGTATCTAATTAGACGTTAAAAGTATCACTTTTGACTTCTAAGTTATAAAGTTAGACGTCAAAAGTTAACTTTTTTCACATATAATTACAAAAATGCCACCGCCTCTATTTTTTACTACCCTTTTTTAAAAGAGGACGTCTTTTTTAGACGTAAAAACCATCTTTTGTAGTAGTGAAATGTTCGAACGCCTCCTTGTCGAATCGAGCCCGAATAGGTGACAACTTCCCTTTATCCTGGATTAAATCTTGGTCAACAAAACAGGAATATAATGTAATGGTCTAACTATAGATCCTCATCCCAAACACTATCCCCGGCCTCAATGCCGGAAGAACACTTACACAGATTCTGCATACCACATCTGTGGACCTGGTCCGGTCACTCAATAAAGCTCCAAAAACAAATGTGAGTTCACTATATCAGTTCATCGTCGACACGAACGAAACACTACATAAATATTTGAATTGATCGGGAAGTGAACAAACTTTCATTAATGATCAAGTTGATACAGCTCCAATCGATTAACTTGGAGTACATATCTGGGGGCAAGTCGCATAAAGCAAATAAATCCGAAGTTCTTTTCAGAGTCGGACGAAAGCTGAACAACTCGGAAACAAGATCCGAGATAAACATTCAGTACACCCCGGCAACCCAGAAACTTGGACTACCAGGCTGAGGGGGAAACAAGTATGGCATCGTAAAGCTTTCAGCGACATTAGCAAATGCAGTCTATTCCTCTTTAGGATAATTCGGACTGGGAGAACCCGGTGCTACAACAAAAAAACCTGAAAACCTGGTCCATTCCTCTTCAAGACAATTCGGATTTGAGGAATTCGGTGTTGCAGTAAACAAACCGGAAACCCGATCCGTTCCTCTTCAGGAAAATTCAAATTTGGGGAATTTGGCATTGTAACAAACAAACCTGGAAACCCGGATGATTGATGAAGAAGAGATCCTGACGATCATAAAAGAAACAGACGAAGTTTCAAAGTAAATTAACTCGGACTACATGTCTGGAGGCAATACAAACGGAAGCCCTCACGGGGTTATTTGAATTTTCAAATGCTATCCCGGTGGCTTGAACGTTGCTAGTGAAAAAGCATGTTCACTATCAATCGAGATCGAGGCAAGCGAAAACGAAGAACGAGGGAAAGACAAATAGATCCTGCCTTGGGAAAAACCTAACACTTAAACAGGGAAATCTAGGAAAAATCTATTGCCTAAATAGGCAAATCGGTAACAGAATACAAATGAATCTGAATTAGTCAAGACTCAGACAAAAGAAAATCAAGCTGGAACAACTCGGATACGAAATCCGGGTTAAACAATGAATGCACCCAACAGGATCAAACAATAAATGCACCCCGACAACCCAGAAACCTGGACTACCGGGCTGGGGGGCAACTGTTACGGATCTGTATAAGGCCAATATTCAATATATGGCCCATCAAAGGGCAATCCACGTGGCACAGATATGACGTCACATAATTTAGGCTTGGAGGCACAGAGGTCCACAAGTCCAAACCCTAACCCTAAGGTACACTCTACAAATAAGAGTTAAACCCTAAAGGTACACAGATTCTACTCTCTGGCTATTTACAATTCAGCCGTCACAGAGCATACACACCACCCCTTTGAGTAAACGCCTCCAGTATCTTCGAACTACGTTAACTTTGATCCCTCTACAGGGTACATAGGCCCTAGACACTTTTCCTAGGTCAAGTCCGATACATTCAATATCATACCGGCTAGTCCATTAGGGCTAGCCAGATCCTGTTCTTAAGCAGAACAGACATGTTCCTTCAATCTCCTTTTGAAGTATTGCATTCTACTTTTGTGGTTTTTGCACTTGAACTTGATTGTTATACTTCGGATTTTTTTTCATTCTTGCATTTGAATACCTGTTATACTTACTTTTCTGTTTTTTTAAAAGCTAACCAATCTTTCAAAAAGCCATTTTAAAAATTTTTACTTTTAAGACCTCATTTTTTAAAAATCGATCTTAATAATCTTACTTTTAAGACCTCATATTTTTGAAGAAACCAGTTTTAAAAGTCTTACTATTAATACGACATATTTTAAAAAATCGGTCTTAAAAGTCTGATGTTTTAGACCTAATATTTGAATAACCAGTTTAAAAAATATTTTTTATGACTAGTTGCTCAACTGGTCTAAAAAATAATATACTTTTAAGACCGAATCCAAAACCAGTCTAAAAACAATTCTACCCGCTATAGAAAGCAATTTTTGCACAAGTGAAACAATAATAAGGTAGTGTAAGAAAAATAATAAATTTTGTAGATAAAATAAATTGATATATTTTATTGGGTTAAGGTGTATCGAGTACCCAAAAATATTTTTGAAGGGGCATCTAATATCCTAAGATATTTTAGGATACAATTTTACCCCTAATATATTTAAAATAGATCAATTTCACCCTTCCCAACTAACAATTCAGACATACGTTATTTTATTATTAAAAAAAAAAACAAAAAACAAAACTTCTATTGCTAGGTCCCTCAACGTTGTCTCTCAAGCGTGGTTTCAACATCAGTTTAGCCCGCTTTCATGGCTATGATGTGTCAAAACAACAACAACATCTCTTCCTATTTCTTTCTGATCTTGAGTGTTGGGCTGAGTAAAATGCCTCACTACACCTTTGGCTTCCAACCGATTAAACTCTAAAAATTTTCGTTATAGAGCTGGTCGCTTCATAAACTCATCCTTTTATCTCAAAAAGAAATGGTAATGACTATACATTGTCCGCGCTTCTAAGAGCCATCAATGAAGCATAAAAAGAAAGTGGCCGACTTTATTGATATGGGCCACTTTTTAAGATTATTTGTCGCTCTTTATAGTCTACTCTACTTTGCTTGGATGGTTTGCTCATTGAAAGAGAGTACAAGCATTTAGCTTCCTTTGTTTTTGAGTTGGGGGTGACGTACAGTCTTCATTTTGAGGAAGGTGGTGTTCTCTCGGGTTTATCCAATAACAGAGGCAAGTCATGGTGATGGTTTTGATGTCTAGGACGATGTGTTTGTAGTTTCAAGCATGAGTATGGTGGCAATGGGGGGAAGTAGGAGGGGGAGGAGAGGCTGGAAGCCTTTTTTTAAAAAAGAGAGAGAGAGAGAGAGAGAGAGAGATAACAGACGCTTTGTGCTGTTAGTCAAGAAGGGTGAGATTGATCCATTTTAAATATATAAAGAGTAAAATTTTACTATAGAAATCAGAGAAGGTCCGCTAATCAATTGGGCATGGAGAAGATATTAGGCACTGTTTATAAGAACAGTTACACTATACCCCTGAACAGTTACCCTATACGTTAGTTATTCAAAAATAAATATGACATTTAAAAAATTGTTTTACTTACCCACAAAAGGGGGGAAAATGGAAAATATTTACAAAAGAAAAAAAAAATGGTTTATTTACAACAGTTGGACTTGACCTAGGATAAAAGTCTAGGATTTATGTACCCTTTAGAGGGATTAAAACTCATGTAGTTCGTGATGGGAAGGAATGTTAGGCACGGATCCGGCTTCCCTCCTATACATTTTTCGTCCGCTGCCATCCGATGCCCTTTTTTTTTTTTCAATTTCTCATCTCTCCATCCTCCAATCCCTTCAAGCCACGTGGCCCCTCCCTTCCCTTCTTTTTCTGTTTCACTCCTTATACACTTACATGGTTTATGCAATAAGGATATGACACACAATTTTTTTTTTTAGTATTTTGAAAAAATATTTAAAGGTACTAATTGATATTTAAAAAATAATAATACTTTAGGATACTGACTGGTACTGAAAAAATACCTTATGATCTTGAAAAATTATTTTAGGATCTTGAAAAGTTATTTCAAGACTGACTAGCATCGTTGTCAAACTCGCGAGTTGACTCTCCGAGTTTACCGTTTTTACGTTTCTAGTTTACCAAATCAAGTCGAGTCACTGATAAACTCGTAACCATTGCAAACTCGGTTAAATTCACGAGTTTGTACAACGAGTTTACTGTTTTTACGTTTTTAACTTATAAAACCATGTTAACTCACCCTTAAACTCGTGTTAAGTTTTTTTATTTGATCATGCTCAGCGGCTTTATATATGAGTTTTATAGAAATTTCTTTGTTAAATGTGGTAAATTTTGAATATTGATGGATTTGATTTTAATTATTTGGATTTAAAATATATTTAAATCAAATTGTTGTGACTTTTTTATATTTTAATTATTTATTATACACTATTAATACATATTTAATAGTGAAAGTAAACTCTTACGAGTTTACGATACGAGTTCACGTCATTGTCATGAGTTTACTTAAACTCGTGAGTTTGACAACCTTGCTGACTAGTACTAAAAGGATACTTCAGTGTATTCACTGGTACTAAAAAAATACTTCATGATCTTGAAAATTTATTTTAAGATATTGAAAAATATTTCAGGGTAGTGACTGGTACTAAAAAAACTACTTGAGGATACTGATTGGTACTGAAACAATTCATCATGATTTTGAAAAAAAATATTTCAAGATACTGAATGATATTAAAAGGATATTTTAAGGTACTGACTGATACTAAAAATATATTATAGGATTTTTTTTTTCAAGATTCTAAAATAAGTTTTCAAGATCATAAGGTATTTTTTCAATGCCATTCAATATCCATGATGAATTGTTTTGGTACTTCAATCGATCCTCAAGTAGTTTTTAGTACTAGTCACTACCCTGAAATATTTTTTCAATATCTTAAAATAAATTTTCAAGATCATGAAGTATTTTTTTAGTACCAATGAATACACTGAAGTATCCTTTTAGTACTAGTCAGTCTTGAAATAACTTTTCAAGATCCTAAAATATTTTAAGGTACTGACTGATACTAAAAATATATTATAGGATTTTTTTTTTCAAGATTCTAAAATAAGTTTTCAAGATCATAAGGTATTTTTTCAATGCCATTCAATATCCATGATGAATTGTTTCAGTACCAATCAGTATCCTCAAGTAGTTTTTTTAGTACCAGTCACTACCCTGAAATACTTTTTCAGTATCTTAAAATAAATTTTCAAGATCATGAAGTATTTTTTTAGTACCAGTGAATACACTGAAGTATCCTTTTAGTACTAGTCAGCAAAGGTTGTCAAACTCACGAGTTTAAGTAAACTCGCGAAATCGTAAACTCGTAAGAGTTTACTTTCACTATTAAATATGTATTAATAGTGTATAATAAATAATTAAAATATAAAAAAGTCACAACAATTTGATTTAAATATATTTTAAATCCAAATAATTAAAATTAAATCCATCAATATTCAAAATTTACCACATTTAATAAAGAAATTTCTATAAAACTCATATATAAAGCCGCTGAGCATGATCAAATAAAAAAACTTAACACGAGTTTAAGGGTGAGTTAACATGGTTTTATAAGTTAAAAACGTAAAAACAGTGTAAACTCGGAGAGTCAACTCGCGAGTTTGACAACAATGCTAGTCAGTCTTGAAATAACTTTTCAAGATCATAAAATAATTTTTCAAGATCATAAGGTATTTTTTCAGTACCAGTCAGTATCCTAAAGTATTTTTTTTTAAATATCAATTAGTACCTTTAAATATTTTTTCAAAATACTAAAAAAATAATTGTGTGTCATGTCCTTATTGCATAAACCATGTAAGTGTATAAGGAGTGAAAAAGAAAAAGGAGGGAAGGGAGGGGCCACGTGGCTTGAAGGGATTGGAGGATGGAGAGATGAGAAATTGAAAAAAAAAAAAGGGCAACGGATGGCAGCGGACGAAAAATGTATAGGAGGGAAGCCGGATCCGTTAGGCACTTGGTTTTTTTTTTTTTTATTGAGAGATGTTAATTTATTTGAGAAAGTGATTTTTATTTGGTTTGTATTTTCATTTTCTTAAAAAAATATTTATTTTCTTATTCGACAAATATTTTGGAATAAACTTCATGGACATGTTCTAACAACTTCATAAAGAAGAATAATTATTCTTATGCCTGTGGAGCTTCCATGTGAAGTCATTGGAACCTCCTTGTGATTATTCTTCCGTGAGAGAGGTTATTGGAAGTTTTACATGATGTTTAATCAAAAATAATTTTCAAATAAAAAAATAAATTAAGAAATTTTTTTTAAAATAAAAAATACAAACCAAATAAAAATAATTTTCTCAAATAAATTAGCATCTTTCTAAAAGACACCAACCAAATGCCATGCATTTTTACCCATCACGAGCCATGTGCGTTTTGATCCCTCTAAAAGGTACATTAGTCTCATTCTGGTGCAACTGTTTTTTACTAATATTAACATTAAACTCATTAGATACCTTTGGTCAATAAGCATATGAAAACAATTCTAACTTTGTATTAATGACTCTCCAAATATACTTAAAACATATGTCAAATCTATTAAAATTGGGAAGTCATCAATGGTGCAAAAAATTCTCCAGATCAAATCCATTTATTGAGGAAAAAATAATATCCTATTCTGTGTTGATTTTTTTTTTCAAATAAAAGAAAGAAACAAAGATGGCAATAAACATTCTTGAGGGAGAGGTGAAGAAGAGAAGGATGGTGAAGGGATCAAAAAGAGAGAGCCCTAATGGTGAAGAGAGATGATAAATTTAAGGAAGATGGTGAAGACCATGGAGGTTGGTGAAGAGAAATCGAGGAGGGAAGGGGAGGGGGCGAGAAACAGAGGAGCTAGGCAGAAGACCATGGAAGGAATAAAAATTAACCTCCAAGAACTCGACTACATAAAAACAGTAGATTAAAGATGGACTTTAGTGACGGAATTGAATTATTAATAGGGATGGAAATAGGCCAGGTCAGGCTTTGGTTAAACATGTCGAGCTTGAACTTAAGCTTAAATGCAAACTTTTTTTAAGGCTCAGGTCTAAGCCTTTATAAGGCCTGAACGAGCCTGAAGCGTAGGCTTACTTACAATATAGGCCTTTAAAAAGGCTTCATATTGTAGGCCTTGAAGGCCATAAATAGGTTTTGAGCCTATCAAAACCAATATAAATGTAGGCTTTTAGTAGAATATAAGAATGAAAAATAATAAATATTATGTTATTTATATGATATAAATATAATTATATATATTTAATGTGTAAACAGGTCAGGCCTTAACAAAATAGACCTGACCTGTTTACACATTTAGGCCTTTAAATAGGCCTTAGTCTGACCATTTCAACAAACATGTCAGGTAAGACCAGGCTCTAACAGACCAGGTGTAATATCCCCATTTCTCATGTGAATTAATGTGATGAATGAATTAATGAGAAATTAATGGAATAATAAACTTTTCGTTAAGTTTTTTGTTAATGATAGTAATTTATTTGCATGAAATAATTAAAATAAGAGGAGGAAGAGGAATTGTTTGTTTATGTGTAATTAAATGAATATGGTCAAGGACAACCTTAAGGACTAGATGACAATAGAAGTCAAAACATATTTCATTTTCCCTTTTTACCCTTGGATATTGCACATAAAGGGAAGAAATAGGAGAAAGAGAATAAAATTCCAAAAATGCCCAAGAAAGTTGTAATACGTACCCTAAAATCTGATTTATGATAAATATCATAAATTGGTAAATAATACCTATTGGAAATAGGTGAATATGGGGTCTCAAATAGTGTGTTATAATTACCTTATTTTCTAGGGAAAATTCTATTAAAATTAGAAGAAACAAAGTGCCAAAATCCCTAAAATGCATTTATGCGTCATAAAAGAGCCTAAGAATATTATGATAAATCTTAGGAGGCAATAAAATATTTATTAAAAATTAGAGAGTAGGTTGTCTCTAATTTTGGAAATTTAAAAAATTATTTCCTTGGAAATAATAAGAGGGAAAATTAAATATTATTTTGAAAACCCTAAATGACCCCATGATTTTTAATATAATGCATGGAGCATAAAATATCAATGTCAGTAAAATAGTTGTGAGAAAATGATTAATCCTAATTAAGAAAATTATCAACAATTAGTAGATGATTAATTAAATAATTAATGGCTAATTGTTAAGCATGGATTAACGGAATATTCGAAGATAATTATGTAAAATCCCTTAATTAAATGTTTATGCCTAAAATTAGCATAAAATATACTTGCTAATTAATTAGAAAAGATTAAGAAAAATGTATGAGATTAAGTGTATGAAAACCCTAAATCCTAAAAGATCACTAATCACATGATTTAGCCCTAATTAAACTTGTTAATCAATTTCTACAGATTAAACAATAATCAAAGGCTAAGATGGAATATAATAAAGCAATATCAAAGGGAACAATAATTTCTAACATTTTTAAAGGCCTAAATCCATGTAATTAGGTATTAGCCAATGGGAGAATTTGTTTTGTGCTACATATTATTGGATAATTAGAATATAATATTAAATAATTAAAAAAATAAATAAAAACTCAAAAATGGATGCTAGCCGAAATTTGGGGATTTTTGGAGAAACAAAAGGAAATATCATGATTTTTATGCAAGTTACAATTTAATATTAATATAAAATAGATATTTTGTGAAAAAGAAAATAGGTTAAATGAGAACCGATATAAATTAAATCTTATCTCAAAATCCTTGAACTAAGTGGTAAACATCTGGACATATTAGGAATCAGTGAATTTTTGTCCCGAAGTTGATGTTACCAGAAGTCATTTCCGTAACCGACGGTGTTTATCCGAAAATGTTCAGCAGACTAGGAAATTATTGTTGGATTTTTTAGATTTTCTAAGATTACGCGATTAGAACACCGAACAGAGAACTTTATCGGTAGAAACCCCATAAAGCAAAGATGACATCACTTGTGTGACATCATCCTTGGAGGGATGACATCATGGGGAGGTCGGCCAAGGCATTGGAGGGCCAAGATGAAGCCATGCAATTGAGCTTTGATCCAACGGTTGAGATTCAAAATGATAAAGTATGAATAGTGTCATGGATTTCCCTATAAATAGTCTTCAATCCTTTTGCAAAATCCTCACCAATTCACTCTTGTCTAGTTCGAAATTTTGGAGAAGAAAGGGAGAAGGAAGAGCTTGGAGAAAGTTGTAGCGAAGCCCTGGGTAATTTCTTTGGTCCCTAGTCTTAAGTTTTAGCATTTCTTTCGGTGGATATAGTAGGAATGCTAGTTTAAATCTTCCAAGTTGGTTTAAATATCATGTTTTAGGGTTAAATATGATATTTGTTTCAAAAATATGCTGGGAATAGAGATATGTCAACATTTTGGAAGATTAGAGCCAAAGTAGCGAAGCTCTGGCGAAATTTCACCGATTAGTAAAGTCAGGGGCAAAATGGTAATTTGATCCTAAAATGCCTGTTATGATGTGGATTATTAATAAATGTGATATTATCCTTATAGGATATCTGTGATCACGCATCTGTTGTTGTACAATTGCCAAACGTCTGCGTTTCTCGTCAAAAGTACCTAATTAAGTCGGAGTACCGAAATACCGTCAACGAAGGTACGAACGCGTACTGTAACACTGACTCTGATGTTTATAATACGCTAATATATGTTGTGGATAGTTTCATAGAGCCATGAACGGGACTCTGTCCTGGACATGCATAGTGTCTAAGGTATGGGGACTTAGATCACTATTTACAGCTTTACGGGTTATAGTCATGATAATGTTGTTATGTTTTCCTAGCGCTGAGGACACGACCGTATATCGTGGCACTGGATATGTGAAAACAAGATATAACTTTACATGTTAGTGTAGTTGTTATTAAATGATCATACGACGTACTAGATTGATCAATGCTGTAATATTAGAAAATATCTGTTATACATATTGTTTATATAAGCATGAGGTTAACCGTTACCTGGGGTCTGGTGGGTATTGGACCTCAGCTCTTACTATAGCTTCAGGGTCCAGAGACCCAAGAACGAAGGATGAGAGTACGCAGTGTAAGCAGCACGTGTGAAGACCGCGTAAAGACCCGACTGAGGACATTTGACATTCGAACAGATAAATGTATCATTCTTTATGAACAGGAAGCTACGCCATAATTAATGATGTATCAGTTACTCAGTATTTTATCTACTCCGATGCTCTACCCTGATATATGAAGTTTAAAAAAAATCGGCTTTTGAAAATGAGATGTTACAAAAGTGTTATGTAATTAGCCAAGAACTTAGGGTTATTGGGTTAAGTAGGAAACACAATTCTTGAAGCCCAAGAAGAGGGCCCAATTCACATAAGGAGAGGAAGAAGGAGACCAAAAATGTGCTCATGGAAAATGGGCCATCAAGAAGCCCAACTTTGAAGATTGAATCAATGACATCATGCTTATGCAAGGTTGGTGACATCATATAGCTTATATCATCCTCTTTATAAATACAAAGGACATTGGATTGGATTTGTAAAGTACAAAAATCTCCCAAAATCCTCCTGCTCCCCACGGTTTTGAAGAAGGAAGAAAGAGAAAGAAGAAAAAAAATTAATTAACAAGACACATGATGTGATTTGGAGCTAGAAAAAAAATCAAGAAAGAGAGAGTAGCTTGGAGGGCAGGTAGGATTAGTTGAACACTTAAAAAAACTCATTCCTCTTCCATTTGGGTTGTTGGCATGGTTTGGAGAAAGGAGAGAGAGAGAACAAGAAATTCCACACAAGAAAACGCAAGAGAGCTCAAGGAAATTCAAGGAGTTCAAGAGTAAGGTAAGGACTTGGGATCTCAATCTATTTTCTTCTACTCTTTCTAATAGGGGTTAGGACCTAAATAAATACCTCTCTTGGTATATTTTTGGAGGGAAGGTCGAAAGGTGAAGAAAAGAAAGACAAGACTCAAGAGCTCAAAGGTGTTGAAGATCCTAGGTCAAGTAAGTTACCTTGAACTTCCTTATAACTTCTAAGGTGTTAGCTTTGGAAATGGTTGATTCATGAGCATTTATGCAACATGGTGGGTCTGATTTGGTTAAACGAAAATATAAACACAAAGTTAAAGTTAAGATTCATGGCTTAAAATGGTAGATCAAGCATGGTACAAAGATTATGTTGTTAAAATGGAAGCTTCGTTCTTGTGGTTAAAATATGATTTTCGTCTAGATGATTATTCATAGAGATCTGAATTGATTTTGGTATTTATTTGTTTTTTTATGGTTTTAAAGTATTTAGAATGAGATTTTGTATAAGGATGAACTTATATCACAATTTTGGAAACATAGATAGAAGCTTGAAAAACGTGGGTTTGCTGTTTTGTAAAAATCTTGTGGAGTCAATTGGTTCAACGTGATGTTTGACCTCGTAAATGAATTTTTGAAATTATGAAATTTTACATGAAAAATGTAGATATCTCAAGGATTATTTTGGTATATAATTTGTAATTTTTGGAGTTCTAGATTGGAAGAAACAAATTTTTGAAAACTGACCCAAAAACTGGGAAATGTTTTGGACCAGAGGTTTTGTTTTGAGCTGTGGCTGGATTTTCGGTTGGGCTTAGCCCAAATGATTATTTTTGGCAAAAATAGAAATATTAAGGGATATTTGGGCTTTTGAACTACCCCAAAAGGAATTTTCTAGAATTCGTTATGAATTTCCAAATTTGAGACTTTATTTCTGCAAATTTCTGTTCAAGAACGAAAAGAAAAGGAATTTAAGCCCATAATAAATTCCTTAATAGAAAAATGAATTTAATGAATATAGACACTTGAAATGGGCTCATTTTAAATCAGCAAAGGAAATATTTCTTGATGAGGAATTTAATTATATTTATATTTTGTTATTTAAGGGGCTATTTGTGACATTATACGCCTAGAAAATTTATTTATATTTGTGGTTGACTACACGAGTAGTAACCTTAATCCTCATATACTTTGTATGTCTTTTGTATGTATGTTTTACCTTGGAAATTGTATACATTTGGTTATCATTTATTTTCAAGCGCTATAGAACCGGAACATGCTGTGTGCATTAAGGGTCTTGTTGTGTGCCGTGTCCGGCAGTCTATACTGTATGCTATTAGGACTGCTAGTTCCAGATTGGCTGTGTGCCTTACTGTGTGCATAATACTGAATGATATGTGGTTTGTGTTTTATTCGTGGTTTTTTTACATACATTGTTTATACATTTTATATGAGATTAATGATTACTCTAGGATTCAATTTTGAATCCTTGCCCCTTTTAAGCCCTCAGGCAGTACATCTAAGTCGGAGCCGAGAGATAGAGGTAAGACTTTGGAGCTAGGTTAGTGTGGAGGAAGCTGTTGGTGTTTCTTTTGGATATTTATTTTAGATTTCTCTCGAATGACTGTATTTTTGTTATAATTATTTTAGTGCTATGATGTGGAATGACTGTATATTAATACCTTCAGGGAAATATACCTTTCAGTATTTTATCTTACCAGTATTTATCTGTCCAAACCAGTGCATGCTCTGCTACTAATACTCTGATGAATCACATAAAATTAACCTAGGCATCTAATTAATAATCTAAAAAAGTAAAGGGTTACAATACTCGCCGCTACCCGAGAGGGCAAGGCCAGTAGGTGTATAACACTAGGTTGTAGGCCACCTGATAGAGGCCTGGCCTATTCTCATCCCTAGTCATCAATTAATTAATGTTTAAATTATATCGCTAAGTCAATTTAGGGGTGGAATTCTGTTACTAATTAGCTATTTTCGTTTTCCTACATAATAAAGCATAATGGAGGAAGATGATTAGAGGCTATAAGGAAAATAGTATTTATGTCTCGGATAAGAGAAAATATTATAAAATGTTTCATTGAAATCTTAACATTACATTTAAGTATCTGAACTCTTTTACAATAAATTCCAATTTCACTGACAAGTCCATGGGCGTTGTAACATCCCATTCTCAAAAGCAGTATAATTTTTTTTTCATCAAAACATCATTTCAAATCATCAGAGTAAAGCGACGGAGCGATTGAGTAACTGATATATATATATATATATATATATATATATATATATATATATATATATATATATATATATATATATATATATATAAAACGCCGTAAGTCTGGTTGGTTACAACAGCGGTACATAGAAGGGTATTTCAAAAGATATATATAACAGCAAAGGAAAGCTTCGCCGAAGAACAAAAGGAAGTCTTGGTAGGGTCTTCTATGCGGATCGCTTGCCTCTATCCTCGGTCCTCGGTCCTTCCGACCCGAAGCTATATTAAGAGCTGAGGTCCATTGCAATCGGACCTCAGGTAACGTTTAACCTCATATTTACATATACGTACATGGACTACAGTCAATCACAACATAACAGCATAATAGCACGCAACCCAATGCAAATGTACCGCTCCCCGTGAATGCAGATGTACCACTCCCAGTGAATCAGGACATACCACTCCCAGTGAATACAGATATACCACTCCCAGTGCATGCATATGTTCAATCATCCTCTAACAGCATAACCAATCTACTCATACAATACACCCAAATATATACATGCATACCATATTTACAGAGTTAGTGTTACAGTACGCGAACGTACCTTTGTTGATGGTAAACGGTATTTTCTGGCGGAATACGGTATGACAGTAGCCCAGAACGTAATCAGGGAATCCTATCAAGATAACAACGTATTTATTAAGGATCTATCATTACGACGAACATTTTAGTCATAAATGACCATTTTACCCCGAGCCCCTAATCGGCGGAATTTCGCTAGACTTCGTTACATTGACCCTAATCTTCCGGAATTTCAACATATCCCCTTACTCCAACATAATTTTTGAAATATATATCATATTTACCCAAAAGCATGATATCTATAATATACTGGAAGATTAAAGATCAAACTAACATTCCTACTATAATTACCGAATCGAAAACTAAAACTTAAGACTCAGTACCGAAAAATTACCCAGACCTTCGCTGCTTCTTCCTCCGGACTCCTCCTTCTCTCTAACCTCTCTATAAAACCGAAATGCTCTTGAAGTTTGGTGTGAAAATTATGCAAAGGAGGGCATGCTATTTATAGGCAAAGTTGTGAGGGCATAATGGTAACTTTCCAACTTCCTTCTTCAATTTTTGGCTACATATTCTAGGTTTTGGGAGGTGGCTAAACCTCCACCATGCAGCCCTTTGGCCGACCTCCATGGCCTCCAAAGTCAACAAAAAGTTGTCATCTTGATGATGACATACTTGCTTTATGGGGTTTTACCCGATAAAATCCCCCGATCGGTGTTCGAATCGCGTAATCTTGAAGAATCTTAGAAAACTAGCAACATAGCCCTGAAGATCTCTTCTTCCTCTTTAAAAATGTCCAGCTCAACTAAATTTTTGATTCCATTCGAGGGTATTAGTTGCTGCTAGAACATTTTCGGATAAACGTCTTGATTCTGAAAATTGCTTCCGGAAACACCAACTTCTGGATAAAAATTCACTGATTCCTAATATGTCCAGATGTTTATCAAATTATTCAAGGATTTTGAGTTAGGATTTATTTTCCATAGACTCTCCTTTCTAATATCTGTCTTATTTCCTTTCTGTCTTATTCCTTAAGCATTCGCGATTCGGAAATGACTTGGAGACACCCACTCCGAGATAAAAATACACTTGTCCATAATATGCTCTGACCTTAGAAACCTAGTTCATGGTTTTCTAGATAGGATTTAATTTCTATTGGTGGTCATTTATCCTATTTGCTTTTTCACAAAATATCACAAATATATTAATATTATAATCTTAAATATCATGATATTTTTTTGTCAAATTCGTATCCACTTGACTCACAAATTCGGCCAGCATTCTTGGATTTTTTTTTTCTGTTTTAAATATTTAATATTATATTTCATTATCTTATATTAATTTTTCCCAAAATTCTCTCATTTGTCCATTTCTTTTAACATGGATCTAGGCCTTTGATTTTACTTTTCAAGATTACATCTGAACCCTTAGTAATTATTTAATTTATCCCATTTGATTAACAAACCTAATTAGTGCCCTAATCATGAGATTAGCAATCTTTTAGGATTAGGGATTTTCATACACTTAATCTCACACATTTTACTTAATCTTTTCCCAATAATTAGCACATATATTTTATGCTAATTTTATCAATTAATATTTAGTTAAAGGGTTTCACATAATTTACTTGAATATTCTATTGATTCTTGCTTAAATGATTAGCCAATAATTATTTAATTAATCCCTTACTAATTATTGATAATTTTCTTATTTAGGATTAATTATTTTCTCACAACTATTGGACTTACATTGGTATTTTATGCCTCACATAAAATATTAAAAATCATGGGGTCAATTATGGCCCCACAATACTTTTGATTTTTCTTTCTTTTATTTCCAAAGGAAATAATTTAATAAATTGTCTAAATTAGAGACAACCTACTCTCTGATTTTTAATAATTATTCTGTTGCCTCTTAGGATTTATCACAATATTTTATGATTCTTTGTTCATTTAGGGTAGTTTAACTCTTTATTTCTTCTAATTTCACTAGAAATTGCCCTAGAAATTATGATAAATCACTTCCCATATTTAAGACCTCATATTCACCTATTTTCAATAGGTGTATTTTACTAAATTATGATATGGATTTTTAGGGTATTACAGGCGTCCACTCACAAGTCCATGGACGTCCACTAATAAGTCCATGGGCACTTGACAATTGGAATTTATTGCAAAAAACTTTTATGGGATTTAAATGCAATTTTAAGATTTCAAGATATTATTTTGTTGAATTTTCTCTTGTCCAGGATCTAAATGTAATTTTTCCAATTTTCTAAGCAGGAAAATCATATTCCACCTATATACGGGCACTAGTGCAAAAAAGGGATTTAAGACCGCCTCATTTAAAGCGGATCATCGACGCCCTGGTCTTAAAGGTGTGACCGGTGGCAGTTTTGTAAATAAAAATAACTTCTTAGGACCCGTTTGTTACAAAGAAAGCTTGGGGAGGGAAAGGAACTTTAGAGGAGGGAAAGGAATGGAAAGGAAGATTTGAAAGATGAGGGAAGATGACTTGAGTTGTTTGGTAGGAAGAAAATGAAGAGGTGGTAGTTGGTAAGGAATTAGGAAATGTCTATTTTACCCTTAAAAGAAATTAATTCAAAATAATAAAAATATTTTTTTTGCTAAAATATATTTTAAAAAAATATTTTATTGTTAAGTTCGAACTTTTGAAGAAAAAAATTTCACCAAATTTGAACTTTCCCGCCAAGTTTGAACTTTCCCGCCAAGTTCGAACTTCCCGCCAAATTTGAATTTCAGGGGTAAATCTGTCAAAAAACCATCTTCACAGGAAGATGGCGACTTTCCTTCCATTTTCGGAGGAAAGCATCTTCCCTCAAATAAGGGAAAATGTCCAATTCCGGTGAGTTGTTGTGGACTTTCACGTGTAACAAATGCATCAAAATCCATGGGAAGATTGGGATCTTCCCTTTCCCTCCCCAAGCTTTCTTCCTAACAAATGGGTCCTTATACAATAAAGGGCTTTAAGACCGCCACATTAAGACCGGACTATCGAAGGACCGGTCCTAAAGCTATGACTGGTGGCATATTTGTAAATATAAAGAACTTCTTATACTGGACCATTTTTTCATGGGTCTTATCCAGACCTGTTAAAATAACAACCGGTCTTAAAAATGTTATTAAAAAATTGAAATATCAATTACTTTATGGAGAAATCTTATTCAGCCAGACTTATATTTTCTACACTCCAAAATAATACGGAAAAATTTGAATATAAATGTATTAAAGTTTTAAGACCGAACATTTATAATACCCGGTCTTAAAATAATACCCAGTCTTAAAAGTTAGACTTTTAAGACCTGACTTAAAATATGGCTGGTACTAAAGTTTAAATAAAAAATTAATTAATTTTAAGACCGGAGATAGAGATAGACCGGTCTTAAAAGTTAGACTTTTAAGACCGGTCGTAAAATCAAACCCGTACTAAAGTTTAAATAAAAATAATTAATTTTAAGACCGGAGTTTTAGAAAGTCCGCCTTAAAGTTTAACTTTTAAGACCGTATATACTCATTTGTCTAGGTCTTAAAAATGAGGCGCCAAATATACGTTTCTTCGAGCGGAAGCTTTTGTCACTCTCACTGGAGAACGAACACCTGTTCACGTTGCGAAACCCTTCCCGTTGCATTACCTCTCTTCCTCGCCCCACGTAAGGTTAGCATCTTGATAGATGAGTGGAAAAATGTGGACCAAAGAACACTAAAGGATCCTATTTGGGACACTATCCGGCTTACATACACCGTCCCTGACTCTGAGAAGTTGAAAGACTCAACATTGTCTTATTGTGCGTTAGTTAGTTATTCTAATATGTGTGTAGGAACCAATTATGATGAATGAATGAATTGGCGAGTTGGCAGCAATTCTGCAACTCCATTTCCTTTGGTTCTCCCAATTTCTTCTACAATGCTACATCTTCCTTAAGTAAAATGTTGAATCTTGATGAAGTGAATTTGACTAATGTTTGACGTTCATATCAAGCAAAAGTTCTCTAATTTCTGTTAGTAACATGGCTGGAATTCATAATTGATAGTTGCTTTCAATCCTGATTCACAGAAAAGAAGGGAAAATTATCAAGAGATCGGGAGAAAGAATGATTGCCCACACAGGGCTTCTCGCGGCGGATATGAAAATGCCGAAAAAGATTTGATGGCAGCCAAGCGGAAGAGATTGGAAGATGAAGCTGAATCCAATCATTCTGCAGTAGTTGACCAGCCGCCATCTCCAATACGTCGCGAGGAGTTGTGGTTGTATATTCGGCAAACTCGTGTAGTTGCTGAACGAATTGTAAGTATCGATATTGTTATTTTTACTTACTAAACATGTTTCATTACTAAGCTTCTCGTTATCGTATCTTACGGGAAGATCTTAAAAATAAAGAGGAGAGGGATCTTTTGCTTCAGACGGGATGAATGATGTTCTGACCGTTGCGACCGGAAAAGCAGATCACTCAGGGCGTGTAAGGGGGATTGGAGGACGGGTAGGCCTAAAGCAATACTTTGGTAAATCCAAACGTCACAGACAAAGTGTGGTTAAGACAATTGGTTGCTAAAGGGACTGTCCACAACTTCGGATCAAGCGTACACCACCAACAAATGGATGATGATGAAGTCAGAGTGTCAGTTGAAGAGGTGATATTTGATGCACCTGTCCCTCTCCCATTGATGAGCTGAAGATTGTGAGTGATGTCAAGGGAAACTTCATCTCTTGGTCAGTGAAGCTTGTAGATGCCTCTACTCCTCGTCAAGCTCCATCCCCTCGTCAAGCTCCATCCCCTCCTTAATCTCCACCCCCTCATCAAGCTTCATCCCCTCCTCAAGCTCCACCCCCTCATCAAGCTTCACCCCCTCCTCAAGTTCCATCCCCTACTGCTAACTTGACGGCCAAGGAAAAAATATTTGATTTGGTAAAGAACAGATGGTTTAAAGATAAATCGTGGCCTGTCAATGAAGTAGTAGGCCTCCCTCATCCTGAACCGGTTTACATTGATAATGCTGATGTGCAATTTTTCAAATGTTTATGAAGTAAGTATCTTCTTCCTTGATTACATATATAATTTAAATGCATCATTTAGACACACATACATATATATTAATTCCCTGATCGATGTCATTCTTGTAGGTGCATGCATGAGAAATTGGTTCAACAGGGCAGAATCGATGATTTTGGATTCGTGTGCCCAGTCTATGCATGTACAACACCTTTGGATTTGAGACAACAATACATATCAAAGAGGTTGTGTGAAGTGCCAAGAAAGATCTACTTGTATCCATACTGGCTCGGGTACATATCACAATTCTTGTCTGCAATATAATTCACTTAATTCTGCTATATATACCACTGAGTACTTTACTGCTGTGAATTTTCAGCCACCATTTGCGGTTGGTCGTCATGAACATGGAGGCGCACTCGGTTATCTTCTTATGCTCCATTCACGGCGATCCGGGCCTATGTTGAAGCGATTGTCACCAAGTAAGCATGTCATTTTGATTGTCTTGTCCGAAATCTCTCTTGTGAATTTTCAGTGAACAATTAATGATAAATTTTTTATTTTGATGATAGTGCCATGAGGACCTTCCAAATGGAGGTAAGAAAAAAATATGGGTATGAGCTCAAAGATCCTAAATGGTTCCAACCAAAGGTTAGTACATATTTGGACACTGGCATAACTTCCTTGTGAACTTGGTCAGTAAGCTATATATGCTCTTATATATATTTATTGTTATTTTTAGACCGTCGGCAACCGCGAGAATCAAACTTATGTGGCCGTACGTCATGAAACACATATATGATATTGTGACGGATGGAAGGACTAAAATCGGTGCAACGGTAAATGTGCTGGCTGAATTCAGTCACTGGCTTAATGTTACATATGAAATATGAACGTAATATGTTTTTTTGTTTCTGTCTTTGTTGTTACAGAGGTTTTCCTGTGCAAAGCCATTTTCTGATGATGAAGTGGAGCACATACGGGATGTGTTTTGTGAATATCTGTATAAACAGGTCTTAGAAAAGCTAAGTCAGGACAATAATTAATGTCCTAAATTAATTCATTTGTAAATAATATATGTTGTTGCAACAATAGCCTTCTGTACATACTTTTGTTTATTTTTTCCACTAATTCATTCATTTGTAAATATAAGGCAATGTAATTCAATAATAAATTTGTTTATTTTTTCGAACAATTTGTGTGTGTCCATTTTGAGTTTCTGAATGAATGAGATGATGGATAAAGCTATTTAGTGCTTGAAATTTGAGGTACAGGCGGATGTTTTAATGAGCCATAAGAGACTCTGAAAAGTATTCACGACTTTTAGGACCGTATATTTGTTAAAAGTCCGGTCCTAAAGGTCTTCATCCATTTTAAGACCGTATATTTGTCAAATATCCGGTCCTAAAAGTCTATGTCACATATCCGGTCCAAAAAGTCTTCATAAAATTCCAAAGAATAGGCTAGACTTTTAGGACCGTGTATTTGTTAGGAGTCAAGTCTTAAAAGTCTTCATTTATTTTAATATTACCGAAAATTTTAGGACCGGATATTTATTAATTGTCCCCTCCTAACTTCAAATTTTTGTTTATTTTTAAAGTATGGCTTAACTTTTAGGACCGTGGATTTGTTATATGTCCGGTCCTAATAGTATTCCTTTAAATAGAGTTGGTGACTTGGTTTTCAGACAAATCATTAGGGTTCAAGACAACCTCGTTTCTGGCGTTCTTCTCAAGCTTTGTGCTTCGTTGTCCTCGTTTTTACTTAACCTGGATGTGAAGATCATCATTGGTGTCCCTTTTCTTTTTGTCGGAAAAAGAAAGAAGATAACGAAAAAGACACTGAAAATTGTTCACACTAGGGTAAGTAAGATCGACGACAACGATGGTCCAAACTTGAGAAGAATCATCACTCTGTTTGTTTTTATCCGAATAAGGTAAACAAATTTTGTTTGTATGATCCTAACTGTTAACTGTATTCTGCAAATTTTTAATGTTGATCACCACGAAGAGGACAATGTTTTGTTTGTTTCCTTTTTGTCGGAAAAATTAAAAGAACATCAAGATAAAGACAAGTACAAGGAAAGCGATTGGGATCTAAAAATTTTATTTTATTTCTATTTTTTCCTGCCTTGAGAGGCGGCAGTAGTACAAAAAAAACAAATATTTCTAATCCTCCCCATCGTTGTCGAGGGGAGGGAAGGGTCGAGAGACGTCGTCATCGAGTATGGTACTCAACGTCATTGGCGTCGAGTACCGCGTTCGGCTTGTTGTTGACTGCGTGATAGACTGAAACAAGCTTGGCCCAAGTGTCGGCCTATATGATCGACGCGATTTCGCCTGTAGGAGGAACTTGTCGTGGCGAGAAGCCATTACGGTGGAGGTTGTAGGAGGAGATGGAGATGAATGTGAAGAAAGTAAAGTAACAACGGGTTTAAATAGAGAACCATCCTGAACAATGGGAAACGACGAAACACTAACGAGGAGACGAATAGTTCATCGGATACGAGGAGACGCCTAGTTGGGAAGTTTATGTGGAAGCCGAAGAGATCAATCATTCATTTCAACATAGGGAAGGAACTCTCCTATCGAGTATTTTGAAAAGAATGAACTTTTAATGTGATATCTGTAAAAGATCCGTTCTTAAAAGTAATATATTTTAACCAAAAATTCTTACTCGAAAATAATGAGAAATACCTAGTTGGAAAAAACTCTTTACCATTTTCGAGAGTAAAAAAATCATTTTGGTCATTTTAGGACTAAAAATGACCTTTTGAATTTCGAGTATTAAAATATGTAAAAAATTGATCAAAAGGATGAATTTTTCCATTTTAGAAAAATGATTTTTACCGTAAAAGATCATTTTTTTAACCAAAATTTACTCAAAAAATAAATTGAAAATAAAAAAATAAATGATTTTTAGGACTCGATAGATGATAAAATATCGGTCTTAAAAGTAATTGAATTGAAAAAATGATTTTAGGACCGGATAAATGATAAAAAGACGGTTTTAAAAGTAATTGAATTAAAAATGATTTTAGCATCGGATAAATGATAAAAAGACGGTCTTAAAAGTAATTGAATTAAAAAATGAGTTTTAGGACCGGATACAAGATAAAAGGTCGGTCTTAAAAGTTATCGAATTGATTAGTTAAAAAATAATTGACTATTAGGACCGGATACTAAAACAAATACGCTCTTAATTGACTATCAGATGTGTATCACTCCTGCTCTCTGTCCTTATTAACTCCTCACACGAACTCTTTGTCTTTATTAACTCCTCACTACCTCGTATCTCCTCACTACCTAGCTCTCTGCCCCAATTGCTCAAAGTATGAAACCATGGTTAGATACAAGCAAACTGCTCGTAGGGGTACTCTTACACCTCAAGCTCATGACATGGTTAGATCGTTATACGGTGCGGCTCCTCCAGCGAGAGTGCGTCCTATTGTGGCCGAAGGGTCTCGGGTCGTTGGACCCACTGTTATTTCCGATGATGAAGAGATTTCCGCACCCCCCTCAATCCTTCTGCCGACCCTGTCCTGAGAATGCCAGCTCCCTCCACCCGGACCATGCAGAGGTTCGTGCTCCCACTCCAACCCTGTTGGCCCCAGCCGCGCCTACCTCGACCCCTCTCCGCTTTCCTCTAATGAGAGATTCATATTGAGGTGGAGCAACTAAGACAGAACTTGCCGATATCCGACGGGAAATTAATGCTCTTCACGCCGATATCGCCAAGCATGTTGATCAGATTCTTGTGGATGATAATTTTCAGCTTTTTTGTTTTGTTTTTTTTTTGTGTACGTGCATTCTCCAAGAACGTAAGACCACATTAAGAACATAACCCTTTGATATTTTTTTTTGGCTGTTCTCCAATATTTTTCTTTTGTTTGTATCTTGTGGATGATAATTTTCCTTTATTTTTGTCCAAAAAAATTCCTTTATTTTATTCATTCACCAAGGCTGTTAAGAACGAACATTTTATAAGTAACGGTTCAAAAAATTATTTGAAATTTAGGACCGGATGTTTTATAAAACTCCGGTCTTAAACTTAAATGACTAATAAAACTTTAGGACCGGACATTATATTAAACTCCGGTCTTATACTTTAGTTATATCTTTAGGAACGGACATTTAAAAATTAACTGGTATTAATAAAATCCAAAAAGCTAAATAAGGTGTCGATGTCGCGCGAAAAATTAAATTTCCCACTCTGAATCTCTTGTCGCGCCAAAAGTGATTACTCAGGTTCCGACTCCAGTGTTTGTGTGTTGCTTCGTCGTTGCTTCGCGTACCTCTCTCGACAATCACTCTCTGGTTCCTTAGCTAAACGTCTATAGACGAAGCTGTAATAGGTGTTTCGGTTATATAACTATATTATTTTCTAGCTTATCGTTCTGTGTTTTTCATGGGTTTAACAAAATCAATGAAATGTTATTGTGGGTATTATCTGTTGTTAATGAATATTGTTTTTTGAAGATTATATTTGCACTTAGACCTACCGAACCTTAGCAAACACATTTGAATTTATATGCTACGGTGAGTGCACAAGACCTTCATCCGTCCCATGCATTTAATTTCCTCGTCTTGCATTTATTTTGGTTCTTGGATTCACTGTGATGCATTTATGACCAAAAGTGATTCTTTGTTATGCATTTAATGGGCAAGTTCCTCCGTAAAAGTGATTCTTTGAGCATATGTTTGCATTTGGATGTTGGCTTATTTTATATGCAAGTTTCAATTTTTTCATTTTATGTATGATCAATGATTTTCGTCTATATATAGGAATTCTACTATGGATCACAGTTGGATAAGTGCTTTATGAACGAGTGTTGAATATCACAATGGAGTAGGGAATTTATAGAATTTTCTAAACAAAATGCCCATGATGATAGGGGGAAGTTTTATTGCCCTTGTGTAGAATGTTTGAATGAGAGTCAACTAAGTCTTGAAGTTATACACACACATTTAATTTGTCACAGATTTTGTAAGACCTATACAGTATGGGTATGGCATGGTGAAAAAGTGTCAAGTGGGTCTCAAATACGGGAAGTGGCCTTTGATGATAATGACACGGATATGGATGATCGCATAGAGGACATTATCCGTGATGTAGGAGAAGAGGCTTTTGAGCGATCACGCACATATGGTAATATGTGCAGTGATGCAGAGACACTGCTATACCCTGGGTGTAAAAATACCAATTGTTGAACGTCGTATTGAAATTGGTAAGCTTGAAGGCACGTCATGGATGGAGCGATAAGAGTTTTTCAGAATTGCTTGAGGCTTTGAAGGACATGCTTCCGGATAGTAATGTGTTGCCGCATCGCTACTATGATGCTAAGAAAATACTTTGTCCACTGGGGATGGAGTACTAAAAGATCCATGCATGCCCGAATGATTGCGTACTGTATAGAAAAGAGTTTGAAGAGAAGCAGAGTTGTCCGATATGTGAAACCCCACGGTACAAGTCAGATAAGGGGCCTACAAAAGTGTTGTGGTATCTTCCAATCATACCAAGGTTCAAGCGGTTGTTTGCGAATGAAAATGATGCAAAAAATCTGAGGTGGCATGCAGATGAGAGGATTTCGGATGGACAGCTTCGACATCCTGCCGATTCTTCTCAATGGAAGAAAATCGATCAATTATTTCTGAAATTCGGCGAAGAATCTAGGAACCTCAGGCTTGCCCTTAGCACGGATGGCATGAATCCCTATGGAAGCCTTAGCAGTATACATAGCTCATGGCCTGTACTCCTAATTGTTTACAACTTATCTCCTATGTTATGCATGAAACGAAAGTACATCATGTTGTCTATCTTGATTTCGGGACCAAAACAACCCGGAAATGACAAAGATGTTTACCTTGAGCCCTTGATCGAAGACTTGAAGGAGTTGTGTGAAGAAGGTGTCGATGTTTTTGACTCTTTCAAGAAGGAGGTCTTTAAAATGAGAGCCATGATATTTTGTACTATAAACGACTTCCCAAAGATATGGGAACTTGTCAGGGTATAGTGTAAAAGGCCATAAAGCATGTCCGGTTTGTGAAGAAGGCACACGCTACCATCAACTTCAACATGGAAGAAAGACGGTGTATCTTAGACATAGGAGATTTCTTAGACGGGGCCACCCATATCGTCGATTAAAGAAGGCCTTTTTTGGTGGCCAAGAGTATGAAGAAGCCCCGGTGGCATTGACTGGGGAGCAAGTGTATGAAAAGGTTTAAAATATCAGTGTCATCTTCGATAAGATTGGAAAAGTAGAAAAGAAACAAATATATGGAAGAAGAGATCTGTATTCTTCGATCTTCCATATTGGCGCAATCTTGATGTGAGGCACTGTATTGATGTCATGCATGTAGAGAAGAACGTATGTGATAGTATTGTTGGCACGCTTCTCAACATACAAGGTAGTTCGAAGGATGGTGTGAAGGCAATATTGGATTTGCAAGCAATGGGAATACGTGAAGACTTACATCCAAGGCCATATGGGAAGAGAACTTATTGTCCCAAGCTTCTCATACTTTGTCTAAGGATGAGAAACAAAGCTTTGTGAGTGTTTACATGGCACAAAAAGTTCCTCGGGGTATTCTTCAAATTTTAAGAGGCTTGTCTCGATGAAGGACTTGAAATTAGTAGGCCAAAAGTCTCATGATTGTCATGTCTTGATGCAACGGCTACTCCCGGTAGCTATTCGAGCATCGCCGAATATGATCTTCGGTCGTTTTGACTAGACTTTGTTTCTTCTTCAATGCGGTTTGTAGTAAAGTCTTCGAGATTGAAAAGTTAGATGAATTGGAGAATGAAGGATATCTTATCTTATGCCACCTTGAGAAGCTTTTTGTTCCTACATTTTTTTACATCATGGTTCATCTAATTGTTCATCTAGTGAGGGAGATAAAGTTGTGCGGCCCTATCCATTTACGGTGGATGTACCCTATTGAAAGATCTATGAAATTCTAAAAGGGTACGTGAAGAACGCGTCGGACCGAGAAGCATCAATTATTCGAAATATGTTTGAAGAGGCCACGGAATTCACAAACTTATTTGGCCAAAGTAAGACATATTGGGCTTCCAACACGTCGTCGCATCTTGAAGGGGTAGATGTGGGGCTTCGGTAAGAGTGTCGATCCCGATGAATTGTCACAAGTCCACTTATACATCTTGAATAATGTTGATGAAGTTCAAGCCATCATATCTGCACATAAAGAGGTGGAAGGAAAGAAAACCATCGAATGACCGAACAAAAGGTTGATTAGGAGCATAACAAAACTTTTTGCAAACCGGTTCAAACAAAGGTCGAGGGATCTGAATGTGTTTCGATACAATGAAATGGTTAGCACGTGGTCCTGAGGTTGATGTCATAAGTTGGAATTTGTATGTGATCAATGGTTATACATTTTACACGAAGTCCTAGATGATAGGAGCACATCGAACGTTGGTGTTATGTTAGAGGTCGAATCTATGCACTTCTCCAGTTCGAAAGACAAGAGGCCTAAATTGGCAGTCATGCCATAATATGGGGTTATTGAAGAGATTTGGGATGTGGACTATGTCAAAATTAGATTTCCCATCTTCAAATGCAAGTGGGTTAATGTCAATAATGGTGTTCAGATCGATCGGCTAGGATTTACTTTAATCGATGTCAATAGTAGAAGTTTTGGAGATGAACCTTTTATTATGGCGATACTCATGCGAAACAAGTGTTCTATATCACCGATCAAAAAAATAAAATGTGGTCTCGTAGCTCTCCAAGGAAAGAGGGTCATTGATATTGATGAGGAAAGTCATTCAAATTATGGTCTTCCGAGAGTACTCCTTTTCAAGGGGTCTACCGGACATGAACGAAGAAGATGAAGTGGATAATGAACCCAGCATAAGAAATGATCATCAAGAAGGGATATGGGAGGATATGACTTTATAAAAGAGTCAATTCATAAGGTAATATTCATATGCATAGTTCTTAGAAAACTTTAAGGTTTTAACTATATTATATTCCGATTCAAAGGGGCATGTTATAAAATAGGATGCATGTTACGTTGTTGGGTGGGAATCAAATGAAGGCATGGTGAATAATATATTGGACTACATGTATGTTAATTTACGTGCTGTATTTGTAACTCATTGTGATTGTAATTAGTTATCTTTACTTATTGTATAAATTACTTTAGCTGTTGTAGACTTAAGAGGCCACATAACTCATGGTGGATAATATTTGTATTCTTTTTCCAAATTCAATTTATTCATATTCATAGCTTGTAGCTTAAAGTATATCGACTTTTATGTCTTGTTTTGGATGGTGGATTTGTGTATATATATGATCGGAAGAACAGAACAGGGAAAAATTCGGGAAAATTTAGACCAAATAAATAAGACGGTCTTAAATGTTCAAATGTTAAGACTAGGATGTACTTCTATGACCGCTCTTAAAGGTATTAAGCCGGTCTTAACAGTTGGTCTTTTAAGACCTGTCCATTTAAAACATCCGGTCTTGAAAGTCAGTCTTTTAAGACCGGGTAATTAGTCCTCTGGTCTTAGAGTCCGCTATCTTTTGGACCGGATTGATATTTGTCCTGTCTTAATATTTGGTTCTCTTTTAAGAGCGGTCGAGTTTTTGTCCTATCTTGAAGTTTGAGTTTTAGGACCGAACAAAAAATATTTCAGATTTATTTAGTACGATTTTTAAGACCGAAGGTTTAAAATGTCCGTCTAAAAGAAACTCTTTAAGACCGTTTACAAGTCCTATCTTAATAGGGAGACTTTTAATACCGATAAGGAACAAGACTAGTCGTGGGTCCGGTCCTAATATAACATGTTTTGGCTTGTCTTAAAAGTCTTTTTTTCCACCGTCTGCGGGAAATAGATTTTCCATTAAACAAGGGACAATTTATTGCCATCAGAATTTACTCTTCAAAAAAAAATTGGCGCTACCAAATAGGTATGCAATGTGAAGGAAAATATCCCATTTTCCATCAAAATAATATATATGTTAAGAGGTTACAAACGAATAGCTTTAATGTATTAACTTGATGAAGAAACATGTCAAGCCATTTTGATGACTTCGCTACAACGTTGCAATCAATCACTGATGACAACTACTGCAGTCTCCGATATTGAACAACTAGAGAATCAATGAACTTCACTAGCTTTTTGCTTTTTCTACACACCTATAGAGAGTGGGAAATCGGGTGAAGCCCTATCGAGCCGTCTCCGTTTAAGCCATGGCTCGTCAAGGGCCATGTTTGAAAAATGGACAAGATATTTGAAATTGGCCTTGTAGGGCCGGCCCTGGAGGTCCTCAGGCTTAAACGGGCTGGCCCTGAAGGGCCCCGGGCCAGCCCTGCAGGCCTTTTTCACTGTAACTTTTTTTCCCTTTTTTAATTTATATATATTTTGTATTTTTTATAGAGTTATTTATCCATTTAACTATAAATACATAATAACTATACTCTAATTTTATGATTTGGTTTATTATTTGTTGCAAATAAAGATTATGGATGTGTTTATGATGCGGGAGAAGAAATTTATGATATTCTTACTTATGAGCTAAAGGCTACTACTCAAAGTGAAGAACAATAAAATTTCGTTGAAATTGATGATAGTGGCGAAGATGACGACAATAATAGTCATCGTACTAATGTTGCTTAGTGGTATGCTTCTTATGTTTTATGTGAGTTATTTGTGAACATAGTTTGCTTTTGATTATGAATTAGTTACTTATTTGTTGAATGATTCATGTTGTAATTTACTAATTATATTTCTTTAAAAAAACGAAGGAAAAATAGTTAAAATTCGGAATAGTAATTTTCGGACCCTGGAGGGCCAGCCCTGGCCCTGGTGCTCTCGGGACGAAATAGGACGGGATGTCTCAATAGCAAGGTTTTGAAACCGGACCGGTCATTTGGAGGCGAAGGTTGCGATGGGTTAGGGTTAGTGGGTCGAGCAGAGTCAACCGGGCCGGAATCCGGTGAGGTATAAAAAATTGGAAAATAATTAATTTCTCATCACGCCAACCTAAATTTGACATACTATATATCATTTCAATATTTTAGATCAGTAGCAAAATAACCATATACTTCAATACTTGTGACATATTCATATATTCCTAACAATTTTCTTTACAGCATACATTTGAGACAATATATTCATGGTAGCAAAATATCAAAAACAAGTATATGATGACAAAATATTCTCAGCGGTGATCTTTTTATCGCAACACCAAAATGTGTGGGAGGATTGCTAGACTCGGGATTGGGAGTGGTAGTATTATAGGCACCTTCATTATTAATATTTCCCGCCATTAACACAGCTTCAGGAAAATAATCAAACACAGAACCTCACAGACCAGAATCTCACAAACCGAGCAAGCCAAACCTTCAGAAATCCAAACCAAATCGAAGCACAACAGTAACCAATAGGAAAATCAAAGCCAATATTCAAAAATAAGCAGAGCCAACCAAAAATAGATCAACCACAATGGCAAAGCTGGGAAAACCAAAAACGAACCCAAATCAAACCAATACGACATCCAAAAGTGAAAAAATAAACATCGAACACCCGGCGAAACCGAAGAACAAAGAACTAAAAATAAAATAAAACATTCAACATTAATAAACTTGAAGCTCTGCACAATGGAAAGAAGCTCTTAATCGAGATGAACAAAGCTCTTCACGGTTTCACCTGAAGAAATAAACGGTAGTGGGAGGCAAAAATTTATGATAAAAAAAACCCAAAAAAAAATTTGTTTGACCCGGTGACCCTTGTAACGTCCAGGGTCGACTGCAGAGTAAACAGGGTCGGTCCGGTTTAGCCCTAACAGGGCCGGTTTGCATGGCGGTTGGCTGGTTTCACAGTGCGAATCGGCCGATCCTGGTCCGTCGGTCTCACAAACCATGCTCAATAGTCATCCCGTGTCCAATCCCATTCTATCTGCTTTTTCATCCGATCCTGACTTCATATATGCGCCTTGTCCAGCATTTTCTCGGGCCGGGAATGATCTTGTTCCAACATGACCGGCAACCAATGGATGTAGAACTCTTAATGTATCTTGATTTTAATAAAAACAAGTGTTTCATGCACAACCCTGGCGGAGGTCTAATAGAAGAAGTTAGTCCCTCATAATATATTGAATCAATGTCCAAATCCCTTTTAGGAGAGGTATCCATGTAGAGTATCCGACAGTGTCTCCAAAAAGATTGCTTCTAATTGAAGAATACATATGCTTTAAAAAAAAATTTCATGTACACATTTATGCAGAACTACAATAGTTAGGCTAGGAAAAGTTACAAAATGTGTTGAGATGAGACAAAATGATGACTTTTTATTAATAAATGGTACTACATCAGGTCTTAAATATATGACATAGTTTGTAGTGCAATTTGCATTACAAATTATGTCCTATATTTATGACCAGAATAGTACTTCTTTTTCTCAACATTTTTCCAATTTCTTACTTAATATATTCAAAAAGCAAGAGTTCTCAATGCATGGACTTTGCAACTTTGAATAATTATTATATAGCTTGTTAGTAATTACTCCCTCCTTCCTTTTTATAATAGCCCAAAATTTGAGTTGTCTTGATCCTTTTTATAATAGTCTACCAATAGTTGTCTGAACATTTAATGAGATTTTTTCATTAATTAAAATGTTAGTGATACTCATATTCACTTTATTTCTTTCTCTTAATTGTTGCTCATTGTAACATCCATAATTTTCATGTAAATCAATTAATAGAATATATGAATTTTTCACCAAGTAGTGGTCAATGGTATATTATTTTTCTGACAAGATAAACTAATTATTGGAAAATAAAGTGGAATTATTCTAAAAGGTGGTTAATAAATTTGGTTATAAATAAATTGAGATGGTAATGTCAAAGAAGGTAAAAATATATTTTTCCCTTCATTATTTTTATAATTTTCGTCTAATAAAAGGAGGGGGTAAATTCTAATGGAAGAATTAGTGGAGTTCCAATATAAGTCTAATTTACCTTATGAAGGTGGATATTAGATGAAACTTATATAATGCAAAATAAAATTACTCTTTTCCCATTAGCTATCATCACATCACTAGAAAAGGGAGTAAGTTGGATGAAGATTGATTGGGCAAGACTATATTAATGATGAGAGAAGGAGTGAGCATTTGGACAAGACAAATGTTAAACATAAAATATTTCCTCATATTTCTTTTAACGGTGTCGGATGTGGGAGAATGAAAGAATAGGAAATTATGATTTGGCTATAAGTGTACTTGTGGACAAGAAAAGAGAAAACAAAATATTTCTTCCACATTTCCTCATGGTACCAGACGTGTGAGGGAGAAGCCAAAGGGGGAAAAAATTAATTAAGTATCTCCCTCCTTTAAAACGCTTGAGTTGAGAGAAGATAAAAGTGATAGATGAGACAATATACAATTAATGAAGTAAGGGCGGGATGTGTAACATCCCGTTTTCATGATATATTTTTTTCATCAAAACATCATTTCAAATCACCAGAGTAGAGCAACGGAGCATAAGAGTAACTGATATTTAAATTCAAAATGCCGTAAGTCTGGCTAATTACAACAGCGGTACAGTAACCGAATGGTTCAAAAGTGATATACAACAGTGGAAAGTCTTCATCCGGGTCTCCAAGCAAATCTCCCGTTGTGTCTCTACGCAGGATGCTTGCTTTTCTCTGCACCTCTCGGTCCTCCTGACCCTGACGCTATGTTAAGAGCTGAGGTCCAATGCACCAGACCCCAGGTAACGGTTTACCTCATATTTACATATACAATATATAAGCACAACAATTGAATCACCCTTAACCAACGTAAATGTACCGCTCCCAGTGAATGCAGATGTACCACTCCCAGCGAAACAGAATATATCGCTCCCAGTGAACACAGATATACCACTCCTAGTGCATGCATATGATCAATTATCCTCTAACACTACTATGTACTCAATCAACATAACAACTCTACTCATACAACACACCCAACAATATACACGCATACCATAAATATCAGAGTTAGTGTTACAGTACGCGAACGTACATTCGTTGACGGTAAACGGTTCTTATGTCGGAATACGGTACGCCAGTAGGTCAGAACGTAATCAGAGATATCCTATAAGGACAATAGCGCATTTATTAATGATCAAGCATTATGACGGACATTTTAGTCATAAATGACCATTTTACCCCTGACCGTGGCGGAATTTGGCTAGAGCTTCGCTACTTTAACTCCCAACTTTCAGAATCTCAATCCCTACTATGTTTTTACCTCTTCAGGCATCTTTCAATGCAATGAGGCTTAAAAACAAGAATAGGAATTTCATTTCCTACTTCCTAGATCTAACTAACATTTCTACTAAAACTACCGAACAAAAGACTAGAACTTAAAAGCTAAGGACCGAAGAACTTACTTAGGGCTTCGCTACAAATTTCTCCGGACTCCTCCTTCTCTCTAATTTTGAAACTTTCTCTTGAAATTGGTGTGAGAATTATGTCAAGAGCTCATGACTATTTATAGACTTTTGTGAGGGCAAAATGGTAATCTTCCATATTGAATTCTAGCCATTCATTTGGAAACCTTAGCCAACAAGTTTCTTCATTTTCCACCACAAAACCGTCCCCCCTATGTCATTCTTCAAAAGATGACTTCATGCAAGTGATGGCATCCCTTACTTTATGGGGTTTCATCCGACAAAGTTCCCGGTTCGGTGTCCTAATCGCGCAATCTTGAAGAATCTCAGAAATCCGGCTACATAGCCACGAAGGTCTATTCTTCCTCTTTGGAAATATCTTGGTCAACTAAATTTTTGATCCCATTCATAACATTTCGTTGCCTGCCGAACATTTTCGGATAAACGTCGTCGGTTACGGAAATCACTTCGGGTAACACCAACCTCTGGAAAAAAAATCACTGATTCATAATATGTCCAGATGCTTTCTAACTAGTTCAAGGATTTTGAGTTATGGCTTAGTTTCTATAGATTTTCATTTATCTGATTTACTTTTTGAATATCATATAGCTTCTTAGCCAGTCTAGTATAACTCTTTTCGGTTACGGAAATAACTTCGGAGGTAACCTACTCCGAGCTAAAAATTCACTTGTCTATAATATGCCCTGACTTTAGAAACCTAGTTCATGGTTTTCTAGATAGGATTTAATTTCTATCGATGGTCATTTATCCTATTTGTTTTTCATATTTTATATTAATATTTTAAGTGCAACATGCACAAAAATCATGATATTTATTCACATAAATTCTATCCTCTTTTTGTCCCAAAAATTTCGGCCAGACTTTTTTTTTTTTTTTTTTTTCTGTTTTAATATTTATATAATATTCTAATTATCTTATATTTATTTTCACAAAATTCCCTTATTGGTCCATTTCAATTAACATGGATTTAGGCTTTAAAAATCACTAGAATAATTTTAAACCTTTGATCTTGCTTTATTAGATTACATCTTAACCCTTGACCATTATTTAATTTTTCTAATTTGATTTACAAGTTTAATTAGTGCCCTAATCACATGATTAGCAACTTTTTAGGATTAGGGATTTTCATGTACTTAATCTCACTAATTTTTCTTAATCTTTTCCAATTAATTAGAAAGTGTATTTTATGCTAATTTTAGCCATTAACATTTAATTAAAGGGTTTTTCGCAATTTAACTTGGATATTCCCTTAATCATGCTTAAACAATTAGCCAATAATTACTTAATTAATCACCTACTAATTGTTGATAATTTTCTTATTTAGAATTAATCATTATCTCACAACTATTGGACTGACATTGGTATTTTATGCTCTTTGTAAAATATTAAAATCATTTGAGTCACTTATGTACCCCAAAAGAATATTTATTTTCATCTTATTATTTTGCAAGGAAAATAGTCCCAAAAATTCTCTAAATTAGAGATAACATACTCTCTAATTTTTAATAACTATTTTATTGCCTCTTAGGATTTATCACAATATTTTATGACTCTTAGTTCACCTAGGGCATTTTAGCACTTTAATTCCTCTAATTTCAACAGAAATTGCCCTAGAAAATTATGACAAATCCTCTCCAATATTTGAAACCGCATATTCACCTATTTTTAATAGGTATAATTTAATAAATTATGATACTTATTATAAGTATGATTTTTAGGGTATTACAGGATGCATGTTGTGCGAATAAGGGGGAAAAAAACCACACCAAATCTTTAATAATTCCCCAACGTGTGGAAGAAGCAAATGAGTATAATAAATAAAAAAATAAAAATAAATTAGTGTGTACTGACCACCCCTTAAAACCGCCGGCTATGAGAGTGATGAAGATATGACCACTCAATATTTATGGAAGAAGCAAGTAGTGAGCACGTGAGAGAAGATCACACAGAATTTTTTTTTTTATTCTCTTCAACATTTTTCCAACGTGCTGGACAAGAGGAATCATAAGGGAAAATAAGATAACTTTCTCTAATATTTTTTTTTTAAAAAGTGTTGGACGTGTCAGGAAGAAGAGCTTTCATGAAATATGTGGAATTATCTAGAGAAGTTATGGGCAAAAAGGTAATTCATCATAACACAAGACTTGATCATTTTAAAAGGACTAACTCCCCCTCATTTTGGGTTGCATGTTCGGTTGATAAGAGAGGAAAAGAGAGTGCAAGTGGTTCCATTCATGAAAGCATAAGAGTGCTTGAGCAAGAGAAAAGTTGAAGCAAAGGTAAGTATCATGGTCTTGGAACTCTAATCTACTCTCTACTACTTTTTTCCTAAAATGGTGAAGTTACTAAAGATCATCCTTTTCTTGGTGATTTGAGGAAAATGTTAAGTGTAGTGGGTGTTTAAAACAAAGGAGGAAAGGAGCAAAGATAAAAGGAAGTTTGGGTCCTAAGACAAGTAAGTTATCTATGAACCTTCTTATATTTCCCTTTGGTGGTAAAGCTTGAAAATGAATGTTTCTCTAAACATGCATATTTATTTTTGGGTATGATTGAATAATGAAAAATATGAATAAAGGTTTAAAGCTAGTGTTCATGGCCTAAAATAGAGAAACAAGCATAGTATGTGGAGAATATGAGGTTTTAATGGAAGTTTGATATTTTGTCGGCTTGATAATGATTTTCGTTCAGCTGAATATATGGGTGTTTTGGAATGGATTTTGGTGTTTTTGATGGTTTTAAAGTATTTAAAATAATATTTTGTATAATGATGAACTTGGATCAAAATTTTAGAACTCTAGATGAAAGTGTAAAAAGCGTTGGGGGCTGATTGGTGAAATTTCTGGGAAGTCAGTCGTCGATTTCATGGTTTTTGACTCAGTAAATGGACTTGAAAATTATGAAATTTTAAAAGGATAAAGTAGACATCTCAAGGATTATTTGGATATATAATATGTAAATTTTCAAGTTCTGGACTGGGAGAAATTAATTTTTGAAAATGACCCTCTGATTCTGGACTTTATTTCGGACAGCAGAGACATTTTGAGCTATAAACAGCTTTTCAATTAAGGCTGACTCAAGATAGTATTTTTGGTTGAAACTAGACATATTAAGAGTCATTTGGGCTTTGGAATAAACCCAAAAGGATATTTCCAGATTTAATTATGAATTTGTGAAGATCAGTCTCTAATTGCTGAAAATTTCTGGAAAATGACGAAAATAGAGGATTTTTGTAATACCCTCAAATCTGACTTAGGGTAATTTCCCTTGAAAAAGGATAATTTGCAATTAGGTCCCTAAGACATTTGAAAATTTGCAAATAGGTCCCTAAACACATTATGGGTTATAAATACCCTGTGAAAGCTATAAAGAAGCAAAGTAAAAATCTATTTGAAATAGGGAAGGATATTGTCCCTAATTTAGGTAATTTATTAAGTTACAAACTTGGGGAAATTGTAGAAGAATACCCAAAAAGTATTGAAATGACCGTAATACCCCCGTAGATGCTAAGATAATACAGAACACATGGAAACAAATGTGTCAGTGTAAAAGTTATGAGGTAATGAGGTGTTATAATTAAGAAAATTATCAACTATTGATAAGAAAGTAATTAAGTAATATTGGGCTAATTACTTAAGCATAAGCGAAGGAAATTCGAGATAATTATGTAAAACCCTAAAAGTAGTGGTTTTTGTTTTAAAATTAGTAAAAACATGTTTACTAATTAATTGGGAATTTTGGAGAAAAATAGTTGAGTTTAGGTATTTTTAAGCCTAAATACAAGAATGGACCAATTAGGTAATTTTGTGGATTTTTTGGAAAAAACTTGAATTAAGTAAATAATTAAATAAATAAATAAAATATATATTTATTAAAATTAAAAGGGCAGCCGAATTGGAGGAGACAAATATGGATAGGAAGGAATTTTTAAATATCATGATATTTTAGGCAAGTGGTATTATTATAATATTATAATTAATTAAAGTAAAAAAAATGTGAATAGTAATTTAAAAATTAGGAAACGGATCCTATCTAGAGATCTAGGAATGAGATTTCCAAAGTCAAGGTAAAATATTGATCAGTGGGTTTTTATCTTCCGTTAAACTCTTCCTAAGTAAATTAAAGAGCAGTTAGAGCATTTTCCTAATAAGACGAAATAGGGAAAAATGCGAGATAGGCACATTTTTGGATATGAAGGAAATAAATTCTAACTCAATATCTAGGAATGAGTTTGAATTTATCTGGACATATTTGGAATCAGTGAATTTTTCTGAAGAAGTTGGTGATTTCGAATGCATTTTGAAACGAGGACGCGTTCGGACACGTTTTCGAGAAAGACTCAAGCTGACCGTTGGAGCCCTATATGGAATCAAAATATAGGTTAAATTGGACATTTCTACTAAGTGAGAATATGTTTTCAGAGATATGAATCCAGAATTTTGAGATTTCTCCGAAATCACGCGAATCGAATGCCGATCGGGAAATTCTATCGGTGCGGGCATAAAGCAACTTTGATTCATCACTTTGGACAAATCATTTGCTGCCCACTCAGCCCATGCATGTCGACCAGCATGTTCCATGGTGAAGATTTAAACACCATTTTGAGTTTGAATTTCCATGGATAAGACAAGTTGCAAAATTCCATTTGTATCCCTTAAAAACTCTATAAATAGCCTAAGGTTCTCTTGCATTTATCACACCAAAACCACTCTTAGAAATTTTAGAGAGAGGTTTTAGAGAGAGGAGCTCGGAGGAAAAAGGAGTCCGGTGAATTTTGCGCGAAGCTCTGGGTAAGTTTTTTTAGAGCTTTTAGCTTTCGTAGTTCTTTCAATAGTTAGAGTAGTAATGCTAGTTTAGCCTTTAATCTTTCAAGCATGATTGGATATCATATGATAGGGCTATATTAGTTTAGAATTTCAAAAATATCATTGGGTCGAAGTTCGGGCAAAATTTTGGAAAATTGGAGCCAAAATAGCGAAGTCTTGGCAAAATGGTAATTTTTATTCCTATTATGATGTGAATCATTAATCAATTGGGGTATAGGGGCAAAATGGTAATTTTTACCTAAAATGCCGCCGTAATGTCAAATCACTAATAAAAGTGATATTACTCTTATAGGATATCGAAACTCTGATTTGTTGTCCGTTCTGTTGACGTGCCACTTTGTTGGGCGTTTCGCTATTTTCCGTAAAAGTACGATTTTCGGCGGAAAACGTGCGTAATCCGTCAACGAAGGTACGTTCGCGTCTTAGTAACCTTAACTCGATGTTTATTGTATGCATGTGTGTATATTGTCTGTACTCTGTTGTCATCACATGTTGTTATACATCCGATTATGTCATTATTCTGCTGTCATGCACGTACTCTGATACATCTCGACTCGTATGACTATCCGTATGTGCCTTAACCTTACATCCATTTGTATGATTATGGCCATCCAGCATATCTGTACTATTATGTACATTTCTCATTGTGATTTAACTTACATCCGACGACTGTATTGTCATTGCCATACATATCTGAATATGTATACCCTATGTTTGACCATAGTAAATGTTGCCAAAGGTCTAAGATTGTCTGTTGTACATATATGGTGTATATAAACATGAGTTAACCGTTACCTGGGGTTCGATGCATGGACTCCAGCTCTTAACTTAGCTTCAGGGTCGAGTGGACCAAGGATCGAGGAGAAGGACAAGCAGCACGTCTAGGAGTCGCGGCTGAAGACTTCTTTACGTTATACTTTTGAAACACCCTTGTACCGCTGTGTAAACATCAAGACATGCTACCATGGGTATTTTAATATATATATCGCTTATTCAATCGCTCGGTGCATTACTCTGATCATTTTGAAATGATGTTTGATAAAAAAAAATTATACTGCTTGTGAAAAGTTGGGATGTTACAATTTTGGTATCAGAGCAGTAGTCCTGACATGAATTTAACCATGTTATTACGGACAGATTGGTGCCGAAGGCAAGGCTAGTCTACGTGGGTGTGCCAATCAGTCGCCGTATAAGTCGGTGAGGCCCCCATGGTAGACACTTACCTGGCCATTCTTTTCGGTTAACGGAGTTAGGTTCTAAGCCTTTTCAAAATTTTGGAGCATGTTTTGAAAATGAGTATCGATATAGCCCCGAGGTTGGTGTACCACCTCATTTCGGTGTGTAACCAATACCATTCCTAAACCGGTATACCATCTTGAACGGTGTACCACCTTCGGTCGGTGCATATTTGCATACTCGATAATCACGATATCGGTTTCGATAACCACGATATCGAGTCTCCGATAGCTCGACATCGGTCCTCCGATATCGGTAGCTCGATAACGCCTCGATATCGATAGCTCGATATCGGTCTCCGATATCGGTAGCTCGATATCCCCGATATCGATATCGTCTAGCTCGATATCGCTCGATAGCTCGATATCGCCTCCGATAGCTCGATAGCTCGATATCATTCGATATCGATAGCTCGATATCGCTCTTATAACTCGATATCGCCTCTCGATGACTCGAAAACTCGATGTCTTGATAACTCGATAGCTCTAATTGTGATGTCTCCGATAACTCGAACTCGATATTTCGATAACTCTAATATCGCCCTCTGGTCATTATGATAATCACCGGTTTGTCTTTGGACGGTGATTCTTTCCTAACACCAAGCTTATATGCGAAGATAGGCCACGCCGATGAGACTCCGAGACCAATAAAGATAAGTACATGCGTATTTGACTCATGTATAGGAACTTCCGACACGTGTTTCCGTACCCGTTTTGAGTAGAAAGAACCAACGAGAATCTAACGAAGGAAAGGATCGAAACACGGCTCCGTGGTTTGGAGTCGATAATCATATGTTTTTACGAATATCCTTGGTGGCGGTGTCGGTGGAGTACTTCAAAGGAGACCTCGTAGTCTTCATAACGTAAGACCATTCGAACTTTCGATAGCTTTACCCCGAAACTTGAGTAGATCTCCGTGATGTGTTCCATGTTTCTTCGTTATTACAATTCGGCCAGTGATCGTGTCATTGAGTAGGAGGTATTTTGTGTTATCATGGTGTGTGGGAACCATGGAAACATTTAAAGTATCTTGTGTTGCCATGGTGTAGTCCAAGGAGACATTTTGGTATTTGTGGTGTTGACCGCGGTGTATGAGCCACGGGAGACACTATATATCAAGGTACGATATGACAGGATCTTTATGGTCAAACCAAAGCGAATTCTCGATTATCAAGAGGAGCAGCAGGCAGACGAAGTAAAGATCCGACGCGTATAGTCCAAAGTCCGAATAGGACGGAGTTTAGTTCATACAAAGTTTAGTTGGTTGAGTACAAATTTCGAGGACGAAATTTTGTTTAACGGGGGGAGAAATGTAATACCCTCAAATCACACTTAGGGAAAATATCAAAAATTGAGAAATATACCTATTGAAAATAGGTGAATATGAGGTCTCAAACACCTTGTATTGAGTTTACCATGTTGTTAGGATAAAAAGGATAATTTGCAATTAGGTCCCTAAGACATTTGAAAATTTGCAAATAGGTCCCTAAACACATTATGGGTTATAAATACCCTTGTGAAAGCTATAAAAAAAGTTATGAGGTAATGAGGTGTTATAATTAAGAAAATTATCAACTATTGATAAGAAAGTAATTAAGTAATATTGGGCTAATTACTTAAGCATAAGCGAAGGAAATTCGAGATAATTATGTAAAACCCTAAAATTAGTGGTTTTTGTTTTAAAATTAGTAAAAACATGTTTACTAATTAATTGGGAATTTTGGAGAAAAATAGTTGAGTTTAGGTATTTTTAAGCCTAAATACAAGAATGGACCAATTAGGTAATTTTGTGGAATTTTTGGAAAAAATTGAATTAAGTAAATAATTAAATAAATAAATAAAATATATATTTATTAAAATTAAAAAGGGCAGCCGAATTGGAGGAGACAAATATGGATAGGAAGGAATTTTTAAATATCATGATATTTTAGGCAAGTGGTATTATTATAATATTATAATTAATTAAAGTAAAAAAATGTGAATAGTAATTTAAAAATTAGGAAACGGATCCTATCTAGAGATCTAGGAATGAGATTTCCAAAGTCAAGGTAAAATATTGATCGGTGGGTTTTTATCTTCCGTTAAACTCTTCCTAAGTAAATTAAGCCGTTAGCGCATTTTCCTAATAAGACGAAATAGGGAAAAATGCAGATAGGCATATTTTTGGATATGAAGGAAATAAATTCTAACTCAATATCTAGGAATGAGTTTGAATTTATCTGGACATATTTGGAATCAGTGAATTTTTCTGAAGAAGTTGGTGATTTCAAAAATGCATTTTGAAACCGGACGCGTTCGGACACGTTTTTCGAGAAAGACTCAACTGGACTGTTGGAGCCCTATATGGAATCAAAATATAGGTTAAATTGGACATTTCTACTAAGTGAGAATATGTTTTCAGTGATATGAATCCAGAATTTTGAGATTTCTCAGAAATCACGCGAATCGGGTACCGATCGGGAAATTCTATCGGTGCGGGCATAAAGCAACTTTGATTCATCACTTTGGACAAATCATTTGCTGCCCACTCAGCCCATGCATGTCGACCAGCATGTTCCATGGTGAAGATTTAAACACCATTTTGAGTTTGAATTTCCATGGATAAGACAAGTTGCAAAATTCCATTTGTATCCCTTAAAAACTCTATAAATAGCCTAAGGTTCTCTTGCATTTCTCACACCAAAAACCACTCTTAGAAATTTTAGAGAGAAGTTTTAGAGAGAGGAGCTCGGAGGAGGAAGGAGTCGGGAATTTCTGGGTAAGCTTTAAATTTTTCGAGCTTTTAGCTTTCGTAGTTCTTTCAATAGTTAGAGTAGAAATGCTAGTATAGCCTTTAATTTTTCAAGCATGATTGGATATCATATGATAGGGCTATATTAGTTTAGAATTTCAAAAATATCATTGGGTCGAAGTTCGGCAAAATTTTGGAAGATTGGAGCCAAAATAGCGAAGCTCCGTCTTCCGCCAATAAGGGAAAAATGGTAATTTTTACCTAAAATGCCTATTATGATGTGAATCATTAATCAATATGATTTATATTTCGAAAATATGTTGGAGAAGGAGCTATGTCAAAATTTTGGAAAAGTAGGGTAAGAGTAACGAAGTGCTGGCGAAATTCCGCCAATTAGGGGTATAGGGGCAAAATGATAATTTTTACCCAAAATGCCAGATATAGTACCAAATCACTAATAAAAGTGATATTACTCTTAAAAGACGATTTCGGTAAAACGGCCGTCTCGTACCGTCAACGAAGGTACGTTCGCGTCTTTAGTAACCTTAACTCGATGTTTATTGTATGCATATGTGTATATTGTCTGTACTCCGATCGTATGGTTGTTCATGCCAATTGTTTGTCATGCTAATGCATTCGACCGTATGAGTTGTTCCACATGCCAATTGTTTGTCATGCCCTGTACTCCATCAAGCATCAAGTTGTTCTATAAATGCATTGTCATCACATGCCTGCACTTTGATTGTACTATTTTTTCGTACTCCGATTGTACTATTTTTGTACATCCGAGTTACTATTGTCTGTATATCCGATCGTATATTGTCTATCATCCGATTGTATGATTGTCTGTACATCCGATGTGATTTATTGTTCTTACATCAGTACTATTGTATTGTACATCCGACAGATTATTGTCTCGTATTTGATGTACATTGTCTATCATTGATCAGATGATTGTCTGTCATCCGATTGTATTGTCATTTCCATACATATACGAATATGTATACCCATGTCGACCATAGTAAATGTTGCCAAAGGTCTAAGATTGTCTCATTGTACATATATGATGTATGTAATCATGAGGTTAACCGTTACACGGGGTTCGATGCATGGACTCCGGCTCTTGCTTAGCTTCAAGGTCGGGTGGACCAAGGATCGAGGAGAATGACAAGCGCGCCCTAGGAGTCGCGGTGAAGACTTCTTTCGTATATAGTTTTGAAACACTCTTGATGCTGTGTGTAAACAGCAAGACATGCTACCATGGGTATTTTAATATATATATCAGTTATTCAATCGCTCCGGTGCACTACTCTGATCATTTTGAAATGATGTTTGATAAAAAAAAATTATACTGCTTGTGAAAAGTTGGGATGTTACAATTTTAGGCCCATATTAAATTCCTTAATAAGAAAAAGGATCTAGTAAATATGGACACATGGATTAAGCCTATTTTAAATCATTAAAGGAAATATTTAGTGAGGTGGAATTTAATTATATTTATATTTTATTATTTTATTTCTAATTGTATCTTGCGTCGGGGAAAATAATTTTTAGTTGTAGTCGATTGCCAGGTAGTAACCTAATCCTCATATACTCTGTGTGACTTGTGTATGTATTTTGTACCATGTATGTTACATACATTTAGTTATTATTTACTTCCAAGGGCTTTGTTGTGTGTTGTGCCCAGTGGTCTGTGCTGTGTGCTATTAGGACCACTGCAGTCTGTGCTGTGTACTATTAGGATTGCTAGTTCCGGATTTGGTTGTGTGCCTTGATACTGAAAGTTATGTCGTATTTGTTTATTTATGGTTTTTCTACATGCAATGTTTATACATTTTCTGTGAGATTAACGGTTACTTTGGGATTCAATATTTGAATCCCAGCCCCTTTTAAGCCATCTGGTAGTTTATCTAGATCAGAGCAGGGAGACAGAGGTAAGGCTCCGGAGCTGGAGTAGTATAGTGGTGGACATTGGTGACTACTATTTTTGGATATTTATTTTGGTTACCGGAGGACTGTAGTATATTATTTTGGCCTGTTCGGGTACCATTATCCAGATGATATATTAAACCCTTTAGGGTAAATTTATCTTTCTGTATCTTTATTTTATCGGTATATTATTGTCCAAACTTATGAATGCTTTGTTGCTAATACTTTGATGAATGACATAAATTTGCCTGAGATAAATAGTTTAAAATTGAATAAAAGTAAAGGATCACACAACCTGCCACCTGAAAGGGCGAGGCCGATAGGTTTGTAACACTCATAAATAAGGGTATACTTGAAAAACAGAGTTTATTTAAGACATACTTAGTATTTTTAACTAACTTTAATTGCTTTCTTAAATCACATAATTCGGCTATTGAACTCTTATAAATTGGATCAGAGGGAGTATAACTTTTTCTTTATAATATGGCTAATTAGAATTAATCTATAATATAATTGGTTAATTAAATTGTTTTAATACTGTCACGCACTCACAAAAAGCTAAATATAATATATAAGAAATTTTGTTGAACTTTCCTACAATAGGCTTGTCGGCCATGTAACTCATTTTACCACATGCGTTGTTTTCTCAAATCAATGGCCGCCGGCCACTCGCCAACTACCATTATAATATTGGTAATAAGTCCATTAAAAATGACAAGTTGTAATAGTATCGCTTATTCCAATACGCGTTTGTGACTTTTGATTGACTTGTTGACCTCAGCAATATAAGAATGAAGGCGAAGATGCCTTAATTTGTATCAACAAAACTAGAACTAGCAGCCCAAATTAAAATCGCAACTTAAAGCTTCTTCTTCTTCTCTCACTCCTTGATGACAATCATTATTTCAATTGCTCTGCTTTCTTTCCTCTCTCGCTTTATCATTCTCACGACTGCGCAGCAAGACTTCATACATCATTTGTGTTACAACAGTGTTGGTAACTACACAAACACAAGTGCCTATGGCACAAACCTTAAAATCCTTCTCTCTAATCTCACCTCCGACCCAAAAATTGACTATGGCTATTACAGTTCCTCTGAAGGTCAAAACCCTAATAGAGTTAACGCTCTTGGACTTTGTAGGGCAGATGTCAAACCAGACTCTTGTCGTACTTGCCTCAACAATGCCTCAATCCTTCTACTAAATCTTTGTCCGAACCAGAAGGAAGCGTATGGATACTACGACGGATGCTTTTTACGATACGCCAATCGCTACATGTTTGGGATATATCAAGAGCCAGATTATTTATATTTCAGGTCTAACAAAAATAAAGAAGTAGACAGTAAGTACAGTGAAGTGCTTGATGGTCTAATGCGAAGGCTTAGAAGCAAAGCTGCCACCGGGGATAGTCGCCGGAAGTTTGCCGCCGACACAGCAACTTCTTTGTTTCAAACTATATATGGTCTTGTTCAGTGCATGCCTGATTTGTCTGGGCAAGATTGTAACGACTGCTTAGAAGGCGATATCGAGCATTCCCTCGAGCTGTAACAACAGGATTGGCGGGAGGATTATCAAATTGAGTTGCAATATTAGATATGAGAATTATCACTTCTATGATACTGCAGTTGTCCATTCATTATTATCTTCATCTCCTCCTGCTGCTTCACCGTCATCCAACACACCTTCCTCGCAAGGTAATGTTGATCTTTCATATAGAAAATACTTTAATATGCATTTTACAAATATCTATCCACGATGAAAATGTGTGTTTGTTTTGAGAGAAAGAGAAAGGGAGGGAGGGAGGGGAAATAAATTTCTTAGCTCATATTGACCAAATTGCCCATGGAAAATTTTCAATATTCCAAAAATACAATCTCAACAAAAAGGAATATTCTTCTCAGCAATTTGATCAATATCCTTCATCTTTTCCCATCCTCTCCCCTCAAACCAAACATGTTGTAAGTGTTCATTATATTTAATGCTAAGTAACTAAAACTTTTATTCTATGTGGTATTGAAATCCAATTAGGATCAATTGATCAAACTAGTCACTAATACTTTAATACTTAATATGACCTAATTAGAGAGTTGATGTTGGTCTTTAATATAAAACTTATTTCACATGTGTATCAATTTTTTCCCAAATTAACTCTATTTGTATTCTCTCAACAATAATCAAATAGGAGATGGAGGGAGGGAATTCAAGAAAATGATGATTATGATGTTTTAAAGAAATATATCATACTACCTTCGGTTCTAATTATAGGACCAAGTTTGTAGTGCAAATTGCACTACAAATTTGATCATATAATTAGGACCGAAGGGAATATTAATTAATTCAACTAATATCCTTAATCAACTAATTAGTTAATTAGGTCTCACCTAGCTTTTTTTTTTCCCTTGCTTTGCTGAGCCTAAAACAACGTCTAGTGACTATTGAATGCATGTGGTTGGAGGGTAAAAATTGGGCAAAATGCGTGGGGCCCAAAAAAGTTTGCATTTTTATTCCAAGTAAAACATAACCTACTTTACAAACATTTTGAAAGTGAAGTAGGCAATATTTGAGGGGGAAAAAAAAGGAAATCACATGCTAAATAGTGCTCAAAGGTTTGTAGTCAATGTATGGAGCCTCCACTTTTGACTGAAGAAACAATTATTTATAATGTTTATCTAACCATCACATGTGAATAGTACTCATCCCATATCTTCACTCTTGCCATCAAGAAACTTTATATCAAAATTGTATCAAACCAACTGTGCTCGCGTATTAAATAATGTTCATTCCATTTTTATTGGTGGAGGAAGTTATTTAAAAGAGAAAGAAACAAATTATACAAGCTGATCAAAATTTTAATAGATTAGTTTTCAATTTCATTTTTATTTTGAAACTATTGATAATTTAAATTATTAAAAGTACAATTTTTCAAAGTAGGAAATAATAAGAATAATTAATATGAGTACACATCATTTCATTTGGATCCAAATTTTTTTTTCCCTTCTTTTGAATTTTATATTGCAGTGGCTAAGAAGTAGCCCCTTCCCCTCCCTCTTTCCCTTTAATGTGATTTGGGTTTAGAGATGGAAAACGAACCGAACCTGTTTAAGTCTTTTAAAATTCAGGACCAAGCTTTCAAAAAATTTAATGTTATGGCAATCTAGCTTTTAGATGTAACTGTCAAGGTTTGGCACTATAAAGTACTGCCATATAAAGTCGACCCTTTTTCCTACCTCCATATCCCCCTTCATTAACCAATCCACATGTAATCATGCATAAAGGAGTTAAAGAAATCGTCCCTCCAAATGGGGCAAATTGCACTTCTTAACCTATATTTTTAATGAGTTGTTATGGATACTTCACATGGTCTTGTGCATATTCATCTAGAGTGAATATACGTTTTTGTCCAACTGAGATGATAATGTCAACCTACGTATTAAAGTTGTGTTCATTAAATTAATTACATTCATGTAACGCTGTATAATGGAATGCCGTGTAGGAATCAATTGTTAGCTAGTAAGTTAACTTGAGGAATCAACACTATGATTTATTTCTCAAATTCTGAGAACCCGGATCCACACAAGTTATAAACTCCCTCCGCTTTATGTATATGTAAAATATAAGATTTTTAGGCATGCTATGTTCCATTACATAAGATAGATTTAGGGGTCCTCTCAAATTTTTTTTTTAAACTCTCTTTTACCCTCACCTAATTACAAAAATTACTCATACCACTTTTGTAGTTAATTCTCATGTTTGACTAAAGCATTCAATACAATATACTCGTCAAGCCCTTAATATAATACATAATTATCTAATTTGAATATATTAAAGAAGTTAGTTAAGTTTGTTAATATGTTATGTATTTTCTAAACATATTCCCTTATTCTTTCTCCTTTTTTGTTTTTGTTGAGAGTACTAATAGGGGTAAATTAGGAAAAGATAGATAAATATGAGAGTTTTATCTTAATTTAGGACTAAGAACAACTACCCAAATATGTCTTATATTAAAGACTATAGGGGTCTAATTCTCTTTTCCACATGAATAAGGGCCTTTTTGAAAAAAAAAATAAAAAATCATTTTTTACTTGTTTATTGCGCCAAACTAATTTCATCTAACTTTTCAAACAATGCTATTAGGTTAATTCTGTGGTATAAATGGAGGAATTATTAGGCTATTAAGCTGCAAATAATTTCTTTTTATTTTTTCATGGGATGGCAGGTACTGCTGATTCACCAAAAGCTATGTCTTCCCCGGAAGGTACTAACTCCCCTTTCTAAATTAATAAAAGCAATTTCTTTTTTTGCCAAAGAAATGTTAATAAGCGTATGATCTGGTGTAGGGAATCACAACACATCAAGAACAGTCATTATCGTTGCTGCGTCCATTGGAGCTTTTATCGCAATTCTTATTTTGGTCTGCATCTATTTTGTGGTCTGGAAATCGAAGAGAACCATCACAGGTAAGTCAAAATAATGTTTTCATATATACTAAACCATGTTTTTTGAACATTGTTAATTTTAATTATCATGATAATAGATGCAAAATTTCTAGAACATATTGCCAATCGATCAATCAATATTTATATAAAATTAAATTAATAATAAGTCGTACAAAACATAATTAAGTTATTGCAAAATATTGAACTGATACTTAGATCAAATTAGATATTTTTAAATTTTCTTGGTATGGTTTAAATTTTTAGTTTAAAAACGTTTTAGACAACTTGTAATTTTAAATATTTTTGTAGAAAAATATCTAACATAGTTTTCAATTATATATATTGTTTTGAAATTTTTATTTGAACACCAATTAAAGATGACAAATTGGGAATTGAAAGTGATGATAATGATCCGTAATGAATTTCCACAACAAGCTTGGTTTAATTATTCCCTTCGTTGCTTTATCCTCCCTCCTCTTGTCTTTTTTTTTTTATAAGAGCATGATAATTCAATTAAGTAGTTTAAGAAATTAGTTAAAAGTAATAAATATGTGTAAAAATGAACATTTTTCTAAGTATGCCCTTATTTATAAGGGACAAATAAGAAAGAGAAATATAATAAAAATGAGAGAAAGTATAAAAGATAATATGGTATGGAAAGAAGATGAGGAGGGAGAATAAAGTTAATTGAGGGGAAAATGACAAAACCACATCCAATGCACAAATTAAACAACCCCAAGTGAGTTGTTATAAAAATGATTAAGGCAATTCAAAATTTAGACTCTTATAAAAAGAACTGCATGGAGTGCAAGAGACACTTTTTTGATATATTATGTTCCTATTTATAACAGACACTTAAAGGTTGTCTCAAACTTTTATTGTACGTTAGGTTTCTGTTGTGCCCCTTATTTAATTACTCATACTAAGGTCATTGCATTTATGCATTCACTCACACTTTCTTCCCACCACACATTCTCTATCCTTTTTCTACTCCCTTTTTTGTTCTCTCTCCTCATAAGTAAGGGTATTTGAGGAAAAAATACTATATTTATATATATATGTTGTCTCTAATTAATTTTAACAAATTTTTTTTATCGATCTGGTTGGGTTAATTGTCTCTTAGAAAAAGAAACTGAGGGTTATATGTTAGTGAATTTGTTTGCAAAATAAACAATTGAGTTATTTTAAAAAACAAAATCAAACGTACAATTTCCCAACAAAACAAACAAAGCCTAGAGAATTTGTAGATGTGCTTCATCTCATTAGAAATAATATTTTGTTTTGACTTTTTTCTCAATTGATCAACCTGAAGCAAAGGACGATGATGAAATTGCACCCATCGAGTCACTACAATTCAATTTTCACACCATAAGACTCGCCACAGATAACTTCTCTATTACAAATAAGCTTGGACAAGGAGGATTTGGATCAGTGTACAAGGTAAATAACATCATTGTTATGTTGAGAACACTTTTAAGTGTTTTGTATATACCATTATGGTCATTATGTTAAATCGATTTTAAGTAATTCTCACATACTAAGGAATGCCAGTTAAATTATTAAATATGTCTTAAATTGATAAAATTTTCTAGTTTAGCCTTATTAAAAAAAAATTCTCTCTACATTTTACGAATCATTCTTTCATCTTTCTCTTTTTTAAACAAGAATTAAATAAAGATAAAATTATAAAACAGTCATTATTAACTTATGAGTGGACTAATAGTTAAGATTTTTTTTTCCTGCAAATGGACTCAAATAATAAGGATTAGAGTGTTATGTAGTTTGTTATTGATTAAATAATTACATGCTCCAACTCTAATAAATGTAGGGCACGCTTCCACATGGTCAGGACATTGCTGTCAAAAGGTTGTCCATGGATTCTGGGCAAGGAGATTCAGAATTTAAAAATGAGGTGCTCTTGGTGGCTAAGCTCCAACATCGCAATTTAGTGAGATTACTTGGCTTCTCCTTAGAAAAACATGAAAGATTGTTGGTCTACGAGTTTCTTCCCAACAGAAGTCTTGATTACTTATTATTTGGTAAGTTATTGGGAGTTTTTCTTCATTTGGATGACTCCTCTATTCTTTCATTTATATTAGATGAAAATCATAATGCATATTCTAGACACAGTCCCAATGGATCATGTTATGCATGGCTTAAATAGACACAAAAATATTGCAGACTCAAGTGAACGTGTTCATTTAAACTGGATAACGCGCTACAAAATCATAGGAGGCATTGCTCGTGGCCTTCTTTACCTTCATAAAGATTCAAGATTACGTATTATTCATCGAGATCTCAAAGCAAGTAATATTCTTTTAGATGAAGAGTTAAATCCCAAAATATCAGACTTTGGCTTGGCAAGACTATTTGTTGTGGACCAAACTCAAAGCAATACAAGCAGGATTGTTGGAACTTAGTAAGTATTGCTAGACTTATTATCAAATGATAATCACAATACTCAATTATAGTTAACACATCTAATTAAGCTTATTTTCTTGACATTTAGTGGATATATGGCACCAGAATATGCAATGCATGGACAATTCTCTGTCAAATCAGATGTTTTTAGTTTTGGCATATTGGTTCTAGAGATCTTAAGTGGAAAAAAGAACAACAGTGTATACAACGAAGAGAACGCCCATGATCTATTAAGCTTTGTAAGCTATTGCCTCTTTTCACACAGATGCATTCATACATTTTTCATCTGTCAAAAATATATATAATTATAATAGGGTTAAAAATCCAATTTTGCTCCCACCATTTTCACGTATGTGCTGTGAATATCTTGAAGTTTTTCTTGGATCAATTTTACCCATGAAGAAGTGTTAAAAAATGACTAATGTCACTCCTTGCCATTAAGAATATAATGTTAATGATACACATTAAATTTTTTAATGTTAACATTGGTTTTTTGAAAATCTTGGAGGTCACAGGTTTAAATTCTAGAAACAGCTTCCACACCTGTGGAGATAAAGTTGTGTACATCAATTCATCCACCCCTCCCAGGACCCTACTTAATGGGAGCTTTGTGCTTTAGGCCACCCTTATTTTTATTTATTAGTTTTTTTAATGGTTAGGGAGAATTTGCTCCAGCTTTAACACTTAAAGGGTGAAATTTATCCAAAAAAAATCTTGATACCCACAGCTCATACGTGAAAATATTCAGGGCAAACTTGAATCTTAACCCTGTATAATATTACACAATCATGACTAGATAACATGCAGAAGTAGCTTGGGATTAATATTGTTTAATTATTGATGGGGAACTTGCTGCAGGCATGGAAAAATTGGAGGGAAGGGACACCCTTCAATTTAGTAGATCCAATTTTAAACAATGGTTCAAGAAATGAAATAATAAGATGCGTCCACATTGGGTTATTATGTGTTCAAGAAAAAGTGGCTGACAGGCCAACCATGGCTCAAGTTGTACTAATGCTCAATAGCTACTCTTCCTCTCTCCCTTTACCTTCGAAGCCTCTGCTTTTCATTGATACCAATGGTTCATCTGAGATACAGATGAGAGAGTATAGCTCAGAGGCAACAACTAGATCAAGTGAACGGGCAAGTAACTCTATTCAAGAATCAGTAAATGAGGCCTCAATTACTGAACTATATCCGCGTTAGCTTCTTGAAAACAAAAAAGAAAGGTTGGAGATCTGCCAAGTAAGTAAGAAGATTAAATATGGACTCAAATTTGCTTGAGCGCAAAAGTTCAGTTATTTGTATGAATACTAATTACTGTCAACTCATTTGCTCAATTGTGACTCTTTTTTTTCCTTATCTTAGGATACTAAGAATTTGATTTAACGACTTTTGGTTTTTATATCTGTACCAACGCCATTAGACTCATACCAAATTGTTACAAAACTATAGAGACTAACATTTAAAGGAACAAAAAAACTACAATTTGGAACTATATGCACTAAAACTACAATTTAATTCAAATTGTAAGTACAAAAAATATATTGATTTATATTTTGCCAATAGTAATATGTTGGAAATGCTATATATTTCATTATTACTTTTTATTTAGTATAGCATTTTACAAATGCTACAAGAAGTACGTGTGTCTTTGGATTAGCTTTTGGGAAAAAAAGTGATTTCGAGAATAAATTTCGAAGAATAGTTTGAAAAGGTAGAAATAAATAACTCATGGGAAAACCATGTTTTTCAACTCCCTCAACCATGGTTTTTTGTTCAAACCATGGTTATGCATAATCTGAGAGTGTTTGCACGACTAGAAAAAGTAAATTTGACAACAATAATTAATGTCCGCTTTAAGAAAACAAAAGTTGAAAATAAAGGAGGCGTTGACATTTTTAAAATTTTGGCTTTATTTTCAGTGACTATTTCCATATAAACAGTCATTGAAAGTTAAACTTTCAACGACTATTTTTAAAAACAATCCTTAAAAATTACTTTCAATGACTGTTATAAAAAGCAATAGTTGAAAGTTAAGCCAGAATTTCAAAAAATATGAATATTTCTGAGTTTCAATTATTGTTTTTCTAAAATAGTCTTTGAAAGTTAAGCCCACAAAAATGAATATTTGTGAGTTTCAACGATGTTTTTCTAAAACAATTGTTGAAATAAAACTTTCAAAGATTGTTTTTTAAAAAAATTCACTACTAGAAAGTATAGAAACGATGACAGAATTTGCGATGGATGTAACATCCCATTTTTGAAAAGCAGAATAATTTTTTTTAAAACATCAGAGTAGAGCATTGGAGTGAGTGAGTAACTGATTTCATATTCAAAATATCAACCATAGTGTAATATAATAATGGTACATTCATCCGAGTGTTTCAAAACGTAAGTAATACATAAACAAAAGGAAGATCTCCGTGGGAAGTCTACTCGTGCGGCTTGCCCCTATCTCCAACCCTCGGTCCCCGGACCACAGAAGCTACGGTGAGGTCCAATGCCCATCGGACCTCAGGTAACGGTTAACATTATGCTCAAATAAAACAGTATATGGACAATGATATTCATGACAATACAAAGACATATCGGTACATAAGCACACAAAGAGATGCAAGATCAATACAATGACAGAACATAAGCACAGAGCAGATGTAAAGTCCCACAACAATGTATGCACATACCCAGTGCCACAATAACAACACGTGTCCTCAGCGCTAGGAAAACTCAAACGGTATTACCAATATTATAACCCGTGTAAAGCTGTAAGTATAAACGGTGACCCAAGACAAAGTCTCGGCCTATGAACTTATCTATCACATATATGTATATGAGCAGCATAGAGTTAGGGTTACAGTACGCGTCCGTACCTTCGTTGACGAATAGTCGGTACGTTTGACGAAAATTCGGTACTTCTGACGGTATACGGTATGTTTGACGGCCGTGCGAAATCACATATATCCTATAAGGACAATACCGTATTTGTTAATGATCAATATCATAACAGCTTTTTAGGTATAAATGACCATTTTGCTCCTGGCTTTACTAATCGACTAAATTTTGCCAGAGCTTCGCTACTTTGACTCTAATCTTCCAAAATTTTGCCATATCTCTTACTCCAACATATTTTCAAAATAAATATCATATTTAACCCTAAGACATGATATTAAAATCATACTTGGAAGATTAAAGATCAAACTAACATTTCTACCATAACTACCGAACTATAAACTAGAACTTAAAACTAGGGACCGAAGAAATTACCCGAACCTTGCTACTCCTTCTTGCTCCCACTTCTCTCTAACTTCTCTCTAGATTTCCTTAGTGAATTGGTGAGAAATGAAGTGCAAGGGAGAGCCTATTTATAGAAAAGTGTGGTGGCATAATGGTAATTATTTCAAACTTTATCTCATTCAATATGAGCCATAGGATCTTGGGTTTGTTTGAAGGCTTCATCTCCTCCCTCCATGCTCCTTGGCCGTCCTTCCCCCCCCCCTTCTCTCTCCAAAAGTGATGTCATCAAAGTGATGTCATCCATGTGCTCTTATTACATTCAACCGATAAAATCCCCTGTTCAGTGTTCTAATCGCGTAATCTTAAATAATCTCAAATTTTCCTTAGGTATCTCCTTGAAGGTCTAAGCTTCCTCTTTAGAAATATTTGGGTTAGCAAAATTTTTGGTCCAATTAAGGGTATTTCTAACTCGCGATCATTTTAGGACAAACGCCGTCGGTTACGGAAATGACTTCGAGTAACACCAACTTCGGGACAAAAATTCACTGATTCATAATATGTCCAGATGTTTACTACTTAATCCAAGGATTTCAAGATAGGATTTAATTTCTATCGGTTTTCATTTATCCTATTTGCTTTCTACAAAATATCTTCTATTATTATAATATTTTCCCTTTTCAAACTATCCACAACCCTTTTCACACACACTGCTCTTCTTTTTCTCTCTTCAATTTTCGGCTCCCCCCTTTTTCATTTTTATTTTGTTTTTTAATTAATTTATATTATATTCTAATTATCTTATATAAATAGCAAAATTCTCCCATTGGTCCTTAGCCAATTACATGGATTAAGATATTTTAAATTGCTAGAATTATTGTGAGCCTTTGATTTTACTTTATGAGATTCAATCTTAGCCATTAATCTTTAATTAGGGGTTGTTCACAATTTAACTTTGGGAATTTCCCTTGATTCATGCTTAAATAATTAACCTTTATTTATTTATTTAATCACTTACTAATTGTTGATAATTTTCTTAATTAGGATTAATCATTTTCTCACAACTATTACACTGACATTGGTAATTTATGTCCCATGCATTATATTAAAATTCATGGGGTCAATTATGGTCCTCAAAATAATATTTAATTTTTCCTCTTTTATTTCCAAAGGAAATAATTTATTAAATTGCCAAAATTAGAGACAACATACTGTCTAATTTTTAATAATTATTTAATTGCCTCTAAGAATATTTTATAATATTCTCCAAGTATTCTATGTCCTACAAGTGCATTTAAGGATTTTTGGCACATTATTCTTCCTAATTTCAAGAGGTTTTACCTTAGAAAATAAGGTAAATGTGACACAACATTTGAGATCATATATTCACTTCTAAAGAATAAGTATTTATTTATCACAATATAATATTCCAGATAAATAATTATCAAGTATTACAATGGATATTTTTCGCTGTATCCGTCGCAAATTGGCTGGGCAAGAAAAAGCCCACCAATCTGCAACAGAATTTTCCATGGATAAAATTCCATCGTAAATCTTGAATGGATTAGTTGAAGCTTTGGTCTTCTTCTCTCTCTACTCTTTGATTAATCCAGCTGCACAGAAGTTTATGGTTGACTTCTTGACTTTTAATCCGTTGGAAGAGCAGCTACTGGATGTGGAAAGGAAACATTAATTCCTTTTCAACGTGTGTAGAATGATTGTCCAAAAGAATGCAAGTTTTCTGAACTTTGCATTTAATGAGCTGACATTACTTTTTGCTTTATGCTAACACTTCATTTAATTCTCTTTAACTCATCTGAAACTCACTAACAAACTGATTAAACATAGTTATTAGGAATAGTAATGAGTGATGATAAGAAGTATTAAACTCAAACATGAAGTTTTCACAAATTAGTCTAGTTTGAATTTCAAAACCAGCGACACAAACTTGAGTTTGTTCATCCAAACTGGAGTTTTCACTTTTCATTAAAAGCCTAAACTCGATTTTCCAAAACTAAACTCGAGTTTTCTTCATCCAAAGAAGAATATCACGATTTGATCTTTGAAGCAAGTTTTGAGGCAGGTTCAAAACTCGAGTCATTAAGTGACAAACTCAAGTTTTGGACTTCATGATAAAAAATAAGTTTAAGTCCAAAAGCTCAAAACCTGGAGTTTCCAAAATGTGAAATATAATGAACTCTCTGCTAGGCCTAAACTCGAGTTTGCAAAGTGAAACTCGAGTTTCCATAAATCTTTGAAAATGGAAGTCTCGCATAGTCAAAGCTGGAGTTTTGAAAACTTTAGAAACTTTTGAGTTCTTCTCTCAAGGCCTAAACTCGAGTTTCCAAAACTAAACTCGAGTTTCCTCATAAGAGAGAAAACCTTGAAAAAACTTGTTTTATGCAAACTGGAGTTTTCAAACAAAACTGGAGTTTTTCACAAGTTCAAAATGGAGCATAGTTCTCTGTATGCTGTAAACTCGAGTTTCCAAACTCAAACTCGAGTTTCCAACAAAACTTGGAAACTTAGAGAACTCTCTGTTTAGCACAAACTCGAGTTTCCAACAAAACTTGGAAACTTGGAGAACTCTCTTTTTAGCACAAACTTGAGTTTCCAAATGGAAACTATAGTTTTGCTAAGTTCAAAATATTGATAGCTCTCTGTCTTGTCAAAACTCGAGTTCATTAAAACCAAACTCGAGTTTGCTTTGTCTTTGAAAAAATTAGGAGCTCTCTGTATAGTAAAAACTCAAGTTTCACAACCTAAACTCGAGTTTGTCTAAGTTTGCAAAAACTTGAGCTACTCACTTGTCAAGTCAAAACTCGAGTTTTCAAACCAAAACTCAAGTTTGTCTTTGACAGTAAGTTTTTCAACTTAACAAAGACAAAGTTCAATTTGAGATTACAATTGTCAGTTATCATCAAAACACATAGAGAACTAACAGGATACTTAAACAAAACTAGATGTAACATGGGTTAGGTAGAGACTAGAGAGACATACCAAAATACCTGGGCTGCAGTTAGGTAGAGACTAGAGAGACATACCAAAATACCTAGGTGCCTCCTGCACAACAATGTTTGTGGCGCAATGTGAGAAAATTATAGAGAGAGATTTCACTCATCAAATGATATAATCAATTTAGCCTTAGATAAACAATTAGCCTTCCGAGTCTTTGTTGAATGCATGCATTTGGCTTGGGATCTGGGGTTGAGGCAGCTTATTATTGAATCGAATGCTCAGGAGATGGTTGAGAGAATTCATGATGATAATTATCGATCTGGAGATCTTCTTTTTGAGTTGATTAGGGAGATGAAAGGCAAAGATTGGCAGGTAACTTTTTACCATGTGCCAAGAGAGGTTAACAGGATTGTTGATGTTTTAGCTAAGATGGGACTTTCTGGGTCTGCTATTCTTGAAGAATGTCACGTGCCACTTGAGGACTCGGGTTGATCAAGATTGCTTCGGGATTGACCCCTATTTGCTTTATTTTTATTATGTAATTTTGGCTTTTAGCCTTCTTTCTTATCAAAACAAAAAACAATTAGCCTTCCAAACACTCAATTAGCCTTTGCTAAGGTAATCCTACCGCCATAGATAAACAATTAGCCTTCCAAACACTCAATTTAGCTCTCAGTCTATTAAGTTGATTTAAGTCGTTGGTTTAGGAATGGCAGAAGTTCAATGCAAGCACATACCATCACAATTAACAATCTAGATCATGAGGAATTTCTGCGCATAGTGCCCTAATATTTCAAGGGCGTGATTCTGTTATGTTCCACTATGGTCCAGTTGAAGGGGGAGACGGGTTAGGAAAAAAAATTCACAAAAAACTAACAAATATCAATTACGAATCATAGGGAGTAGTCCTCACTCCAAAGTATATGTTCTAAAGTATAGATGAAGTACAAGGAAAAGTTGCTTCGTGTAATACCCTAAAAATCACACTTAGGGTAAATATCAAAAATTGAGAAATGTACCTATTGAAAATAGGTGAATATGAGGTTTCAAACACCATGTATTGGGTTTACCATGTTGTTAGGGTAATTTCCCTTGAAAAAAGATAATTTGCAATTAGATCCCTAAGACGTTTGAAAATTTGCAAATAGGTCCCTAAATACATTATGGGTTATAAATACCCTGTAAAAGCTATAAAAGAGGCAAGTAAAAATCTATTTGAAATAGGGAAGGATATTGTCCCTGATTTAGGTAATTTATTAAGTTACAAACTTGGAGGAATTGTAGAAGAATACTCAAAAAGTAAGGAAAAGACCATAATGCCCCTGTAAATGCTAAGATAATGCAGAGACATGGAAACACAAATGTCAATGCAAGAGTTATGAGGTAATAAGGTATTCTAATTAGGAAAATTATCAACAAGTGATAATAAAGTAATTAGGTAATTATTGGCTAATTACTTAAGCATAAGCAAAGAAAATTCATGAATAATTGTGTAGAACCCTAAATTAGTGGTTTTTGGTTTAAAATGAGTAAAAATATATTTGCTAATTAATTGGAAAGTTTTGAGAAAACTGGATGAGTTTAGGCATTTTTAAGCCTAAATGCAAGAATGGACCAATGGGAAAATTCTGTAAAAATTATGTAAAAATAATTATTTAATTAATTAAATAATTAAATCAAAAATAAATAAAAAACGAAATAAAAAAATGGGCAGAAAAAAAAAAGAAATTTAAGTTATATTATTATATAATATAATTAATTAAAGTTATATTATTTTATAATATAATTAATTGTAGTGAATAGTAATGGAATAAATAGGAAAAGGACCCTATCTAGAGATCTAGGAATGACATTTCCAAAGTCAAGGTAAAATATTGATCAGTGAGTTATTACCTTTCGTTAGACTCTTCCGAAGTTAATTAGACGTCGATTGAGCTTTTTCCTAATAAGACGAAATAGGGGAAAATGCAAATAGGCATATTTTTGGATATGAAGAAAATAAATTCTAACTCAACATCTAGGAATGAGTTTGAATTTATCTGAACATAGTTGGAATCAGTGGATTTTTTTGAAGAAGTTGATGATTTCGAAATGCGTTCAAACGGACGCGTTCGGACACATTTTTCGAGAAAACTTCAACTGGACTGTTGGAACCTGTAAGAGACCAAAATCAAAGTTAAATTAGATATTATTGATGAGAAAGAGAAGATCTTGAGTTATGAATTCAAGTTTGAGATTTCTCCGAAATCACGCGAATCGGGCACCGATCGGGAAATTCTATTAGACGGGCTTAAAGCACACCAAGTCACCATTTTTGGACCACTCCAAAGCAGCCACATCACCCATGCATTTCGGCCAAACAAGCTCCCATGGACAAGAATTATACACCATTTTTGTTTGATTTTCCATGGTTGAATACAACTTGCAAAATTCCATTTGTGTCCTTCCAAAATTCTATGAATAGGTAGCATGCTCTTCACAAATTTTCACACCATTTTCACTCCTCCTTGGCCGAAACTAGAGGGAGAAAGTAGAGAGAGAAGCTCTGGAAAAATTCTGCAGAAGTCTTCAACGGGTAAGTCCTTCGGTCTTTAGCTTTTTAATTCGGTAGTTAGTAGAATTGTTAGATAGATTTAGTAAGTAGGGAGTGAAATTCCTACTATTGTTTTAGGCCTCATTGCATTGAAAGATGCCTAAAGAGGTAAAACTTGGTAGGGATTGAGTCCCCGAAAAGTGTAAGTAGCGAAGTGCTGGCGAAATTCCGCCAATTAGGGGTAGAAGGGCAAAATGGTAATTTTTACCTAAAATGCCAGTCGTAATGTCAAATCACTAATGAAAGTGATATTACCCTTATAGGATATCAGAAACTCTGATTTGTTGCCGTTACGCTGCCCGACGTGCCACTGTTGGACGTTTCGCAGTTTTCCGTAAAAAAATACGATTTCCGACGGAAGTACCGTCTACCATCAACGAAGGTACGTTCGCGTACTGTAACACTAACTCTGATGTTTATGGTATGCATATATGTGGTATGTGTGTAGGAGTGTTATACTGTTTGAGTACATATGTTGGTGCAATATGTCTCGTATGCCGGTGCAATGTGTATCTTTGAGTGCAATGCATGCGTCTTTGGGTGCAATATGTCGCATCTTTGGGGGCAATACATATGCATGGGTTGTGATAGAGTGATGTTAGTATTGTTAATGTCTCGCTGTCTCGTATACATAAACATGAGGTTAACCGCTACACGAGATCCGGTGCGGGTCTCACTCTTAACATAGCTTCAGGATCGGGAGGGCCGAGAGCTGCAGAGAAAGACAAGCAGCCTGCGTAAGAACTCGGCGGGAGACTTGCTTGAAGATCCAGCTGAAGATTTCTTTCTGTTGTTATACACTTTTGAACCACACGGTTTCTGTACCGTTGTTGTATCCAGCCAGACTTACGGCACTTTATATATACATATCAGTTACTCAATTGCTCCGTTGCTCTACTCTGATCATTTTGAAATGATGTTTGATAAAAAAAAAATTATATTGCTTTTAAAAGTTGGGATGTTACACTTCGAGACTTTGTAAACAACAAAAAAATTCTGGCTGTCCGGGATTTCTATAGAGACTAACTAGAAGAATTATCAGTTATGATCTAGGTTTGCAGGAAGGAAATTGTAGACAAATGAATGTGTATGAATCAGGAACACAATGTTTGTCATTTTAAAGTTCCAAGCATATACACCAAAGGCGATCAGTTCAAAGTATTATCAATATCTCTCTTTAAATAAGATAAAGCATAATCTGATATGAACCTTCTGACGAGCTGCAGCAAGCTGTAAGAGGTCATCTGCTTCAGAGAAATTTGTGAACCGGGTTAGTGGATGATCTTTAGTATCACCTCTCCTCCTTTTACTTGCATCTTCAATAGGTACTGCACATATAATAGACATATTCATTCACTTCAAACATGGAACAGAGAAAATAGCATATTGAAGTGCTATAATACATACTTGGATGAGCTAAGGTTATTTCGGCAGGCAATCTTGGAAAGTTCACTACTGGATGGTTTTGCAAACGAGCTAAAAAAGCCTTAGAAGGATCAGAGAAAACTATCTCGATCATATGATTCCACAACAACAGGCTTTTTTAACCCTTTAAAGCCTTCTTCAGCCATATATTGGAACTCTATTTTGTGCAATGGGAAATCATAAAACCTCAATAGTTGGCTTTAGAAACCAAAGCCAGCTACTTATCAAAAGCAAACGGCATCGAACAACTCAAAAATTCAAAGGCTTGTCACAAACATCGTTGTGAAAATGAAGTGTGATGGCAACTTCAAATTCACCCCATTGATAATTGAATATTTTATACACTTCTTTTTATCTCTTGATTAATAATTTCGGACTCTTTAGTTAATAAATAATGGCTTTTATGTTCATTTGGGCTTTGTGCCTTTGATTACATTTTAGCCATTTTTAATAATAAAATTACAGTTTTACATTTCTTCACTATTTTTACCATAACTCTTGAACCAGACATTGGATTTGCCTCATTTTTGTATCATATTTCAGATGATTTAGAGAGCTACAATTTTTATGAAGACATAATGAGCAAATTCGGACAAGAGGGTGGTCAATTTTAGAGCCGAAGTCAGATGTACATTTCTGGATTTTATTTGGACTCGAATTTTGTAATTAAAGTCCACTTTTATTTTATTTCTGTTTTGGGCTGAACCATTGGAGCCCATTTCCATTTTAATTTAACTTTAAGTTAGATGGCAGCCAAAAACAGGGGGCATTCACGTTTTTGTTATTTGGTGGATCAAAATAGAAGTTTTGAAATTCTCTCATCTGTCTTCATCTGTTCTTCATGTTCTTCGTGTTCATGATGAACCTCTTCATTCTGTTCGATTTTTGTTCTGCATAGCCATGATGGGCTAAGCTTCGGTGATTAGTCCATGGATTGAGGAATCCACTATCCAGAGGACTCATTCTTAACGGTAACAAATTCGTTTCTGTTTTGTAATTTCGGATTCGATTTACTTTCGGATTGGGTGTTAGATTTAACGCCCAGATTGAGATATCCCAAGGATCAAATTCGAACTAGGTTTAAGTGCTTGCTGTGCGATCGCACAGTGAAACGCCACTGTTCGGATAAACGCTAGGCGATCGTCTAGTTGAGGGATTTTCTGGATGAACGCAGAGATTTCGGTTCATCCAGAATCAATCACGAGTTCGTTTCAATTCTGTTTTAATCTGAGGAAGGAAAGTGGTGGAATTCGAAATCCTGGGTTAATCTTACTTTGCTTATCTGTTTAATCTATGTTTATTTCATTCTGTTTTTGTTATATCATTTTTCATGGTGTGCAATTGCAATTTTCTGCATTATTGTTAACTTCCTTATTTTATTTCAGTTTCTTATACAGCCTTATTCCCAATCCACATGCATTTGGGAAGACTTAATTGACTGAAAGCAGAGCAAGCGATTTCAATCCTCTCCCTGTCTTCTTCACAGGTGACCAATAAGAAAGAAGCAAGCAATTGAAAACCGAGAGGAAAGAAAGCTCAAGCTACTGCTTTTGTTTTGAATATAGTTGAAGGAAGACTGTCTTCTTTCCTGTGCTTTCAGAGGTGACTCCAGAACCCTTGTTGGATTGTTGAAACTAGAATGCATCTGAAAACACAACAGGCTTTATGACCACTCCAAGATATCAGTTCCACATTAGTCTCCTAATCTTTGAGTTGACCTATCAATGAGTAAAAGTATAGTTGTTTTGTTTGTGTCTCAACATCCAACGGATGCCTTTTTGGTATTTGACCCTAAATATCACCAGTCTCAAAAGAATGACTCATTAATTATAAACGGAGATTCAAACTTAAAATATAAACATATCTTTTGATCTGCAAATGGATTTTGGTACTCTTCATTCATTCTCTTAAATTAGTCTAACATGTAATGATGCATGTGCCTCAATGGAAAAAAATATATAAAGCAAGTCATTCAAGAAAAGAAAAGTTCCACTCAATAAAACTAATCCATCTCTCTTTGTCCTCCGAAATATATAAGATACTACACTCAGTCTCCTCCACTGTTGTACTGTGAAGGTAGCTAATGACCACAAACATATAGATTGTTATATAGTTTGTCTCTAGTATATCATTTGCTTCATGGTGTGCAGAATTGCAATTTTCCTTATCAGTGCATATTGTTATAGTGCAAAAAAGGGCTTTAAGACTGCCTCATTTGGAGCGGATAATCGGCGCACCGGTCTTAAAGGTGTGACCGGTGGCAGTTTTGTAAATAAAAAGAACTTCTTAAACAATGAAGGGCTATAAGACCGCCTCATTTAGAGCGGATAATCGAAGCACCGGTCTTAATGGTGTGACCGGTGGCAGTTTTGTAAATAAAAAGAACTTCTTACACAATGAAGGACGCCTCATTAAGACCGGACTAATTATCGACCGGTCCTAAATATGTGACCGGTGGCATATTTGTAAATATAAAGAACTTCTTATTCTGATCAATTTTTCATAGATCTTATCCAGACCTGTTAAAATAACAACCGGCCTTAAAAATGTTAATAAAAAAATTGAAATATCAAATACTTTTATGTAGAAATCTCATCAAGGCAGACTTATATTTTCTACACTCCAAAATAATACGGAAAAATATAAATATAAAGGTATTAAAGTTTTAAGACCGAACATATATAAAAGCCGGTCTTAAAACTTTGATTTTTAAGACCGAACTTAAAATTTGTCCGGTACTAAAGTTTAAATAAAAAAGTAATAAATGTTAAGACCATAGTTACAGAATGACCGGTCTTAAAAGTTAGACTTTTAAGAACGGACAAAAATTTGGCCGGTACTAAAGTTTGAATAAAAAATTAATTAATTTTAAGACCGGACATATATAGAGATCGGTCTTAAAGGTTATCTTTTAAGACCGTATATGTGTATTTGTCGGTCTTAAAAATGAAGCGCCAAACGTTAACTTCACGCGGAAGCTTTTGTCACTCTCACATTGTCACTCTCATACTCTCACTGAAGAACCCCTGTTCACGTTGCGAAACCCTTTCTGTTCCATTACCTCTCTTCCTCGCCCGCGTACCGTTAGCCTCTGTTACTCCCTCATTTTCTCGGGCATTCCTCTCTTCTTGTCTTGAAAATGAACGGTGAAAACGATTCCACTCGTGTTCTTGAAACTCCAGATCTTGGTTTGGTGGGGAGGGTCGGACAAACGAACCCTCTTCATCTCACATTGAGCCTCCTCAGCGTCGTGCACGCCGTGGTAGAAGCGGCACACGAATGATGGAAGTATCCCTTAGTCGGAATCTTGGGACGAAGCTCGAGATTCATTTTGATGAAAATTTGCAACCTTTCGGTCCTAATAAAAGCACATATACTAGTTTTGTCGGCGCTCTAGTACGCAGCAAGGTTAGCATTTTGGTGATGAGTGGAAAAATGTGGACCAAAAAACAATAAAGGATCCTATGTGGGACACTATCCGGCTTACATTCACCGTCCTGAGTCGAGAAGTTCAAAGACTCAACATTGTCTTATTGTCTTTGAGCGGTTCGGGAAGTTTAAGACCTTTCGGCTAACACTTATATTTTTGCCGAGGAGAAGCGACCATCAACCACAGGACAAGTACAAATTTATTGATGAACAAACTTGGCAACAATTTGTTCGAAGCGGACCACTCTGAAGCTCGGTGAGTTATATTTAGTTTTGTTTGCACTTTTGTTTGCTTATTAACTTTGTGAGGATATGTGAATGTTATTGTGTACATCTAATCCTGTTAGTTAAATGGTTTGGTGTGTGAATAGAAGTATACATTTGCTGCCTTTCTCCTGCATGAGAGGAGCATGTCCTAGTTCCATGCAAGTTTGATATGTAAACTGTGTAATGGCCATGGTTAGACGTTCTTTGTTAGTTAGTTAGTTATTCTAATATGTGTAGGAACCATTTATGATGAATGAATGAATTGACTGAGTTGGCAGCATTTCTGTAACTCCCTTTCCTTTGGTTTTCCCAATTTCTTCTACAATGCTACATCTTCCTTAAGTAAAATGTTGAAACTTGATGAAGTGAATTTGACTAATGTTTGACGTTCATATCAAGCGAAGTTCTCTAATTTCTGTTAGTGACATGGCTGGAATTCATAATTGATATATAGTTGTTTTCATTCTGATTCACAGAAAATAAGGGAAAAATATCAGGAGATTGGGAGAAAGAATGATTGCCCACACAGGGCTTCTCGCGGCGGATATGAAAAGGCCGAAAAAGATTTGATGGCAGCCAAACGGAAGAGATTAGAAGATGAAGCTGAATCCAATCCTTCTACGGTAGTTGACCAGCCGCCATCTCCAATACGTCGCGAGGAGCTCTGGTTGTATATTCGGCAAAAGCCAAGCGGCGCCTACAGTGAAAAAACTCGTGTAGTTCTTTGAACAATTGTAAGTATCGATATTGTTATTTTTACTTACTAAACATGTTTCATCACTAAGCTTCTCGTTATCGTATCTTACAGGAAGATCTTAAAAAGAAAGAGGCAGAGGGATCTTTTGCGTCGGACGGGAGGAATGATGTTCTGACCGCTGCGCTCGGAAAACCAGATCACGCGGGGCGTGTAAGGGGGATTGGAGGACGGGTAGGCCTAAAGCAATACTTTGGTAAATCCAAACGCCACAGACAAAGTATGGTTACCCGGGGGAGATGGATCAGACGCTGGCCAAATTAAGTGAGGAATCAGCGGCGAAAGATGCTACATTGAGGATGTTTCAATCGAGATGAGCAAGATGAAGGAGGAGATGGAGAAAATGAAGTTCCTCCTGAGCTCTCGGCCGAGAGACCAGTGTGGATCCCTTGACACCTTCAGTGAACCTATGCGGCAGCGAGCACTAGAGGAGCTGCATTGTTGGACGATCAGTCGAGCAACCTTGTCATCTGTATGTGGAGGATCGTGATGGTCATAGACAATTGGTTGCTAAAGGGACTGTCCACAACTTGGGATCAACTGTACACCACGAACAAATGGTGATGATGAAGTCGAGTGTCGGTTGAAGAGGTGATCTTTGATGCACTGTCCCTCTCCCAACTGATGAGCTGAAGGTTGTGAGTGATGTCAAGGGAACCTTCATCTCTTGGCCAGTGAAGCTTGTAGATGTCTCTACTCCTCCTCAAGCTCCACCCCCTCCTCAAGCTCCACCCCCTCCTCAAGCTCCACCCCCTCCTCAAGTTCCATCCCCTACTGCTAACTTGACGGCCAAGGAAAAAATAAAAGATTTGGTAGCCAAAAAATGGTTTAAAGATAAATCGTGGCCTGTCAATGAAGTAGTAGGCCTCCCTCATCCTCAACCGCTTTTAGTTGATAATGAAGATGTAGAGTCCATGCTGCTTCTGGAGCTGAGGTTACTAGTGCATGTGTTCAACTATTTATGAAGTAAGTATCTTCTTCCTTGATTACATAATTGAAATGCACCGTTTAGACACACATATATACATATATACTAATTCCCTCATCGATGTCATTCTTGTAGGTGCATGCACGAGAAACTGGTTCAAGAGGGCAGAATTTCGGATTTTGGATTCTTGTGCCCAGTGTATGCAAGCACAACACTACCTCTGGAATTGAGACAGGAGTACATATCAAATAGGTTGTGTAAAGTGCAAAGAAAGGTGTACTTGTTTCCACACTGGCTCGGGTATACATATATACTTGTCTGCAATTCACTTAATATAATTATGCTACATATATATATATCACTGAGTACTTTACTGCTGTGAATTTTCAGCAACCACTGGCAGTTGGTCGTCATGAACATGGAGTTGCATTATGTTATCTTCTTATGCTCCACTCACTGCGATCCATCGCCTACGTTGAAGTGATGATCACCAAGTAAGAATGTCATTTTGATTGTCTTGTCGAAATCTCTGTTGTGAATTTTCAGTGAACATTACTGATAAATTTCTGATTTTGATGATAGTGCCATGAAGACCTTCCGTGTTGATGTAAAAAAAAGCGTGGTGCTCAGCTCACAGATCCTAAATGGCACAAAATTAAGGTTAGTACATAATTGGACATGACATAATTGCCTTCTGAAGTTGGTCAGTGAGCTATATATGCTCTTATATATATTTATTGTTATTTTTAGACCCGTCGGCAACCGGAACGATCGAACTTATGTGGCCGTACGTCATGAAACACTTATATGATATTGTGACGGAGGGAAACACTAAAGTCACTTTAAGGGTAAGATGTTATGGCTGAATTCAGTCACTGATGGCTTAATGTTACATATGAAATATGCACATAATATGTTAATTCTGTTTCTGTCTTTGATGTTACAGAGGTTTGCCTGTGAAGAGCCATTTGATGATGATGAAATCGAGCACATACGCGAGGTTTTTTGTGAATATCTGTATAAACTAGTCTTAGAAAATCCAAGTCAAGACAATAATTAATGTCCTAAATTAATTCATTTGTAAATAATATATGATGCTGTAGCAACAATAGCCTTCTGTACATATGTTTACTTTTTCGACTAGCTAATTAATTCATTTGTAAATATAGCAATGTAATTCAATAATAAATTTGTTTATTTTTTCGAACAATTTGTGTGTGTCCATTTTGGGTTTCTGAATGAATGGGATGGTGGATAAAGCTATTTAGTGCTTGAAATTTGAGGTACAGGCGGATGTTGAAAATGAGCCAGATGAGGCTCTGAAAAGTATTCGCGACTTTTAGGACCGTATATTTTTAAAAGTGCGGTCCTAAAGGTCTTCGTCCATTTTAAGACCGTATATTTAACAAATATCCGGTCCTAAAAGTCTTCGTCTAATTCTAAAAAATTTGGGTAGAGACTTTTAGGACCGTATATTTGTTAAAAATACGATCCTAAAGGTCTTCGTCCATTTTAAGACCGTATATTTAACAAATATCCGGTCCTAAAAGTCTTCGTCTAATTCTAAAAAATTTGGGTAGAGACTTTTAGGACCGTATATTTGTTAAAAATCTGATCCTAAAAGTATAGAAAATATACGGCTAAATTATTAGGACCGTTTATTTGTTAGTAGTCAGGTCTTAAAAGTCTTCATTTTATTTAATAGATTGCCGAAACCTTTAGGACCGTATATTTGTTAGTTGTCCGCTCCTAACTTTAAATTTTAAAATAAGGCTTAATTTTTAGGACCGAGGATTTTTATACGTCCGGTCCTAATATTCTTCATTTAAATAGAGTTGGTGACTCGATTTTTAGACATATCGTTAGGGTTCAAGGCAACCATGTTTCGGCGTTCTTCTCAAGTTTTGTGCTTCGTTGTTCTCGTTTCTACTTTTCTGGATGTGAAGAACGTCATCGGTGTCCCTTTTCTTTTTGTTGGAAAAAGAAAGAAGATAACGAAAACGACACTGAAAATTTTCATCACATCTGGAAAAGTTGAGGGGAAGACAACGATGGTCCAAACTTGAGAATAGTCGTCACTCTGTTTGTTTTTATTCGAAAAAAGGTAAATAATGTTTTTGTTTTGTTTTGTATGGTCGCAACTGTTAACTTTATTCTGCAAATTTTTAAGATTGATCACCACGAATAGGACAATGTTTTGTTTGTTCTTGTTGTCGGAGAAAAAAGAACATAAAGTTAAAGACAAACAAGGAAGGCGATTGGGAAATAAAAATTTTATTTAATAATTTTTTTTTTCTGCTGCCTCATAAGGCAGCAGTACAAAAAAAAAACTTAAAAATTCTAATCCTCCCCATCGTTGTCGGAGGGGAGAATGGTCGGAGACGTCGTCATCGAGGTATGGTACTCAACGTCATTGGCGTCGAGTACCGCTTTCGGCTTGTTGTTGACGGCGTGATAGACCTGAAACAGTTTGCCCAAGCTTCGGTCTATATGATCGACGCGGGCTATCAGTTGCTCCAGCATCTGCCAGAAGTTCAGTTTCGGAGGCAACGAAGGAGGATATGGAGGTGCCTCAGGATTTCGCCCAGAAGGAGGACCTCGTCGTGGTGGAGAAGCCATTACGGTGGAGGTTCTAGGAAGAGATGGAGATGAATGTTAAGAAAGTAACAACGAGTTTAAATAGAGAACACATCTTGAAGAATGTGAAACGCCGGAAACATTAACGAGGAGACGCATATTTGCTCGAATACGAGGAGACGCCTAGTTGGGAAGTTTATGTGGAAGCCGAAGAGACTCGAATTCATTTCAACAATGGGGAAGGGACTCTTGAAAAGAATGAACTTTCATTTCAACAATGAGTTTTAGGACCGGATATTTGATAAAAGGACGGTCTTAAAAGTAATTGAATTAAAAATTAGTTTTAGGACCGGATACCAAGTAATATATCGGTCTTAAATGAGTTTTAGGACCGGATATTTGATAAAAGGACGGTCTTAAAAGTAATTGAATTAAAATTAGGACCGGATATAAGATAAAAGTCCGGTCTTAAAAGTTTGTATAAAAGTAAATTGACGAATTCATCATCGACGTTTATCTCTCCTGCCATCTGTCTTTATATACTCCACACACTACCTCCTCTTTGTCCTTGTTAACTCCTCACTTCCTAGCTCTCTGCCCCAACTTCTCAAAATCCTCAAACCATGGTTAGATACAAGCAAACTGCTCGTAGGGGTGCATACACGCCTCACTCTCGTGCCATGGCTAGATCATTATATGGTGCGCCTCCTCCAGCGACAGTGCGTCGTATTGTTTCCGAAGACTCTCGGGTCGTTGGACCCATTGTTATTTCTTCGGATGATGAAGAGATTGCTCATGCCGCACCCCCCGATCCTTCTGCCGATCCTTTTCTTGCTGAGTTCAACCGTCATCTTGAAGCTGGCCATGCAGATGTTCGTAATCCCCCTCTCCAACCTGTTGGCCCCAGCGCGCCTACCTCTGACCCCTCTCCGCTCTCCTGTAATGATCCATTCATATTGCGGGTGGAGAGAATAAGACAACAACTTGCTGATCTCCGGCGGGAAATTAATGCTCTTCACGCCGAAATCGCCGAGGTTGTTCATCGATTCTTGTGGATGATAATATTCAGCTTGTTTTTCATTTGTGTTTTTGTTGTTGTGTATATATTCTGAAGTAATGTAAGAAACATTAAGAACACTGTATGAATTTTTGGCTCTTCTCCAGTAATTCATTAAAGAAACTTATTCTCCAATTTTGCTTTATTTTTTGTCAAAAAATATCATTTATTTTATTGATTTAATATACCAATCACGAAGGCCATTAAGACCGGACATTTTATTTTATAAGTAACGGATCTAAAGATAATTTGAATTTTAGGACCGGATGTTTTATAAACCTCCGGTCTTAAAACTTAAAAATCTAATAAAATTTTAGGACCGGATAATTTTAAAACTCCGGTCTTAAAATGTTAGTTGTATCTTTAGGACCGGACATTTAATTAATAACCGGTATTAATAAAATCCAAAAAGCTAAATAAGGTATCTTTGTCGCGCGGAAAAATTAAATTTCCCTCTCTGAACTCTTGTCGCGCCGAAAGTGAATACTCAGGTTCCGACTCGAAATTTCCCTCTCAGCTTCGTCGCTGCTTCGCGTACCTTTCTCGACAATCACTCTCTGGTTCCTTAGCTAAACGTCTATAGACGAAGCTGTAAGAGATGTTTCGGTTAAAACTTTATTACTTTCCAGCTTATCATTCTTGGTTTTCATGGGTTTAACGAAATCGGTGTAATGTTGTTATGGGTATTCTCTGTTGTTAACGAATATTTTTTTTGAAGATTATATTTGCACTTTAGACCTACCCAACTGACCAACAAGTGTTTTTAGGTTACTCTTGCTGTCTTGTCTGCAACATCAACGTTCGTGAGCGGAGAAGTAAGACGACTCAGCAAACGCATATGCTACAGGTTAGTCCACAAGACCTTCATCCCTGCATTTAATTTCCTCGTCTTGCATTTATTTTGGTTCTTCGATTCACTGTGATGCATTTATGACCAAATGTAATTCTTAATTCGTCTAAATAATATATAGGAATTCTACTATGGATCACAGTTGGATAGATGCTTTACGAACAAGTATTGAATATCAGAATGGGGTTAGGGAATTTATAGAATTTGCTAAAAAAATGCCCATGATGATGGGGAAGTATTATTGCCCTTGTGTAAAATGTTTGAATGAGTGTCGACTATGTCCTGAAGTTATACGCACACATTTAATTTGTCACGGATTTTGTAAGACTTATACAGTATGGGTATGGCATGGTGAACAAGTGCCATCAAGTGGGAAACAACATGGGGAAGTGGCCTTTGATGATAATGACACGGATATGGATGATCGCATAGAGGACATTATCCGTGATGTAGGAGAAGAGGCTTTTGAGCGATCACATGCATATGGTAATATGTGCAGTGATGCGAGACACCGCTATACCGTGGGTGTAAAAATACCAATTGTTGAACGCTGTATTGAAATTGGTAAGCTTGAAGGCACGTCATGGATGGAGCGACAAGAGTTTTCAGAATTGCTTGAGGCTTTGAAGGACATGCTTCGGATGATAACGTGTTGCCGCATCGCTACTATGATGCTAAGAAGATACTTTGTCCACTGGGGATGGAGTACAAAAAGATCCATGCATGCCCGAATGATTGTGTATTATATAGAAAAGAGTTTGAAGAGAAGCAGAGTTGTCCGATGTGTGAAACCCCACGGTACAAGTCAGATAAGGGGCCTGCAAAAGTGTTGTGGTATCTTCCAATCATACCAAGGTTCAAGCGGTTGTTTGCGAATGAAAATGATGCAAAAAATCTGAGGTGGCATGCAGATGAGAGGATTTCGGATGGACGGCTTCGACATCCGGCCGATTCTTCTCAATGGAAGAAGATCGATCAATTATTTCCGAACTTCGGCGAAGAACCTAGGAACCTCGGGCTTGCCCTTAGCACGGATGGAATGAATCCCTATGGAAGCCTTAGCAGCATACATAGCTCATGGCCCGTAGTCACGATTGTTTACAACTTATCTCCTATGTTATGCATGAAACGAAAGTACATCATGCTTTGTCTATGTTGATTTCGGGACCAAAACAACCCGGAAATGACATAGATGTTTACCTAGAGCCCTTGATCGAAGACTTGAAGGAGTTGTGGGAAGAAGGTGTCGATGTTTTTGACTCTTTCAAGAAGGAGGTCTTTAGAATGAGAGCCATGATATTTTGTACTATAAACGACTTCCCAGCATATGGGAACTTGTCAAGGTATAGTGTAAAAGGCCATAAAGCATGTCCGGTTTGTGAAGAAGGCACATGCTACCATCAACTTCAACATGGAAGAAAGACGGTGTATCTTGGACATAGGAGATTTCTTAGACGGGGCCACCCATATCGTCGATTAAAGAAGGCCTTTTTTGGTGGCCAAGAGTATGAGGAAGCTCCGGTGGCATTAAGTGGGGAGCAAGTGTATGAAAAGGTTAAAAATATCAGTGTCATCTTCGGTAAGCATGGAAAGAGTAGAAAAGAAACAAATATATGGAAGAAGAGATCTGTATTCTTTGATCTTCCCTATTGGCGCAATCTTGATGTGAGACACTGTATTGATGTCATGCATGTGGAGAAGAACGTATGTGATAGTATTGTGGGCACGCTTCTCAACATACAAGGTAGTTCGAAGGATGGTGTGAAGGCAAGATTGGATTTGCAAGCAATGGGAATACGCGAAGACTTGCATCCAAGGCCATATGGGAAGAGAACTTATTGTCCCCGGCTTCTCATACTTTGTCTAAGGATGAGAAACGAAGCTTTGTGAGTGTTTACATGGCACAAAAGTTCCCTCGGGTATTCTTCAAATTTTAAGAGGCTTGTCTCGATGAAGGACTTGAAATTAGTAGGCCAAAAGTCTCATGACTGTCATGTCTTGATGCAACAGCTACTCCCAGTAGCTATTCGAGGATCGCCGAATATGATCTTCGGTCGTTTTGACTAGACTTTGTTTCTTCTTCAATGCGGTTTGTAGTAAAGTTTTCAAGATTGAAAAGTTGGATGAATTGGAGAATGAAGGATATCTTATCTTGTGCCACCTTGAAAAGCTTTTTGTTCCTTCATTTTTGACATCATGGTTCATCTCATTGTTCATCTAGTGAGGAGATAAGGTTGTGCGGCCCTATCCATTTACGGTGGATGTACCCTATTAAAAGATCTATGAAATTCCTAAAAGGGTATGTGAAGAACGCGTACCAGCCAGAAGCATCAATTGTTCGAAATATGTTTCTGAAGAGGCCATGGAATTTTGTCAAAATTATTTGTCCAAAGTAAGACATATTGGGCTTCCAAAACGTCAGCATGCTGAAGGGGGTAGACGTGGGGCTTCGGTAAAGAGTGTGGATCGTGATGAATTGTCACAAGTCCACTTATACATCTTGAATAATGTTGATGAAGTTCAAGCCAGCATATCTGCACATAAAGAGGCTGTAAGGAAAGAGAACCATCGAATGACCGAACAAAGGTTGATTAGGGAGCATAACAGAACTTTTGCAAACTGGTTCAAACAAAGGTCGAGGGATCTGAATGTGTTTCTGAGACAATGAAATGGTTAGCACGTGGTCCTGAGTTTGATGTCATAAGTTGGAATTCGTATGTGATCAATGGTTATACATTTTACACGAAGTCCCTAGATGATAGGAGCACAGTCCAGAACAGTGGTGTTATGTTAGAGGCTGAATCTATGCACTTCTCCAGTTCGAAAGACAAGAGGCCTAAATTGGCTGTCATGCCATATTATGGGGTTATTGAAGAGATTTGGGAGGTGGACTATGTCAAAGTTAGATTTCCCATCTTCAAATGCAAGTGGGTTAATGTCAATAATGGTGTTCTGATCGATCGACTAGGATTCACTTTAGTCGATGTCAATAGTAGAAGTTTTGGAGATGAACCTTTTATTATGGCAGATCATGCAAAACAAGTGTTCTATATCACCGATCAAGAAAATAAAATGTGGTCTGTAGCTCTCCAAGGAAAGAGGGTCATTGATATTGATGAGGAAAGTCATTCAAATTATGGTGATCTTCCTGAGAGTACTCCTTTTACAAGGGTCTACCGGACATGAGCGAAGAAGATGAAGCGGATAATGAACCCGGCATAAGAAATGATCATCAAGAAGGGATATGGGAGGATATCACTTTATAAAAGTGTCAATTCATAAGGTAATTAATATTCATATGCAGTATTCTTAGAAAACTTTAAGGTTTTAACAATTATTATATCTTGTCTATGTTCTTAATTAAACAATGTCATCATTGAATATGAATTTGTTCTTGTTTTGTTTTTGTGGCAGGATCCGTTTCAAAGGGGCATGTTATAAAGAGGATGCATGTTACGTTGTTGGGTGGGAATCAAATGAAGGCATGGTGAATAATATATTGGACTACATTTGTATGTTGAATTACGTGCTGCATGTATTGTAACTCATTGCCTTTGTAATTAGTTATATGTTAGCTTATTTTATAAATTACTTTAGTTGTTTTAGACTTAATTAAGAGGCCACATAACTCATGGTGGATAATATTTGTATTCTTTTTCCCAATTCAATTTATTCATGTTCATAGCTTGTAGCTTAAAGTATATCGACTTTTATGTGCTGTTTTGTATGGTGGATTTGTGTATATATATTGATCAGGAAGAACAAAACAGGGAAAAAATACGGGAAAATTTAGACCGCAAATAAAAAATACGGTCTTAAATGTTCAAATATTAAGACCGGATGTATATATAACACCGCTCTTAAAGGTGTTAAGCCGGTCTTAAAAGTTGGTCTTTTAAGACCGGTCCATTGAAACAATCCGGTCTTGAAAGTCAGTCTTTTAAGACCGGGTAATTATTCCTCCGGTCTTAGAGTCCGCTATCTTTAGGACCGGATTGATATTTGTCCGGTCTTAATATTTGGATCTTTTAAGAGCGGTCGACTTTTGTCCGGTCTTAAAGTTTGAGTTTTAGGACCGAACCAAAAATATTTCAGATTTATTTAGTACGACTTTTAAGACCGAAGGTTTAAAATGTTCGGTCTTAAAGAAAATCTTTAAGACCGTGTAAAAGTCCGGTCTTAAAGGTCGACTTTTAATACCGCCTGGAACAAGACTGCTCGCGGGTCCGGTCCTAATGTACCTTTTTTGTCCGGTCTTAAAAGCCTTTTTCCACTAGTGTGGTCTAAAGGGCGAACTATTGTCCACGACCTTAAAAACATTCACAGTCGTAGTATTAAAATATAAACAATCATGGTATTACTACTTTAAACGACAACTACAAAACAAAAGATCGTAGAAATACAAAATATATAATTATGTTTGTGTGGTTCGAACCAGGGAACTGGTATTAAAAGCAAAAACATTTTCCGCGATTGTCTAAATTTGACAGTCGTGGTACTAAAAATTTTCACGACCATTTTACCTCAATAAGTTGTCTTAAAAAACGAGTATTATATATTTCCTCGACAAGTTATTTGGAACAGTCGTTGTAGGACAATATTTCACGTTTGTTATAGAGAACATACGTTATTAATTATACATGCAGAAGTTAAATGTATACCAAAAATTACAATAGTACCACCTCCTTCTTTTTAACATCCATTTTTAAGAAACAATCATTGAATATTCTCGCAAAAATTTCAAAAATACCACCGCCTCTTTTTCTTTATCTATTTTCGTTTATTTGGTCGTTAGATATACTTTTTTTAGTAGTGAAATATGTATATTTATCATTTTTCTCCAAACTATTTTGCCTAACTTATAAACTTATATATAATCTAATGATACACGATAAATTATATAATTAAGTGACTTATTTACTTCAAAAAAGTCAACTCTATTTTATATTTAGAATCAGAAGGAATAACTTTTTCCCTCTTCTTATAAGCTTGAAAGGACTTTGTTTTGAGATAAAAGAAAATAGCAATTCATTGCATTTGTAGTTTAGCAACTAGTATGTAATTTGTGTTCTACATCAATATTTCATTTACTTGTGAATTAATAAATTCTTATATAATTTGAATTATGATAAGGTTAACTCTAATTCAAACATGGTTAGATTATTGAGCCTTAATCATTACCATAATTAATTAAAAATTGGTTGATTTAAATTATATTTGTAATATTCCCTTGTTCTTATCATTTTGTTTGATGTTATATGTCTTCTCATAATTTCCACTTTTCTTAACAATAATGTTTTATCGAAAGTGCCTATGACACAATATGCTCTCTCTTGTGCTCACCTCTCCTACCTCCACTCCCTCCAATCTATCCCTCCATTTGCTCCCTCACTACGATTCTAATCATAACAATGACGGCGACGGCGTCGGAGACCATCATTTTCACCCTCCCCGTTCACTTATACTGACCCATCATATCCCCTGAGTCACATCTCCTTTCCAGCTACTGTACGTTTGAAGCATATATGCAACCCCTTCCCAGGTGTATGAGAACAGGGATTTTTACAACTCGTCATGGTGAGGAGGGACTTTATTCTCAACACAGAGCGAGCCAGGAATTGAAGAAAATAAGAGAGGAGGAGGGAATTCCTGATTTGGAAGAAGATGGTTATGAGTATGAAGTGGTCAGACTAGTGCAACTAGATCAAAGCGGCTCTGATGATGGAGCTGGGAACCAGTTGAAGGCGAATAATAGGACTTGAAGGATTTTTTGAGGGAATCCATGGGAATTTAGTTAGGCAGGGGTTAGGCGAATTAAAATAATTAAAAAATAGGATTAAAGTGGGAAGGGGCTTTGTTGTTGCTGTTTTTTTTTCTTTAAAGGAAGGTGAGTTGTTTAATGGAAGTTATGAATTAAAATTTAAAGCATAGATTCCGATTCACCAATTCTGCAATTTCTGGAAAACCTATTTACAATTAGCTCTTCCTTGCACAATCATTATTGTTCTTTTGACCAAAAAAAATTCTTGTTCTGGAGTAAAAGTTTAGAGACGCGTGTAGGGATGAGAAGGGTGAGAGGGAGAGGAGAGAGAAAGGGAAAGTGTGAGGGTGAGAGTGAAAGAGATGACATGGACAAGAGGAAGAACATTTCCTCTGGCTTTGTGGGTCCCACAAAACAGACTTTTTGTCTAGGTCGACGGTGTTGTTACTTTGATCCCATTTTAAAATGTTTGTGTAATTTTATCCCCAACAAAACTTAATCATGCCAAACACATCTTTGGTAAAACATTATTATTAAATCTGTGCTTTGACCCTCAATAAAAATATATCATATTTTCACATATGTAATACATTTAAAATTTCTGTGTAATCAATATAACTTAGGGTAAAAAAAAGGCTTAGAAGCCTATCAAAGACTTAGCTCTTCACATAATTTAGGCCTAACTTGACGTATTTAGTCAATAGCTTAGGTTAGGCTCAAACTCATGATCAAGCCTATTTAGACACATAGAATAGGCTCATTTTTGCAAGAACATAAAGTAAAACCCGCGAACTTGATAGGAAAATCTATTCATCTATTTGTACATATCATATAAATATCTGAAAATGAATATATTTACTTAAAGTAAATGAATATACTTAGATGTAAGGAAGGTGATTCTCTCCTTATCTTTTTTCTCATTTTCTCTCATTAGCCCAATTTAGATTATTAATTGAAAAAATGAGAGAAAAATAAAAGTAGTATTATATTGATTAAACGGATGTGATTTAGAGATTATGAATGATGATGTGAGAAAACCAACCCATAAATATAAATATAATTATGTAACAGCTTGGCACACAAAAAACTTGAAGCCTATTTAAAGCTTTTAAATAATATCCTAGCATACAGGGGAGAACAGCATTTCTACTAGCCACCAACTTCACTTAATTAACTTCTACACCATTAAATTATCTTTTAATTGTTAAGATTTATTTTGTAAAAATATTAATATCATTTAATATTTAATATTACAATAATATTTTTAGTAATATGTAAAATCCCAGGAACAAAAAATCAGACCCGAATGGCCGGTCCAATTCGAAACAAGTCAATTGTCTGGTATGGTTTAGCCCCTGAACTGGAAGAAAAACAAACCGATGAGCACCAGACTGGACCAGGACAAAAATGGTTATAACTAGGAAAATCGTTGGTTTTTGTGGGTTGACCGGTCAACTTTTTTTCCCCTTCCAATAGCAATCTTGCGCCATTTTAGGGGGAAAAGAGAAAGTTTCAAGGAGACCTAGATGAAGAGAAAAGTAGGTCAAGGAAAAAAAAAGGGATGAAAGAAATTACCTAGAAGGATCGATGTAGTAATTATAGGAGACGAGAATCCTCAATTCTTGACCAGAGGAAAATGAAAGGCGAAAGAAGAAGACAGAAAACAATGAGCGGACGAACAAACGTGAAGGAAGAGAATGTGAATCGGAATTGTATTTGAAATTTAAAATTTAAAATCCAATAACATAATCCATGGGCGGATTTGCCTGGGTTAATAATGATTATTAAAAGATTAGATATCATAATATTGGCAACAATATTTGAAATTTAAAATTTAAAATCTAATCCCATAATCCATGCTCTGATTTTCTTATGCAGTAATGATATGCAACATAACTGATACTAACAGATTTTAAACAATTTTTTTTTTAAGATATTCATTTTTGTTTATAGAAGTTTAAAAATTATCCTAATTTATAGAGTAAAATACTCTGATGACCCTCCTTTTTTTCTTTAATTACACGGACCTCCCCTTTATTTTAAAAACATACACTTAGATCCAAATAATCAACCCCGTTAAGAATATTCAAAAACAATTCCAAAAATATATTTTTAATTAAATTTTATAAAAAAATAAAATTATTTACTATTTTACCCTTAGTACTAAATCCCTAGTTTTACTTTTATCCTGCATATATTTATTTTGTCGGGCACATTTTGACTAACATTGTTTTAAAGAATTTAAGAGTTTTTTATTTGTTCTTTAATTTTTATTTTTATCTTTACAAATAATTATTTGTTTGATGATTTTAGCATTGGTTAATGTAAATATCACAAACATTGAATATTCAAGTAAGTTTTTAAATAAACATGTGCTTGATCAAATGTGTTTATAAATATTTGTGAAAACAATATTAAATTATAAATTTAAATGACACATACAATCTCAAACTTATATAGTTTATTATATTTGATAAAAATATATGTGTTTAATATATATATTTTAAGTCAAAATGAATTTGTAAAAATTCAAAATAAATTGAATTTGTAAAAAAATAAGGACCTATGAGGGATATGGAAATTCTAAAAATACCCTTTTACCCTTAGTTTTAAATAAATCAAATAAAAATAAAAATAAAAACCCAAATAAATAAGTAAGAAAGTTAGAATGGCCCGGCGGCGAAACCACCAATCCGGAGAAAAACCTTTCGGATTACCGCCATTTGTCCATGCCGACATTGCCCATATATATATATATATATATATATATATATATATATATATATATATATATATATATATATATATATATATATATATATATATATATATATATATATATATTTCATATATATATAAATTATACAAGATTTATTTACAGTGTTATCTGAATCAAAAAATATATGTGTCTAATATATATTTTAAGTCAAAATTAATTTATAATGTCAAAACTAATAAATGTTTTAACAAATTAGAAAGTTAGAAAGTCTGTTAGAATAAATTTTTGGTTGTATAAAATTGGTTTTATATATATATATATATATATATATATATATATATATATATATATATATATATATATATATATATATATAATAATAAATTATCGTTTGTCATGTCACTTGACATAAGGTTATGTCAAGTCACTCAAAAACTATGTCGTTTTAGGGTTAGAGGAATTAATGAACTCTCAAAACAACGTAGTTTTGGGTCAGGGTAATTAATGAATGATCTTATAGTAAAATTCGTATAATAAATACTAAAATAAAAATACAACAACACCCTTCATTAATTTATACTCCCATATTTAATATATATATATCATATATATATATATATATATATATATATAATACTGAAGAGGGACATTTTGGTAGACAAAAGTTCAAAAGTTAAACTTAACGGTTTGAGTGGATGAAAATAGAATATTAAAATATAAGGGAAATTTGTGTAATATACATTTTAATTTTAAGGGGTGTTTATATGGGTTTCTAAAATAGAGGGGACGTTTGTGTAATTTAAAAAAAAAAAAAATAGGAGGGTGGTCAGAATATCTATATATATTGCCACTTATTTTCTTATTACAATTTAAAATTTATTTTATATTATAAATTTGGTTTTTATTAGATTATCTAAAATATTAATTTTTGTATTTCATTTGAATTATATTATTTTAATATGACTGGTTTGACCCTGAGTTGACTATCCCATTGACCTTTGAGCTACAACCGCGGCCTGCTTAGTACCTGATCCAATTTTTTGTTCCTTGGTAAAATCTCGACCATTAAAAGTCTATTCAATGTGATAGAGAAATTAAAGTGGAATGAGAAGTTAATGGAGATGTTCTTTTCCCAACATATAAACCTTTTTAAGAGGTATATTTTTTAAAGTACGTTGATTTAAATGTGTGTGTGTTGCCTTTTTAAAATATCTATTTTAATCATTTATATTGTAAATTTCTCCTCCTTACTTAATATGAAATATTTTAAAGCATAATTATAAATTTAAAAGATAAAGTGTATTATAATATTATATTTAGGATTTAAAGTAAGTTAACTCTTCTACTAACTTTTATATAGAGAATTGAAGGGAGTATTTTATATAAATGTATGTGCGCTAGCGTATATCTGTAACATTGTAAAGAGTTTCACACTCACAGTAAACTTTAACAAGGCTAATTCGTATAAAGAAAAATATGGATCTTTCAATGCTTGATTTTAAATATAAGATATAGTTTTTATATTTATCAATCTCTTTTTAATTTACTACTAATAGGAAAATGTACCCCAAGAACAATCACGAAGAAAAAGAGGGAATGAAAGAACTAAAGAAGAATATTTTAAAAGACATCTATCATATTAACTAATAGAACAAAATTAAATTAAGGGTTAATATTATTATTAATCATTACAATGTGATTGAACTTTAGCTTTACTCTCTAGAATTTCAAAACGTATTTTTTGATTCTATAGTTTCATAAGAACTTAGTATGACACGGGTACAAAAAAAGATTTTAAGACCGGACAAAAGAGGCATTGTAAGATCGGATCCGCTTCCGATCTTGTTTCAGGCTGTATTAAAAGTCTAACTTTTAAGACCGGATTCAAACCGGTCTTAAAAAAACTCTTTTAGACCGAACATTTAAAACATTAGGTCTTAAAAGTCGTATTAAATAGACCTGAAATATTTTTTGTTTGGTCCTAAAACTCAACTTTTAAGATCAGAAAAAAACTAGACTGCTCTGAAAAGATCGGAATTTTAAGACCGGACAAAGATAAATCCGGTCTAAAAAATAGCGGCTTCTAAGACCAGACGACTAATTATATGCGGTCTTAAAAGACTGACTTTCAAGACTGAATGATATATATATCCGGTCTTAAAAATTGAAATTGTAGACCGGATGTATAAATAGACCGGTCTTAAAATACCAACTTTTAAGACTGGCTTAATATCAAATATGTACATCGACCTTTAAGGCCCGGACATATAAATACATTCGATCTTAAAAGTTGAACATTTAAGACTGACCTATTTATTTTTGGTCGAAATTTTCTCGAATTTTTTCCCTGTTCTATTCTTCCTGATCATATATATTACACAAATGCACCACCCCAATCCAGCACATAAAAGTCGATACTTTAAGCTACAAGCTATGAACAATTATGAATAAATTGAATTGGGAAAAAGAATACAAATATTATTCACCATGAGTTATGTGGCCTCTTAATTAATGATTATACTATGACTACCACACCTAAATTAATTTATACAATAAGATAACTTACTCAAATACAATGAGTTACAAATACAGCACGTAAATCAACATACATGCCCAATATATTATTCACCATGCCTTCATCTGATTCCCACCCAACAACGTAACATCCTCTTTTATAACATGCACCTTTGGATCAGATCCTGCCACAAAAATAAAACAAGAACAAACTTCATAGTCAGTGACATTGTTTAAGAACATAAAAGGAATATAATATAGTTAAAACCTTCAAGTTTTCAAAGAATTCTGCATATGAATATTACCTTATGAATTGGCTCTTTTATAAAGTGATATCCTCATATATCCCTTCTTGATGATCATTTCTTATGCCGGGTTCATTATCCGCTTCATCTTCTTCATTCAAGACCGGTAGACCCCTTGAAAAAGGAGTACTCTCAGGAAGACCATAATTTGAATGACTTTCCTCATCAATATCAATGACCGGTCTGCCATAATAAAGGTTCATCTCCAAAACGTCTACTATTGACATCGACTAATGTAAATCCTAGCCGATCCATCTGAACACCATTATTGACATTAACCCACTTGCATTTGAAGATGAGAAATCTAATTTTGACATAGTCCACCTCCCAAATCTCTTCAATAACCCCATAATATGGCATGATGCCAATTTAGGCCTCTTGTCTTCGAGGCTGGAGAAGTGCATAAATTGACCTAATATAACACCAGTCGGACTATGCTCCTATCATCTAGGGACTTCGTGTAAAATGTATAACCATTGATCACCTACGAATTCCAACTTATGACATCAACCTCAGGACCACGTGCTAACCATTTTATTGTATTAGAAACACATTCAGATTCCTTGACCTTTTATTTGAATCAGTTTGCAAAATTTCTGTTATGCTCCCAAATCAACCTTTGTTCGGTCATTCGATGGTTTCCTTTCCTTACAGCTTCTTTATGTGCAACTATGCTGGCTTGAACTTCATCAACATTATTCAAGATGTATAAGTGGACTTGTGACAATTTATCAGGATCCACGACAGAAGATCATATTCGCGATGCCTCGAATAGCTTTGGGAGTAGTTTGCATCAAGACATGACAATCATGAGACTTTTGGCCTACTAATTTCAAGTCCTTCATCGAGACAAGCCTCTTAAAATTTGAAGAATACCCCGAGGAACTTTTGTGCCATGTAAACACTCACAAAAGCTTCGTTTCTCATCCTTAGACAAAGTTTGAGAAGCCGAGGGACAATAAGTTCTCTTCTCATATGGCCTTGGATGTAAGTCTTCACGTATTCCCATTCCTTGCAAATTCAATCTTGCCTTCACACATCCTTGGAACTACCTTGTATGTTGAGAAGTGTGCCAACAATACTATCACATACGTTTTTCTCCACATGCATGACATCAATACAGTGTGTCTCACATCAAGATTGCGCCAATATGGAATATCAAAGAATACAGATCTCCTTTTCCATATATTTGGTTTTTTTCTACTCTTTTCAATCTTACCGAAGATGACACTGATATTTTTCACCTTTTCATACACTTGCCCCCCAGTCAATGATACGGAGCATCTTCATACTCTTGGCCACCAAAAAAGACTTTCTTTAATCGACGATATGGGTGGCCTCGTCTAAGAAATCTCTTATGTCCAAGATAAACCGTCTTTCTTCCATGTTGAAGTTGATGGTAGCGTGTGCCTTCTTCACAAACTGGACATGCTTTATGGCCTTTTACACTATACACTGAAAAGTTCCCATATGCTGGTAAGTCGTTTATAGTACAAAATATCATGGCTCTCATTTTAAAGACCTCCTTCTTGAAAGAGTCAAAAACATCGACACCTTCTTCCCACAACTCCTTCAAGTCTTCGATCAAGGGCTGAAGGTAAACATCAATGTCATTTTCGGGTTGTTTTGGTCCCGAAATCAATATAGACAACATGATGTACTTTCGTTTCATCCATAACATAGGAGATACGTTGTAAATAATCAGGAGTACAGGCCATGAACTATGTATGCTGCTAAGGCTTCCATAGGGATTCATGCCATCCGTGCTAAGGGAAAGCCTAAGGTTCCTAGGTTCTTCGCCAAAGTTCAGAAATAATTGATCGATTTTCTTCCATTGAGAAGAATTAGCCGGATGTCGAAGCTTTTCATCAGAAATCCTCTCATCTGCATGTCACCTCAAATGTTTTGCATCATTTTCATTCGCAAACAACCACTTGAAGCTTGGTATGATTGGAAGATACCACAACACTTTTACAGGCCCCTTATTTTGTTGGATATGATTATTTTTGATGATGTCTTATATAAATTCCATTATTAAGAGCAAAAATATTGTATAATATATTTATCTCCTACATTGACTAACTACTATGTATTTAATGTAGATTAGTTCAAGAAGAATTATAGAGATTAATCAAGAAGGAGATAAAAGATTATAGAAAGAAGAACTTACAGAAAGTGTCAAGGAAGCAAGAAGTTATCAAAGTATTTTGGGAATAATCAAGAAGAAGAGAAATATTGAAGGAAGAACTCACAAAGAATGACTAGTTCAAATTATATTATGAAGAATGATGAAGAGAAGAGAAGAAGAAAGAAAGAAGAACTTGTTAAATGGAATGAGAAAAACATTATACAAGTTTTTAGATTGATTCTAGAAGTCTCCACGATGATATGGAAGTTAGAATGGCTCAAATCGGAGTTAAAATAAGCTACACTTGCATTCCTGAAGTCTTGCTCGAGCACAACAAAGTCATACTCGAGCACGGTACATTTCCAGCCCCTATTCTTGCAAAAACCCACTCTTGCTCGAGCATAAAAATGCCTGCCCGAGCAGCATGCTCGAGCAGAGAAGAATGCCTGCTCGAGCAAGGTCGATTTTCAGCTACTCTGTTCAGCTATGTTTCAGGCGACCTTTGGTATTTCAACAATATCTCTCAAACCAAAAGTCCGATTGAGGAGAAACCAATTTTTTTGGAAACTAGACTTCCAATGCGTCATTGTTACATAATATTCAAGCCCAAATGATGTCATATGAGAGAGATATGAATTTCTGAAGATGACAGTGAAATCAACGTCACACAATAAACCAAGCTTCGGTAATTTGAGTGTATCTCACACATTACAAATCCAATTGAGCTGAAATTGGTGGCATATGAAAGTAGACTCAAAGGGATTTATATCAAGAGTTGAACCAACAAAAACAAAGTTCGTACCAGGGATATATGTACCTCGAAAGTGGACGGTCAGTTCAGAATGTTGCCAAAAACGTTGGTCAAGAACAACCTCCAATAATCTGATGATGAAATGGACAATGAAATACAATGATTCTATTGGTTTTGATGATTCTTGAATTAGAAAGAAGAACTTGAAGAGCTTTTTGAGGAATGGTTGGTTTTCCAAAATTGAAGTTATATAAATTCAAGTTAGTTCATTGCTATTGGTTTTGATGATAACGGACAATTGTAAACACAAACTAAAGTTTGTCTTTGTGAAGTTTGAAAAACTTAAACTCGTTTAAACTACAAGACTTAAGTAAAACTCGAGAGATGGCTTCGATGGAAAACTCTACTTTAGTTTTGATGGAAACTTGAGTTTTGGAGAGAGAGCTAGAGTTTTTACAAAGAAAGGCAAACTCGAGTTAGGATCTGACAACTTGAGTTTTGGCCATACAGAGAGCCTTCAAGTTTTTCACGAAAAAAGCAAACTCGGGTTTGATTTAGAAAACTCGAGTTTTGACAAGACAGAGAGAGCAACCAAGTTTTTCAAGAATACCAAAACTCAGTTTCCATTTGGAAACTCAATTTTAGGCTATACTGAGAGTTCTCTAAGTTTCCAACGTTTTATGGAAACTCGAGTTTACTTTGAAAACTCGAGTTTGAATCATCAGAGAACAATGCTCGACTCTGACCTTGTGAAAACTCCATTCTTCAATTCGACAAATTTTTCAATGTTTTCTCATAAACGAGGAAACTCGAGTTTTAGTTTGGAAACTCGAGTTTCGGCTTTACAGAAAAGATTACATAGTTTTCAAAGAAAGTGAAAACTCGAGTTAAATTTTGAAAACTCGAGTTTTGGTCGAGCAGAGCTCTGCTATCTTTTGAACATTTGAAAACTCCATTCATAATTTGGAAACTCCAATTTTGAGTTTTTGGACTACAACATGATTTTTCATTAAAAGTCCAAAACTCGAGTTAGTCACTTAATGACTCGAGTTTTGCACTGTTCACTAAACATGTCCAAATGCTAAATCGCGATGTTTGTCTCTGGAATGAGAAAACTCGAGATAAGTTTTAAAACTCGAGTTTCGATCTTTTACTAAAAGTTCACTGAAGCATGAAAACTCGAGTTTGGAAGAACTGACTCGAGTTTGCATCGCAGAATTTGAATTTCGAACTGAACAATTTGCGAAATGTTTGTGTTTGATCTCAATACTCTATATCATCACTCGTTACTATTCTTAACTATGTTTAATTAGTTTGTTAGTGAGTTTCGGATGATTTATAAAGAATTAAATGGAGATTAAGCAAAAACATAAAGCATGTCGGCACATTAAATGAAGAGTGCGAAACCTTACATGCTTTTGGATAAACATTCTCGACACGTTTGTAGAAGTTAATGTTTGCTTTCTACATCCAAATCTGCTTCTCCAATGGATTAATTGTCCGGAAGTCAACTCGAATTTCGCAAAGTGGATTAACCAAAGAGTAGAGAGAGAAGAAGACCAAAACCTTCACTAATCATCCTCTAATCTCTCCAACGGTTATATGAGGATTTATAACGGTCATTTAATGATCTCTACCTATAAATAGAGATGCATTCAATTCCTCTCAACAACCAATCTGTGCAAGAACGAAAATCATTAAAAGTGTCAACTACTCTTTGAGTTTTCTTGTAAAGTATCTGTTGATACATTTATTCTTCAATGTCTATCTTATCTACTCTTAGAGAGAGTTTTCTTGATTGTAAATCATTCATTGTAAAGTATCTCAAGTCAAGGGGACTTGGAGATTGGGTTATTGATTACAACGAGAGAGAATTACTCTTGAGTGTAGAGTGTGTAATCAATCTTGATAGTGAGAAATCCCAGAGAGTCTGGGGACTGGACGTAGGTCAGGTTGTTGGACCGAACCAGTATAAATCCTTGTGTCTTGCTTCTCTTCTCTATACTCTATTCATCTTTTGTTTTGTAACCAAAAACAGAGAATCCGAAAAGAATTTTAAGAATCCCCAATTCACCCCCTCTTGGTGATTCAAGCTCCACTTTCAATATCGAAGACTTAAAGCTCACAGGAAATTGATGATTCTTCTATCAATATTCTTGTTTCTTGAAAGTCTGGAAGTTGAGCTTTGTACTGAAGAGTATTATGCTTATTCACTCTTGATAAGAGAAGCTTGCTCGAGCAAGGCACTCTCGGTGCCCGAACATCATCGGGCTCAGAACAAAAAATTGGAAGTTGGAGAGTCATGCCCGAGCAGAGTGAAAGGCATGCTCGAGCAGAGGAAAAAGAATGCTCGAGCATCATCGATCTCAAAGCGAAGAAGTGAAAAATTGGCGGGTCATGCTTGAGCAGAGCATTTGGTATGCTCGAGCAACATCAGGCTAAAAGCAAAATCCTCCAAGTTCAATAGTCATGCTTGAGCACAATAGTTGGCTTGTCTGAGCATCATCATAACAATAGCATAATGCGCAAATTGGAGTCTTGCTCAAGCAGGGAATTCAAAATGCTCGAGCACCATCGTACTAAACAAAGAAACTACAAGATGAAGAGCCATGCTTGAGCAGAAGGAAAAGCCTACTTGAGCAATGTCGTTAAACCTTCCTCTTTTCCTCTATGCCTCCACCATGCCCAAGCAGCATATCAAGGATGCCCAAGCACTAGCTACGTTGACGAATGTTGCCCGAGCATGAAGCCTGTCTTACTCGAGCATCAGCGATAGAAATCATTTCCTTAAAACGCACCAAGAGAAGCTTGCCTGAGCATACAACGGTGATCTCCATTTTCAACGTATTTACATCTTGGTTGCCTGAGCATACAAACAAGGATGCTCGAGCAAGATCATCATTGTTTTCAAAATCACCGTCTCTGAGAATTCAGAAATGTCTCTTATCAATTGATTTCTACTTGCTATACTTCTCAATACTATTAATCATGTTTGTTAGCAAGTTTCAGATGATCAAACGAAGGATTAACATTAGATTATCAAAAAGTGAATGATTACGTCAGAGCTCCACATTCTATCCAAGAGTTACTCAAGATTGGGTGATCTTGAGTGGGAAACCCATTGTATTGATTACAGCTTGTAAGGGGGAGTGAATCCTAGATAGTGGATTACTTCGAGTCCGAAGTGTGTAATCAAGTGGGTGTATAGATTACGACTTGTAAGGGGAGTGAATCTTAGTGAGAGGATTACTTTGAGTACAGTGTGTAATCGGATTGTTAAGGCTTCTCTTGTGCCGATTAAACAAGAGGATAGTGGATTGGAAATCTCAAGTGGAGCTTGGGGACTGAACGTAGGTCAAGGATTGAGCCAAACCAGTATAAATCACAGTTTGCATATTCTCTTCCCTTATCTCTCATATTTCCAGTATATGCTTATTCGAATATCAAACTACGTGAAAAGATCTTCAAAATTTCAAGTTTTTAATCTTCACCCAATTCACCCCCCCTCTTGGGTTCAGCCGGTCCTTCATATTTGACTTGTACCGTGGGGTTTCACATATCAGACAATTCTGCTTCTCTTCAAATCTTTTCTATACAATACGCAATCATTTGGGCATTCATGGATCTTTTTGTACTCCATCCCAGTGGGCAAAGTATTTTCTTAGCATCATAGTATAGATGCGACAACACATTATCATCCGAAGCATGTCCTTAAAAGCCTCAAGCATTTATGAAAAACTATTGTCACTCCATCTATGACGTGCCTTCAAGCTTACCAATTTCAATACAACGTTCAACAATTGGTATTCTTTACACCCAAGGTATAGCGGCGTCTCTGCATCACGCACATATTACCATATGCATGTGATTGCTCAAAAGCCTCTTCTCCTACATCACGAATAATGTCCTCTATGCGATCATCAATATCAGTGTCATTATCATCAAAGGCCAATTCCCCATGTTGAGACCCACTTCGCATTTTTTCACCATGCCATACCCATACTGTATAAGTCTTACAAAATCCTTCACAAATTAAATGTGTGTGTATAACTGCATGACTTAGTCGCCTCTCATTCAAACATTTTACACAAAGGCAATAAAACTTCCCACTATCATCATGGGCATTTTGTTTAGCAAATTCTATAAATTCCCTCACCCCATTCTGATATTCAACACTCGTCCGTAAAGCATTTATCCAACAGTGATCCATAGTAGAATTCCTATAGACGGAAAGATTTAACATACATAATCCAAAAAAATTGAAACTTTCATATAAAATAAGCCAACTCCAAATTCATATATATGCTCAATGTCGGTTATGTCTTCGAAACTTGCCCATTTAATGCACAACAAAGAATCACTTTTGGTCATAAATGTATCATAGTGAATCCAAGAAGCAAAATAAATGCATGACGAGGAAATTAAATGCATCACATGAAGGTCTTGTGGACTCACCTGTATCATATAAATTCAAAAGCGTTTCTTTGAGTCTTACTTCTCTCGGCCACGAACGTTGATGTTGCAGATAACAAAAGTAACTTAAAAACACTTGTTAGTCAGTTGGGTAGGTCTAAAGTGAAAATATAATCTTCAAAATACAATATTCATTAACAACAGAGAAACCCACAAGAACATTTCATCGATTTCATTCAACCCATGAAAAACCCAGAACGATAAGCAGGAAAATCATAAAGTTATATAACCAAAACACCTTTTACAGCTTGGTCTATAGACGTTTAGCTAAGGAACCAGAAAGTGATTGTCGAGAGAGCAACGCAAAGCAGTGACGAAGCAACACACAAACACTGGAGACAGAACCTGAGTAATCACTTAGGGCCTGACAAGAGAAGTTCAGAGAGGAAATATAATTTTCCGCGCGACAAAGACACTTTTTAGCTTTTTGGATTTTATTAAGACCGGTTATATATAAAATGTCCAGTCCTAAAGATATAATTAAATTTTTAAGACCAGAGGTTTAGAAGACTCTGGTCCTAAAGGAAAACTGGAGAATAAGCTTCTATAATTACTGGAGAATATGAACAAAAAAAATACACAAGCATAGTTCTTAATGCTTTATATATTATTGGAGAATATGCACATAAACAAGAAAAAAAAACAAAAGAAAAACAAGCTGAAAATTATCAAAAACAAGAATCTGACTGAACATCCTAAAGCTTTTTATCATCCAATGCCTTGGCAATATCGGCGTGAACAACATTAATTTCCCGCCGGAGATCAGCAAGTTCCTGTCTTTGTTGCATCAGCCACAATGCATCATTAGAGGAGAGGGGTCAGAGGTAGGCGCACTGGGGCCAACAGGTTAAAGAGGGTGAGCACAAACCTCTTCATGGTCTGAAGGCTGGAAGGGGGGTGTGGCAATCTCTCCATCATCCAAAATAACAATGGGTCCAATGACCCGAGACTCTTCAGTCACAATAGAACGCACTCTCGCTGGAGGAGGCGCACCGTATAACGATCTAAGGATGACATGAGCTTTAGGTGTAAGAGCACCCCTACGAGGAGTTCTCTTGTATCTAACCATGGTTTGAGGCTTTGAGCAGTTGGGGCAGAGAGCTAGGTAGTGAGGAGTTAGGAGGTAGTGTGGAGTTAATAAGGACAGAGAGGTAGTGTGAGGAGTTAATAAGGGCAGAGAGCAGGAGAGATACGCAACTGATGATGAGAATTCGGATTCAATTGGTATAAATGAATTTAATGTTTATACTTTAAGAGCATATTTTATAAATATCCGGTCCTAAAAGTCTATTTTTTCAACGAATTCAATTACTTTTAAGATTGACCTTTTATCTTGTTTCCGGTCCTCAAATTCATTTATTTTTTTTCAATTGAATTTTTTCTAAAGTAAGAATTTTTTCTTAAAAAATATTACTTTTAAGAACGGATCTTTTACAATATCCGGTATTAAAAGTTCATTCTTTTTAGATTACTCAGATAGCAGAGTCATATCCATACACTCTATTCAAATGAATGATTCAGAGTCTCTTCGGCTTCCAGATAAACTTCCCAACTAGGCGTCTCCTCGTATTCTGAGGAACTATGCGTCTCCTCGTTAAAGTTTCTTGCGTTTCACATTGTTCAGGATGGGTTCTCTTTTAAACCCGTTGTTACTTTACTTTCTTCACATTCTTCTCCATCACTTCTACAACCTCCATCGTAATGTCTGCTCCACCACTAACAGGTCCACCACCACCACCTGGTCCTCCTTTTCGTCGTAATACTCTTCCACCTCCATACCCTCCTCCGTTGCCTCCGAACCCGTCATTCTACCAGATGATGGAGCACCTCGTGGACCCATGTTGACATATAGGCCGATGCTTGGGCCAACTGTTTCAGGTCTATCACACCGTCAAAAACAAGCTGAACGCGGTACTCGACGCCAATGACGTTGAGTATCATCCTTCTGATGATGACGTCTCTGACCCCTCCCTCCCCGCCAACAACAATGAGGAGGATTAGATATTTTTATGTTTTGTTTTTTTTTATGTACTACTAATGTCCCTCACCGGGCAGCATAAAAAAATATAATAAATAAAATTGTCCTCATCATTTGTGATCAACATTAAAAATTCGCAGAATACAGTTAAGACCATACCAAAAAAAAAAAACATCGGTTACCTTATTCGAATAGAAACAAACAGTGACAATTCTTCTCAAGGTTAGACCGTCATTGTCGTCAGTTTTACCTCACCCTGCTTTGAATATTTTCAGTGTCCTTTTCATTATCTTCCTTCTTTTCCTGACAAAAATAAAAAATAAAAAGAAAAGGGAGACCGATAATGCTGCTCAAAAGCAGGGGAGGTAAAAATGACGACAACGAAGGACATAGCTTGAGCAGAACGCCAGAACCTCGGTTGTCTTGAACCCTAATGATTTGTAAGCGAGTCACCATTTCTATTTAAAGGAAGAATATTAAGATCATACATTTAACAATTACACGGTCCTAAGGGTTAAGACATGTTTTTAAAATAAACGAATATCGAAATTTTAGGAGTGGACCATTAACAAATATATGGTCCTAAAAGTCTCACCATATATTTAAAATAAACGAAGACTTTTAAGATCGGACTTTTAACTAATATACGGTGCTAAAAGTCTAGCCATATTTTTTAGAATTAGACGAAGACTTTTAAGACCAGACTTTTAAAAATTATACGGTCCTAAAAGTCTTGCCATATTTTTTAGAATTAGACGAAGAATTTTAGGACCGGACCTTTAAAAACCATATGGTCCTAAAAGTCGCGAATTTCCATCAGAGTCTCTTACTGCTCATTTACATCATCTTGTACCTCAAATTTCAAGCACTAAATTACTTTATCCACGATCCAATTCATTCAGAAACCCAAAATGGACACACAAAAATTGTTCGAAAAAATAAACAAATTTACAGAATATTATTGTTGCTACAGCATATATTTACAAATGAATTAATTTAAGTCATTAATTATTGTTCTGACTTTAAGAGGTCATTATACAGATATTCAAAAAACACATTGCGTATGTGCTTCACTTCATCATCAGAAAAGGGATAAAGACAGGAAAACCTCTGTAACATCAAAGACAGAAACAGAATTAACTTACGTGCATATTTCATATGTAACATTAAGCCAGAGACTGAATTCAACCATAATATGTAACATCAAATACATTTACCTTTGCAGTTAATTTAGTCCTTCCTTGCGTGATAATATCATATATGTGTTTCATGACGTAAGGGCCACATAAGTTGGACCCCTTTGGTTGCCGACAGGTTTAAAAAGAACAAGAAATATATATAAGAGCATATATGGCTTACTGACCAAGTTCAAAAGGCGGTGTGCCGGTGTCCAAATATATACTAACCTTTGGTGTGAACCATTTAAAATCTTTGGCACCATACGTATGCTTTTGTTTACGGATCCGGAAGGTCCTCATGGCACTATCATCAAAATCAAAAATTTATCAATAATTGTCACTGAAAATTCAAAGCAGAGATTTCATATAAGACAATCAAAATGACATGCTTACTCGTTTATGGTCTGCTTCAATGTAGGCCCCGACTGCGTGTGTAAAGTACTCAGTAATATATGTAGCAGAATTAAGTGAATTGCAGACAAGAATTGTGATATGTACCCTCGGTAGTATGGAAACAAGTACACCTTTCTTCTCACTTCACACAACCTCGTTGATATGTACTGATGTCTTTCCTCTAAAGATGTTGTACTTGCATAGACTGGGCACAAGAATCCAAAATCATTGATTATGCCTGTTGAACCAATTCTTGATGCATAAACCTACATGAATGACATCGATCAGGGAATTAGTATATAGGTATGTGTGTCTAAACGATGCATTTAAAATATGTACTCATAGAAGAAGATACTTACTTTATAAACATTTGAACAATTACACTAGTAACCTCCTTTCCAAGAAGCAGTAGGGACGTTAAATCCTCAGGGAAGCCTACTACTTCATTGACAGGCCACGATTTATTTGTAAAATATCCATTCGATACCATATCGGATATTTTTTCCTTGGCAGTCAACTTAGCGGTAGGGGATGGAGCTTGAGGAGGGGATGGAGCTTGAGAAGGAGTAGAGACATCTACAAGCTTCATTGGCCAAGAGATAAAGGTTCCCTTAACATCACTCACAAGCTTCAGCTGATCAGTTGGGAGAGGGATTGGTGCATCAATGATCACCTTTACAACTGATACTCTGACTTCATCATCAGCCATTTGTTGGTGGTGTACAGTTGATCCCAAGTTGTAGACAGTTCCTTTTGCAATTAATCGTCCATGACTATCATGATCCTCCATGTACAGGTCACAAGGTTGCTCTGACTGTCCAACAATGCAGCTCCCTCTAGTGCTCTGCTGCATAGGTGCAGGTGAATGTGTGAAAGGAACACTGGTCTATGGACGAGAGCTCAAAAGCAGCCTCATCTGATTCATTTCCTCCTTTATCTGGCTTCTTTGGGATTGAAACATTGCGAGTCAATCAAGCTTCTTTAGTTGTTGCTTCCTCACTTAATTTGGCTAGCGTCTGTTCCATCTCCTCCTGGGTAACCATACTTTGTTTATGGCATTTGGATTTACCAAAGTATTGCTTTAGGCCTACCCATCCTCCAATCCCCTTGCACGCACGAGTGATCCAAGCAATGGTCAGAACATCATTCCTCCCATCTGACACAAAAGATCCCTCTGCTTCTTTCTTTTTAAGATCTTCCTGTAAGATACAGATAACGAGAAGCTTAGTAATGAAACATGTTTAGTAACTAAAAAATGACAATAACGATACTTACAATTCTTTCAGCGACTAGATGAGTTTGTTCACTCGTGTAGGCGCCGCTTGGCTTTTGCCGAATATACAACTACAACTCCTCGCGACGTATTGGAGATGGCTGATCAACTATCGCAAAAGGATTGGATCCAGCTTCATCTTCCAATCTCTTCCACTTGGCCGCCATCAATTCTTTTTCGGCCTTTCCATATCCACCACGAGAAGATCTATGCGGGCAATGATTCTTTCTCCCTATCTCCTTTGCTTGTTCCCTTCTTTTCTGTGAATCAGAATTGAAAACAATTATTAATTATGAATTCCAGCCATGTCACTAACAGAATTTAGAGAACTTCTGCTTGATATGAACGTCAAACATTAGTCAAATTCACTTCATCAAGTTTCAACATTTTATTTAAGGAAGATGTAGAATTGTAGAAGAAATTGGGAGAAACAGAGGAAAGGGAGTTGTTGAATTGCTGCCAACTCAGTCAATTCATGCATTCATCATAACTAGTTCCTACCCATAGTAGACTAACCTCTTATATATAGTTAGAGGCTTGACTCTTAAGGCCCAATAACAACTTGCACCGAAACCATTACACAGTTAACATACTAACAAACTAACAACAATGACTAACCACTACCTACTATAACAGAACTAAGACTATAATAATGGATTGACTCTTATGCCATTATTATTTCCCTAATTACCTACTTAGTATTTTACCTTTTCACGGTTTACATATCAGACTTGCATAGAACTAGGACATGCTCCTCTGATGCAGGACAAAGGCAGGAAATGTATACTTCTATTCACACACCAAACCATTTAACTAACAGGATTAGATGAACACAATAACATTCACATATCCACACAGGTTAATAAGCAAACCAACACTAAATATAAACTGACCAGAGCTTCAGGAGTGGTTCGCAGCTGAACAAATTGTTGCCAAGTTTGTTCATCAATAAATGTGTACTTGTCCCAAGGATTATGGTCAGGCCAAACCTCAGCAAAAATATAGTTGTTAGCTAGAAAGGTCTTAAACTTCCTCAACTGATCAGCACAATAAGACAATGTTGAGTCTTTCAACTTCTGACAGTCAGGGACGGTGTATGTAAGCCGGATAGTGTCCCAAATAGGATCCTTTACTGTGCGAAGATCCACATTTTCCACTCAATTGTCAAGATGCTAACCTTGCTGCTTGCTACACAACCGACAAAACTATTATATTTGGTTTTATTAGGACCGATAGATTGGAAATTTACATCAAACTGAATCTCGAGCTTTGTCCCAGAAGTCCGACTTAGGGATACATCCATCATTCGTGTGCCACTTCTACCAAGGCGTGCACGGCAGTTACGAGGCTCATTGTGAAATAAGAGGGTTCGTTCTGACACACACAAGTCACACCAGTAACTAGCGTTCCAGGAACACAACTAGAATCGTTTTCACCGTTCATTTTCGAGACAGGAAGAGAGGAATGCCTGAGCATATGAGAGAGTAACAGAGGCTAATGGTACGTGGGTGAGGAAGAGAGGTAAAGCAACAGGAAGAGTTTCGCAACATGAACAGAGGTTCTTCAGTGAGAGTAACATAAGCTTCCGCGCGAAGAAAGATATATTTGGCGCCTTATTTGTAAGACCAGACAAATTAGTACACGGTCTTAAAAGTTAACCTTTAAGACCGGTCTTTGTATAACTCTGGTCTTAAAATTAATTAATTTTTTATTTCATCTTTTTGTACCGGCTGCATTTTATGTCCGACCTTAAAAGAATAACTTTTAAGACTGGCTATTATATATGTTCGGTCTTAAAACTTTAATACCTTTATATTTAAATTTTTCTGTATTATTTTGGAGTGCAGAAAATATAAGTCCGGCTGTATGAGATTTATCCAACAAGTAATTGATATTTCAATTTTTTTAATAACATTTTTAAGACGGGTTGTGTTTTTAACGGGTCTAGATAATATATTTAAGACCTATGAAAAAATGATCCGGAATAAGAAGTTTTTTATATTTACAAATCTACCACCGGTCATACCTTTAATATAAGACCGGGGCGTCTATAATCCGGTCTAAATGAGGCGGTCTTAAATCCTTTTTTGCACTAGTGTGAGTTTAAAATTTTTAGTTAACGACGTAAGCTAAGCATATGAACCAAAACTAAAATTCATTAAAAGTGCATGAAACCAAGTGCAATGAAACTGAAGTCGTGGAAGACAAAGGACATGTTGAACAACATGAACAACTTTTGATATTCTTCGGTCAACTTATACAGTAAATTAGATTTCAGGAAAATTTGGGAAGGAGGACAGTATGGAAGACAAACGACATGTTAAACAACTTTTGATATTCTAGGGTCAACTTGTCCAGTCAAATAGATTTCAGGAAAATTTGGAAAGGACAACAGTAAGCAAATAATTTGGGCCTGTTTTTGTTGGCATTCGAGACAAAACTCCTCTCACATATTTATTACCTTATATATCTTAAATCAAGTTGAAAAAACAGTTTCTATTGCTTGCTAATCCAAACAAACACTATATATATTGCAAGCTTTGGAAGAAGTGCATAATCATGGAAGATAAATTGTATATTTTTCCATTGCATATTTTGAATTAGGTCCTTTTTCCCAATTACATTGTTAATTTGATCATTTTCCCCATTGTTTTTTCCAGGAGTGCGTTTATACCTTTTTTATTTTATATAAAAGGACAAAATAATATTAATAATTAATTAGTTTTTATAAAGAGTGCATATATACCTGCAGGTGCGGTAGCGTGGGGAACTAAAAATTAATACTTCTTCCTCTCTAAATATAGATACAAAAAAAATTGTTTAGTTCGTTTTTGAAAACATTTGTGTGTTGATTCTCTAAAATACGCCTCGTTTTTATCATTTACTTTGAAAATAATTCCTAATAAGTGCAATCACTGGTCTAAAAAAAGGTTTTTAGACTGCCACATTTAGACCATTATAAAGGACCACAAAAAAAAAAACACTGTTTTTGCGACGGAAAAAATCTGTCGCAAAATAGTGGTTTTCCGCCGCAAAATGAATTTGCGACGGATTTCGTCCGTCGCAAAAACTTTCGTCGCAATTGCGATGGATTTCAAATTTTCCGTTGCAAATTCACAAATTTGCGACGGATTAAAAGTCGCACATTTTATAAAAACCGGTTGAGTAAATACTCTTTCTGGTCCTTGACAAAAAAACGAACCCCATTTTGGTCCCTGACAAAAAAACGACCCTTATTCGTCCTTTTTATGGGACTAAAAATGACCTTTTGGAAATTTGTGAGGGATCAAAATGTCCATCAATCGACCCTTATTCGTCCTTTTTATGGACTAAAAAGGACATTTTTTTGTCAGTGACCAAAATGGGGTCCGTGTTTTTTGTCAAGGACCAGAAAGGGTATTTACTCAATTTTTTTTAAAAAAAAATGTGCGACGGATTTTTAATTATTAATATTATTTTGTCCTTTTATATAGAACACTTTTAAGACCGGTTGTTTCAAACAGTCGGTCTTAAAAGTGTTCTATATTCTGACGAATTGCCACTTAGTCAATTTTTTTTTTTTTTTTTTTTGGTTCGACTTTTAAGACAGGTTGTTTCAAAAAACCGGTCTTAAAAGTGTTTAAAAAAACTACATTCGCTAAACTTCGTTAAGTCATTGAGTTTGCTTTGTCTTCTTGGTGATATAACATTTTCTTAGTTATAGATTCAACGAGTGTCCCAAGAGCCTCGTGGGCAAATCCTCGGCAGAATGTCATCGTCTTTCTCTAACCTACTCGCAATCTTCGTAAGTCATCATAAGAGTCGCACAATCAAATCCTTGGCAACGTTGGCAGTAAGATGCTTTGAGGGTTTTGCGATGGCGTCGACTCCCAATCTCGGCAACGGTAGCGTACTACTTTGAGGATTACGGGCGACTGGCGGCTCCTTCCTCTTCGATCTATGGGTCCTTCCACGCGCCTTCATATAGATCCGGTTTGAAATCAAACCGAGATATCTTCTTGCTTAAGTCTGTTTATTTCCTACATTGGCCAGCTCCTGCTTTCGGATCACGGACTTCGATTTTGGTTGCTTGAAGCTTTGCTAGCACCGACAAGAGGATCTGCTCAGTTTAGTTACTTTAAGCTTGTGATTTTTGTAGATCTGGACTTCAAATTCGATTTTCATGGTGAATGATTTCTGTTTCTTGTTATTTTTGTTTATTTCTGGACTTTGTAATCATCTTTTTTGTTTTTCTTCTTGTTGTTGTTGCTTCCAATCTTCTCTTGGTTCTCCGTCGTTGAAAATCAGAGGGTCTTCTCCGAAGATAGAGATAGATCTCCAAAGATAGAGATAGATCCAAGGACGAGACGAGATCGAGGGAATGAGATCCAACCAGAAAATGGGCCTACTCGTGAAGGGACAACAAGAACGGATAATGAGAGAGCTCTCAATTTGGGAAATGAAAACCAGAAGAAACATGATTTCAGAGGGAATGCTAATGCCAATGGAGTTGTGAACAGAGATAGCAATGTCGTGGAATGTCTATTGTTGCTCCAGTACTGGGGGTGAAGAACTAGGAGGAAGATATGGCCGAAGGAGACGTTAAACATGAAAGATAAAAAACAATAAAATGTAATTATTTTTTAGACCGGTTGTCTTTTATAACCGGTTTAAAAAATGAAACTTTTTAGACTTTATATTTCTTATAATCAATCTAAAAGCTGCAGAATAAAAAAAATATTTGTATTACTTTTATGACTGGTTTTTATAAATAACTGATCTAAAAGGTGAGACCTTATTATGAGCATAACCGGTCTAAAAAATTAGCTCAAAATTAAAACTTGCTCAAATCCTCTCTTCCATACACCCACCAGACCCATATTCGTCAACACCGATCCACTTCTTCTGAAGCCTTCTTTCTTTCTTCATCGATCTTGCCCCATCGGAACCACTATCTTCTCGGAACGGCAGCGGCAAATGCCAATGCTCTGTGTTGTTGCAGAGAGCCAAAAGAGTTCCGAGCCTGAACCGTTGGGTGCCAATCAAACCCTAGCGAAATAAGTGGAGCAAAAACCACCAATATCTCAGCCCAGCCCCTTTGATAACAATGTCGAGCTATCGGAGCCGGCATCAAAGATGAAGAAGGCAATGAAAGATAAGAAGCAGAAGGAAGAGGAAAACTTGTGGAGTGGAGTGGTGGAAGAGATTAGGTAAATAGAGTGGCTTGCATTGGCAAGGTCTTGGGCACCACCGGTGTTGTTCCTAGGTATAAGTGATGATGCAGAACATCATTACAATTCTACTCCTGATCCAAATGTTGACAACAAGATCTGGATTTGAGAACATGATGGGTCCGCACCTTCGATCTTCAATCTACACCCCTAATAAAAAGGCATCTGCGGGATCTAGGTTCTTCTAGTCTTCGCAATTTTTTATCCATGCAGTTGTTTGATTTTTTATGAGAATCTTTGTGTTGTGAGTTTCTTTATGTGCCTTGATTTTTGCTTTTGATTTCTTCAATTCATGAATGCTTTCAATTTTGGGTTTCTTTGTATTTTGTCTTCCAATTTTCTATGACGAAGAGGCATGACAGGCTGGTGAAGTGCTCGGCAGTGGTGGAGGACAATGAAGCATCGGTGAAAGGAGATGAATAGTGGGTGTAATACCCTAAAATTTGATTTAGGGAAAAGATCATAAATAAGTAAATAATACATATTAAAAGGTGAATATGTGGTCTCAAGCTTTTTATGATAATTAGCTTATTTTCCCAAGGAAAATACTGTGAGAATTAAAAGGGAAATCCCTTGGAAAATTAGAGAATATAAGGGCCAAAGTGCCAAATGACCAAAAATGCCCCTAAGGGACATAAATGATTTAGGAAAATTGTGAAAAATCCTAAAGGCCAGTGAAATAATTATTTGAATAATGAGAGTATGTTATCTCTAATTAGGGTAATTTAATAAATTACAAACTTGGAGAAATTGTAAAAGTATATTCAAAAAGTAATAAAAGACCATAATACCCTTGTAAATTATGGAATAATGAAAGAGGCATGAAAATGCTAATGTTAATGCAAGAGTATGAAGAAAATGAGGTGATGTAAATAAGAAAATTATCAACTTGTGATAATTAAGGAATTAAGTAATATTGGGCTAATTACTTAAGCATAAGCGAAGAAAATTCATGAATAATTATATGGAACCCTAAAATTAGTGGGTTTTGTTTGAAAATTAGTAAAAACATGTTTACTAATTAATTGGAAATTTTGGAGAAAAATAGTTGAGTTTAGGTATTTTTGAGCCTAAAATCAAGTATGGACCAATAGGGAAATTTTGTAAAAATTATATAAAATAATTATTAAATAATTATTTTATATAATATTAATTAATTATTAATTAAATAAAAAAGAAAATTTAATAAAAAGGACCATATTTTGACCGAAATGTTTGACAAATTTGGGAGGAAAATCTTTTAAAAATATCATGATATTATAAGTTGCAACTTGCATTATAATACAATATAATTAATTAAAGTGAAAAAGGGTGAATAGTAATTTAATAATTAGGAAACGGATCCTATCTAGAGATCTAGGAATGGGATTTCCAAAGTCAGGGAAAAATAATGATCAATGGAATTTTGTCTTACGTTAGACTCTTACGGAAGTAAATTCTGAAGTCGTTTGTGCATTTCCTAATAAAACAAAATAGGGAAAAATGCATATAGGTATATTTTTGGATATAGAGAAAATAAATTCTAACTCAACATCTAGGAATGAGTTTGAATTTATCTGGACATATTTGGAATCAGTGAATTTTTCTGAAGAAGTTGATGATTCCAGAAATGCATTCTGACACCGAACGCGTTTGGACACGTTTTCGAAAGCTTCAACTGGACGAGTTGGAGCCCTATATGGAACAAAATTTAGGTTAACTTGGACATTTCTACTAAGTGGGAACATGTCTTCAAAGTTGTAAATCCAGAATTTTGATATTTCTCCGAAATCACGCGAATCGGGTACCGATCGGAAATTCTATCGGCCCGGCGGCATAAAGCAAGTTTGAGTCATCACTTGGAACCAATCAATTGCTGCCAAATCAGCCAAGCATGTCGACCAAGGAGAGAGAAATACTTGTTGGAGAAGTCTTCAAAGTGAAAAAGGAAAATTACAACTTTGGACCCAAAATTTGAGAAGGAAAATTACACCTTAGGATCCACTTTTTGCCTATATAAAGGCATGAGTTCCTCTTCATTTTCTCACCCCATTCTCAAGTGCAAAACCGATTCTTGAGAGAGAAAGAAGAGAGGAGCTGCGGAGAATTCTGAGAAGTCTTCAACGGGTAAGTCCTTGGTCTTTAGTTTTAGTTCGGTAGTTAGTAGAATTGTTAGGTAGATTTAGCAAGTAGGGAGTGAGATTCCTACTATTGTTTTAGGCCTCATTGCATTGAAAAATATGCACGAAGAGGTAAAACTTGGTAGGATTGAGTCCCGAAATGAAAGTTAAAATGGTAAGCTTTAAGCTTCCATAGTTCTTTCAATAGTTAGAATAGCCTTTATCTTTCAAGGTATGATTAGATATCATATGATAGGGCTATTTTAGTCTAGAATTTCGAAAATCATAATTTCGTCGAAGTTAAAGCGAAATTCTGGAAGAAAATTTGTAAGAGTAACGAGAGTGTTGGCGAAATTCCGCCAATTAGGGGTATAGGGCCAAAATGGTAATTTTTACCCAAAATGCCGATATAGTACCAAATCACTAATAAAAGTGATATTACTCTTATAGGACGTCGAAACTTCTGATTTCTTGTCGCTTACGTTGTCAAAACGGGGCGTTTAATTGTTTTGTCAAAACGTACCGTTTTAGTAAACGTGCCGAATACGAATCAACGAAGGTACGTTAAATCTTGGTAACCTTAACTCGATGTTTATTGTATGCATATGTGTATATTATCTGTCATGCCAATTGTATGTCATGCCATTACTACATTATACTTTCGTTGTTGTCATGCCAAGTATCTGTCATGCCTGATACTTCCGATTATGCTGTTGTTCCGTCATGCCTATTGTCTCTGTACATTTGACTTGTACTATTTTTGTACATCCGATGTACTATTGTTCTATACATCACATTGTACTAATATGCCGTACATCCGATTTTGTACTATTGTGCATACATCCATTTGTATTGTTGTTGCCATGCATATCTGTATGTATATCCTATGTCTGACCATAGTAAATGTTGCCGAAAGTCTAAGAATGTATGTTGTACATATATGATGTATGTAATCATGAGGTTAACCGTTACAGGGTTCGATGCATGGACCTCGGCTCTTAACTTAGCTTGGGGATCGGGTGGACCGAGAATCGAGAAGAAGGACAAGCAGCACGCGTAGGAGTCCCAGCTGAAGACTCCTTTCTATCATTTCTTTTGAAACATACGTATCGTTTTAAACTGACAAGACATGCTACCATGGGTATTTTAATATATATATCAATTACTCAATAGCTCTGGTGCACTACTCTGATCATTTTGAAATGATGTTTAAAAAAAAAAATTATACTGCTTTAGAAAAGTTGGGGTGTTACAGTGGGTGTACACTGGGAGTCCGGACAACTGTCCGAAGGTTTGGAGTGTTACGTTGCAGACTTTGGAACTAGCTGGGAATGAGGAAAAAAAAACTAATGGAAGTTTACTCATATTACTTCTCCCTTTGGTAATCTGGTGGTTAGGTAGGTTGTTTAAGCTGAGGTAACTACACTTTTGTTTCGTCTTCAAAATTATTATTATCTCCATGTGCTTGTGCTCAGGGTATTCAAAGTTGAAAGTACCTCAAGATTGCATTGTATGTGTGACTTGAATTATTGGAAGGTCTTCTAACCTTGTGATGTTGTCTTTCCGGCAGCAACACCAATTACCAAAGACTTGCGGGAAACTTCGATTCTTAACAGCAAAACCCTTGTCCTTGTTGAATTCTACGAAAGTTGGTGCGGCCCATGTAGGATGGTGCACCAGCTAATCGATGAGATTGCGACATATTATACTGGCAGATTGAAATGCTTTGTGCTCAACACAGACACTGATTTGGACATTGCTGAGACCTACGAAATTAAGGATTTGCCAGTGGTTTTGTTGTTCAAGAATGGCCAGAAATGTGACACTGTAATCGGAACCATGCCAATGGGCAATGGAGTTTTATGTGGTTGCCATTGAGAAGTTGCTCAAGCCTTAAACAAGGATGGTTCTGTTCCGTTGACGGATTCCCTGTAAACTGGAATAATATATCGTGCAATTTTTTGGTTTGGTTTTTTAATTACAAAGCTTCATTGTGTTCTTTCTTTATAGTTTGTACATATAGTGATTACTTGCTTCCAGAAAGGTTTATGAAAGACCTGTTCCTACAATCTCCTTTCGAAGTATTGTATTCTACTTTTGTGGTTTTTACACTTGAACTTGATTGTTATTCTTCGGATTTTTTCATTCTTGTATTTGAATACCTATTATACTTACTTTTCTGTTTTTTTAAAAGCTACTTTCTTTTAAAACCGGTCTTTAAAAAAAAACTATTTTTTAAAAGCTTTACTTTTAAAACCTCATATTTTAAAAACCTTACTTTTAAGATCTCATATTTTTTTTATATAAAAAAACGGTCTTAAAAATCTTACTTTTAAGACCGTATATTTTAAAAAACTGGTATTAGAACTCGGCCCTATCCATTTACGGTGGATGTACCCTATTGAAAGATCTATGAAATTCCTAAAAGGGTATGTGAAGAACGCGTACCGGCCAGAAGCATCAATTGTTCAGAAATATGTTTCTGAAGAGGCCATGGAATTTTGTCAAAATTATTTGGCCAAAGTAAGACATATTGGGCTTCAAAGCGCCAATCTGACATTTGAAGGGGTAGACGTGGGGCTTGGTGAAAGAGTGTGGATCCCGATGGTGTCACAAGTCCACTTATACATCTTGAATAATGTTGATGAAGTTCAAGCCAAGCATATCTGCACATAAAGAGGTCTGTAAGGAAAGAGAACCATCGAATGGCCGAACAAAGGTTGATTAGGGAGCATAACAGAACTTTTGCAAAGCTGGTTCAAACAAAAGGTCAAGGGATCGAATGTGTTTGAGACAATGAAATGGTTAGCACGTGGTCCCGAGTTTGATGTCATAAGTTGGAATTCGTATGTGATCAATGGTTATACATTTTACACGAAGTCCCTAGATGATAGGAGCACGATCCAGGAACGGTGGTGTTATGTTGAATGAATCTATGCACTTCTCCGATTCGAAAGACAATAGGCCTAAATTGGCGGTCATGCCATATTATGGGTTATTGAAGAGATTTGGGAGGTGGACTATGTCAAAGTTAGATTTCCCATCTTCAAATGCAAGTGGGTTAATGTCAATAATGGTGTTCTGATCGATCGACTAGGATTCACTTTAGTCGATGTCAATAGTAGAAGTTTTGGAGATGAACCTTTTATTATGGCAGATCATGCAAAACAAGTGTTCTATATCACCGATCAAGAAAATAAAATGTGGTCTGTAGCTCTCCAAGGAAAAAAGGGTCATTGATATTGATGAGGAAAGTCATTCAAATTATGGTGATCTTCCGAGAGTACTCCTTTACAAGGGTCTCTGGGACATGAACGAAGAAGATGAAGCGAGATAATGAACCCGGCATAAGAAATGATCATCAAGAAGGGATATGGGAGGATATCACTTTATAAAAGTGTCAATTCATAAGGTAATTAATATTCATATGCAGAATTCTTAGAAAACTTTAAGGTTTTAACTATTATTATATCTTGTCTATGTTCTTAATTAAACAATGTCATCATTGAATATGAATTTGTTCTTGTTTTGTTTTTGTGGCGGGATCCGTTTCAAAGGGGCATGTTATAAAGAGGATGCATGTTACGTTGTTGGGTGGGAATCAAATGAAGGCATGGTGAATAATATATTGGACTACATTTGTAGGTTGAATTACGTCTTTGCATGTATTGTAACTCATTGCCTTTGTAATTAGTTATATGTTAGCTTATTGTATAAATTACTTTAGTTGTTTTAGACTTAATTAAGAGGCCATATAACTCATGGTGGATAATATTTGTATTATTTTTCCCAATTCAATTTATTCATGTTCATAGCTTGTAGCTTAAAGTATATCAATTTTTATGTGCTGTTTTGGATGGTGGATTTGTGTATATATATTGATCAGGAAGAACGAACACGGGAAAAATACGGGAAAATTTAGACCGCAAATAAAAATACGCTCTTAAATGTTCAAATATTAAGACCGGATGTATATATAACACCGCTTTTAAAGGTGTTAAGCCAGTCTTAAAAGTTGGTCTTTTAAGACCGGTCCATGAAAAAATTCGGTCTTGAAAGTCAGTCTTTTAAGACAAGGGTAATTAGTCCTCCTGTCTTAGAGTCCTCTATCTTTAGGACCAGGATTGATATTTGTTCGGTCTTAATATATGGATCTTTTAAGAGCGATCGATATTTATTTAGTACGACTTTTAAGACCGAAGGTTTAAAATGTCCGGTCTTAAAGAAAATCTTTAAGACCGTGTAAAAGTCCGGTCTTAAAGGTCGACTTTTAATACCGCCTGGAACAAGACTGCTCGCGGGTCTGGTCCTAATGTACCTTTTTTGTCCGGTCTTAAAAGCCTTTTTTCCACTAGTGTATGTTAGTTATTTAAAAATAAATATGACATCTAAAAATTGTTTTACTTACCCACAAAAGAACAAAAAAAAATGGAAAATATTTACAAAAGAATAGAAAAAGAAAAATGGTTTATTTACAACAGTTGGAGTTGGACTTGACCTAGGATAAAAGTCTAGGTTTATGTATCCTTTATTAAAACTCACGTAGTTCGTGATGGGAAGAAATGTGAGGCACTTAGTTGGTGTTTTTTTTTTATTGAAAGATGTTAATTTATTTGAGAAAATGATTTTTATTTCGTTTGTATTTTTCATTTTAAGAAACAATTTCTTTATTTTCTTATTTGAAAATAAACTTCATGTACATGTTCTAATAACCTCACACAGAATAACAGTTATTCTTATGCTTGTGGAGCTTCAATTCCATGTGAGGTCATTGGAAACTCCATGTGATTATTCTTCCGTGTGGAAATCATATTCCACCTATATATGTGGAAATATATTTTCCATTAAACATAGGACAATTTCTAGCCATCAGAATTTACTCTTAAAAAAAAAATGGCACAACCAAAAAGGAATGCATGCAAAGAAAATTGTAATACCCTAAAAATCTATATCATAATTTGGTAAAGTTAAACCTATAAAAAGTAGGTGAATATGGGATATCAAATATTAAGTTATAATTATTTTATTTTATAAGGAAAAATCTCTTGGAAATTAGAAAATCTAAGGGCCAAAGTGCCAAATGACGAAAATGCCCCTAAGGGATATAAATAACTTAGGAAAATTATGAAAAATCCTAAAAGGCAGTAAAATGACCAAGTGAATTATGAGAGTATATTATCTCTAATTATGGTAATTTAATAAATTATGGACTTGGAGAAATTGAATAAGAATGCTAAAAAAGTATTGAAATGACTAAATTACCCTTGTAAATTCTAATATAATGCAGAAGACATGAAAACAAAAATGTCAGGGCTAAAAGTTATGAGGTAATGTGGTATTATAATTAAGAAAATTATCAACTTGTGATAATTAAGTAATTAAGAGTAATATTGGGCTAATTACTTAAGCATAAGCAAAGGAAATTCACAGGTAATTATGTAAAACCCTAAAATTAGTGGTTTTTGTTTTAAAATTAGTAAAAATATGTTTACTAATTAATTGGAAATTTTGGAGAAAAATAATTGAATTTAGGTATTTTTTTAAGCCTAAATGCAAGAATAGACCAATAGGAAAATTTTGTAAAAAAAGTATGTAAAAATAATTAAATAATTAATTAAATAATTAATTAATTAATTAATCAAATAAAAATAAAAAACGAAATAAAAAAAAGGGCAGAAAAAAAGAGAAGAAAAAAAAAGAGAGAAACTTAGTTTTAAGTTTATTATTATATAATATAATTAATTAAAGTTATATTATTTTATAATATAATTAATTGTAGTGAATAGTGATTTAATAAATAGGAAAGCGGACCCTATCTAGAGATCTAGGAATGAGATTTCCAAAGTCAGGGTAAAATATTGATCGGTGGAATTTTATCTTAGTTAGACTCTTGGGAAGTTAATTACGAAGCCGAGGTATGCATTTTCCTAATAAAACAAAATAGGGAAAAATGCAGATAGGCACATTTTTGGATATAGAGAAAATAAATTCTAACTCAACATCTAGGCATGAGTTTGAATTTATATGATGGACATATTTGGAATCGGTGAATTTTTCTCTAGAGATTGATGATTAGAAAACGAGTTTAAATGCTTAGGACCGATCTGGACACGTTTTGAGGAACTTCAGATTGGCTTTGTTGGAGCCCTATATGGAATCAAAATTTAGGTTAACTTGGACATTTCTAATAAGTGAAAATGTCTTCAAGTTGTAAATCCAGAATTTTGAGATTTCTCGAAATTACGCGAATGGGATGCAAATCGGGGAAGTTGATACGGAAAGAGAAGTGGAATGGACACATGTCATCATGCAATTGGTTCATCTTTGGCTTGGAGAAGGGGCAGCACGTTTTGGAGCTTTCTATGGCCAAGAATCACTCTTCAAAAATATTAAAGGAAAATTACAACTTTGGACCCAAAATTTGAGAAGGGGAAAATTACACTTTGGGACCCAAAATTTGCCTATATAAAAAGGCATGCCATGCTTGCGAATTCTCACACCATTTTCTCCTCCTTGGCCGAATCTAGAGAGGAAAGAGAGAGAAGCTCTAGGCAAAATTGTGCGAGGAAGTCTTCTAACGGAGTAAGTCCTTCGGTCATTAGTCTTTAGTTCTTTTTGGTATTTTAGTAGGCTCTTAGTTAGATCTAGGAAGTAGGAGATGAGATTCCTATTCTTGTTTTAAGCCTCATTGCATTGAAAGATGCAGCGAGGTAAAAACATGAGTAGGGATTGAGTCTCACGAAAGTTGAGAGTTAAAATAGCGAGCTTTAAGGGCTTTCGTGGTTCTTTCAAAAGTTAGAGTAAATCTTGCTAGTATAGCCTTTAATTTTCAAGCATGATTGGGTATCATATGATAGGGCTATATTAGTCTAGAATTTCAAAAATTATCATTGGGTGAGTTCTGGCAAAATTTTGGGAAGAAAATTTGCAAAAATAGTCTTTCAGGCAGCAAAAATTCGCGAATTAGGGGTATAGGGGCAAAATGGTAATTTTTACCTAAAATGCCGATTATAATGTCAAATCACTAATAAAAGTGATATTACTCTTATAAGGACATCTGAAGCTTCGATTTGCTTCTTGTTCTATGCTGTCAAACGTCTCTTGTTGTTGGGCGTTTAAACATTTTCAAGTAAAAACGTGTCATTTTCGTCAAAAATGCTAGAAGTACCATCAAGCGAAGAGTGCGTTACAGCGGCCCATCTTGTAATCTGCGACTGCGATGCTTATAGATTACTGCATATATGTAATCACTGGATAGTTTCATAAGCCATGGGTGGAACTACGTTACAGGTCGTGCAGTGACTAAGGTAATAAACTTAGATAATCGCTTGTCTGACTTCCGCGGGTTATGGTTTTGATAATCACAGATTATGTTTTCTTTGCAGCGAGACCTGACCGATCGAGATTAGCTTGGTGAATAGTGCAGGATGAATAACTGCTTGTAGGGTAGTTGTTATTAAATGATCAAGGATCATTCTTGTAATTACATTTTAGAAATATTTGTTGATTATATCTTGTTATATAAGCATAGAGGTTAACGTTAATAGGAATCCGATGGGCATTGGCATCTTAGCTCTTACTACTCAACATCGCATCAAAGTGCAGGGGACTAATTACGGAGGATAAAGATAAATGGCCAGACAAACACATTGAAGATGAAGACCACGATGAAGGCGAGAATAATGATCGGCGAAGATTTAAAGTGCGTAGTGAGATAATGTAATAGTCTTTATAGACATGCGGATACGCCACTGTTATTATTATTATCATCGTTACTTCCGATGTTTTTATTACGATGCCTCTCACTGATTTATTTAAAAAAATTGAATTGGCTCACGTAATTGGGATGTTACAAAAATGTCCCATTTTCCATCAATATATTAGCCGACCCTCTGAGCATAGGCTTTAATAGCTAACTTGATGAAGAAACATGTCCAAGCCGGTTTTCCTGACTTCCGCTCTGACGTTGCAATCAATCACTGATGATACACTACTGCAGTCTCCGATATTGAACATACTAGAGGGTGAAATAAACTATAGCTAGCATTAGCTTTTTCTACACACCTGGCCTACACCCACTTGTTAAAAGTGATAAGGGAAGCTAGGGTCGAAAATAAATTTAAATTTAATATTTGTAAAAACAATTAATAAAACAATTGGTTAATTAAATTGTTCTAATACTGTCAAGGACTCACAAAAAGTTAAAATATAATATATTAGAATTTTTGTTGAACTTTCCTCTGATAGGGTTGTCAGCCACGTAACTTTCGTTTCACCGTTTTGCGTATGTTATCTCCAAATCGATGTGCGCCATGATTAACTACCATAATAATATTAGTAATAAGTCCATTAAAAATGACAAGTTGTAATACTATCGAACATTCACTAGTGCAAAGAACTTTAAGGCTGCCTCATTTGGAGCGGATAATCGCGCACGGTCTTAAAGAGTGTGATAGGTGTGATTTTGTAAATAAAAAGAACTTCTTAAACAATGAAGAGGGCTATGAGACCGCCTCATTTAGAAGCGGATAAGCGAAACATAGAGTCTTAATGGTGTGACCGGTGGCGAGTTTGTAAATAAAAGAACTTCTTACACAATGAAGGACGCCTCATTAAGATAGGACTAATTGCTCGGCCGAGTCCTAAATATATTGGCAGTGGCATATTTGTAAATATAAAGAACTTCTTATTAGATCAATTTTCATAGATCTTATCGAGACCTGTTAAAATAACTTAGACCTTAAAAATGTTAATAAAAAAATTGAAATATCAAATACTTTTATGTAGAAATCTCATCAAAGCGAGACTTATATTTTCTACTCTCCAAAATAATACAGGAAAAATATAAATATAAAGGTATTAAAGTTTGGAGACCGAACTTATATAAAAGCAGGTCTTAAAACTTTGATTTTAAGACCGAACTTAAAAATTTGTATCGTACATAAAAGTTTAAATAAAAAAGTAATAAATGTTAAGACCATAGTTCTGAGAATGGCCTAGGTCTTAAAAGTTAGACTTTTAAGAAACGGACAAAAATTTATGGCGATTACTAAGAGTTTGAATAAAAAATTAATTAATTTTAAGGCCAGGACATATATAGAGATGGAATCTTAAAGGTTATCTTTTAGGCCCAGTATATGTGTATTTGTCGGTCTTAAAAATGAAGCGTATAAGCGTTAACTTCACGCGGAAGCTTTTGTCAACTCTCCCGTTGTCACTCTGAAGACTCTGCTCAGGAAGAACCCCCATTCACGTTGCGAAACCACTTCTGTTCCATTACCTCTCTTCCTGCGTGTCGCGTCTGAATTTAGCCTCTATTACTCCCTCATTTTCTCGAGGCATTCTCTCTCTTCTTTCTCTCGAAATAGGCGGTGCAAACTGATTCCACTCGTGTTCTTGAAACTCAGAATCTTGGTTTGGTAGGGAGGGTCGGACAAGCGAACCCTCTTCATCTCACATGGAGCCTCCTCGGCGTCGTGCTTTTCATAGACGGCTTTACACGAATGATGGAAGTATCCCTTAGTCGAAATGCTGGAATGAAGATCGAGATTCATTTTGATGAAAATTTGCAACCTTTAGGTCTAATAAAAGCACATATACTAGTTTTGTCGGCGCTCTAGTATGCGGCAAGGTTAGCATTTGGCCGATGAGTGGAAAAATGTGGACAAAAAACAATAAAAAGGATCCTATGTGGACACTATCAGGCTTACATTCACCAGTCACAGTGCGAGAAGTTAAAAGACTCGACATTGTCTTATTGTCTTTGAGCGGTTCGGGAAGTTTAAGACCTTTCTGGCTACATATTTTTTTGGGAAAACTGACCATCAACCTAGGACAAGTACAAATTTATTGATGAACAAACTTGGCAACTTAATTTGTT
>JAMWYP010000574.1:0-126414 GCA_025563575.1 Acacia pycnantha | reverse complement strand
TTTTCAGCAACTTGTTTACTACTTCGGGTGGGGATGAAATGGACTGTTCTAGTAATTATTGATAGGAAGATCACCCCGAGATGAATCGAGTCTTATGTTACTTGTTACTTGTGAGGAAATCAAGAAAGCTACTTTTAGTCTTGGGAGCTCTAAAGCGGCGGGACCGGATGGCTTTCCGGATTATTTTATCAACATGCTTGGCTTGAGATTGGTGTTGCTATATGTGCTATGGTGCTTGATTTTTTTTCGGTAAGTATGATTGATGTGATAAATGATAGCTCTATCACTTTAATTCCTAAAGTGGATAGACCTCGAACATGTATCTCAATTTTGTCCTATAGCCTATGCAATTTCTCCTATAAAATCATCTCTAAGCTCCCGGCAAATAGGATGAGGCCCTTCCTTGATGCTTGTATTTCCTCTAATCAAGGCGCCTTTGTTCGGGGCCGGTGTATTCAGGATAACATCATTATTGCCCATGAAGTCTATCACTATATGCGTAGGAAAAGAGAGAGTCGGAAATATGAATTTGCTCTCAAGATGGACATGAGTAAGGCTTATGATCGAGTGGAATGCACCTTTCTTGAGAATGTGCTATTACGCTTTGGTTTACGTAAAATGGGTCTCTCTTATTATGAAGTGTGTGAGGTCGGTGAGGCTAAACGTCCATCTAGATGGCGAGAATGTTAACTCTTTCTCCCCGAGTAAAGGGTTACGACAAGGGATCCTCTTTCTGTATCTTTTCATCCTTGTGGCTGAAGTTCTCTCACTCATGATCAGTAAGAATCAAGAGACCAGGATGTTGAAAGGGATTGAATTGAGTCGAGATGCCCAGTACTTACCCATAGTTTCTTTGCGGATGATGCTTTACTATATATGAATGCCAATCGGGTGGATTGCAACCGTTTGGCCACCATTTTACATCGATCTTGCCTTGCTTCGGCCAAGTCATTAACCTTGACAAATCAAGTATCTTTTTTCTTCCAATACACCTAAAGATGTTAAGGTAGCGATTGGTGACTTACTAAAAATCCTATCACCGAGGACCACAGGAAATATCTTGGCATTCCAAGCATTTGGGGGAAAACCAAGCGGCGTGCCTTGGCATATATCCAGTGTCGCTAATAAACTCCAAGGTTGGGTCATGCCTTGCTTTCCTTTTCCGGGCGTGAAGTTATGATCAAAGCGTAGTCCGAGCTATCACACATATATCCGTTGAACTGTTTCAAATTCCCATTGAAGACCCGTAAAGAGATCCGAGCCTCATTGCTAATTTTTGGTGGGATGGGAATGCTTTTGGAAGTCATACTCATTGGAAGGCATGAGATTTCCTTCTTGTTGGTAAACATCGAGGTGGTATGGGCTTCCAGTGACTTGATTATCATGAATGATGCTTTGTTGGCTAAGACCGCATGGAGACTTATGCGAGCCCTAATGGCTTATGGGCCAAGGTTATGAAGAGTGTATATTTCCCCAATGATGATTTCCTCAATGCAAAAAAAGGATACAAGGTCTCTTGGTGTTGGTCAAGCTTGTTAGATGGCGAGATTTCCTTTGAAAAGACCTTTATTGGGACTTAGGGTCGGGACATGATATTAGAATATAATATGGAGTGAAAATTGGGTTCTGGAGTCACTTTTAGGAGAAACCTCGGGAGTACAATGATCTCTTTGTTACACATGGCGAGTAAGTGATCTTATTATTGACGGCTTTTGGAATCATACTCTGTTCAATAATATTTACCCGAAGAGATTAAAGAAGCCATCTATGCTATCCCCATTCCAGCTAATGGTTTGGAAGATAAGTTGGTTTGGACTAGTGCTAAAGACGGTAAGTATTTGGTTAAATTAGGCTACCATTATGGTAAGATCGAGTGCTCTGTTTGGGACAAGAAAGCGAGGGGCGTCCATGGTCATTCCGATATCTGCTAGAAATCGGTTTGGCACATTAAGATCATTCCCGATGTTCAAAAATTTATTAGGCGGATCCTTAATAATGCTCTTATGCGACAAATGCATGCTCTCTATAGAAGACGATGATCTGGGTTAAGGTCTATCCTATCTGCGAAGAGGTCGATGAGAGTATTGAACACTTATTCTTTCATTGTTCTTAGACCCGATGTGTATGGTTTGGTTGCGATTTGGAAGCCAAATTCGATTGTACTAATGTGGTGAACTTTAGTGTAAGGTGGTTGTTAATGCTAGGTACGTGATCACTTAAATCTCAAGATGTGTCTTTAATCGTTGGATGTTGTGGTTTATATGGAAACGAGAGGAATGAGAAGGTTTTTAATCATCTAGAGCCCAATCCCTTTGCTTTCTGGAACTAGCTAAGAAGAGTAACTATGATTTTTGGTTCTACAGAGTCTTCACAATAGGATTAGTGGTTCTTCTATTTCCGTGTACAATGCGGCCCCCTACTCTGGACTTTTTGAAGAATAATTCGATGGGGCATATGTCCATGGGAAGGAAGAGGGAGCAATTGGTATTGTTTGTCGAGACCATGGCGGCTACTTCAAGTGAGGCTTCGTAGATAAAGTTAAATCTACTTCTACTTTTATGAGCGAGGCATTGGCTCTCAAAAAGGCCTTGATGCTAGCTATGGATTTAGGCCATGATAACGTCATTTTTGAGCGGTTGCCTTTCATTGTGTTCTAGTATTGATGCGAGATCTCCGACTTATGTGATTTGAGGAATAGAGGCCTTATTCATGATATTATTTGCTTTCTTGCAAGCAAGGTTGGGTTCTCTTTGGCCTTTAACCACTAGACGGGGTAATAGAGTGTGATTTATTAGCGGAGAAATGCTTATAAGGGGTGTTCCTAGATGAGGTGGGTTTTCCAACCAACATCTTCTTTGTTGTCTCTTCTAACTCGGATGCTTAGAAAGCTAATTTTGATGTGAATCTTTGTTGTTCATTTCGATCTGTGATGATGGATGATTTAGTTAGTTATATGTTCTTATGTTTTTTCCGTCTGTTTGGGTTTTTATCTATTTGCATTAGTTTGATTGAATCGGACCTTTACCCAGCATTCTGTATTTGTTGTATTGACTATTAATTTGTGGTAATATATGCACCCCTTTCGAGCCAAAAAAAAAAAGGATACGAAAGAGCCAATAGAGATATTAGTAAAGTAAGCGAAAATGAGGAGAAATAATGAGAGAAATTTCCATCAATGATGGGCGAGAGAAAAGAGGAAAGACAAAATTCAAAAAAGGTATGGAGACAAATCTCAAAAACAAGAGAAAGCGGAAGGCGACGCGTGACGAAAGAAGGCAGGAGGGGCACAGGAAAGGTTATGGCATCGGTGAGGGTGGATGGGAGAAGAGTAAGGGTGGTCGAGGTCTCGGTGGGAAAGAATTCGTGTTTGGATGGGTGGGCGATGAGACAAGGGCTGATAACATTCCTAAGGGGGTTAACGGTGCCTCTGAAGCAAGACGCCAACACAGTGTCTTATCGGGATAAGCTTCATCCCACAGGTGTGCGGGATTTTGGTGCAATGCTCTTTGGAAGATGATATTGTATAGGGTTGGAAAACCTATTTTCATCGAGATAAATAAGAAGGAAGAGAGGGTAGGCTGGCAAAGTCGGATGAGGAAGATGATCGGGAAACACGAAGACTAGAGGGTAAACTTGGGGTTTTAAAGTTTCTTGCCGACGAATACTACGCTTGGTGTTTGCCTTGGATGAATGCACTCATCATTAAAGTCTTGGGGCGAACTCTCCCACATCATCATTCGTGATCGAATCAACAGGATGTGGCATCCACGGGATCCTCGAAACTCATCTCCTTGAGCGATGGTTATTTTATTGTTTCATGCTCTAATAAAGAAGATCAAAGTATGCCTTCTAGGAGGGTCCTTGGATGATTGAAGATCATTACTTAATTGTCTAGAGGTGGCGCCCAATTTTAACCTTGGAAGGTGATCTCCGGTGTAATATTGCTGCTTGGGTGTGCTGCTTTGGATGTCCATTAGAATTCTACAATGTTGAGTATTTACGCGGGATCGGCAACATGATTGGGAAAATGATCAAAGTGGATCGTTCTACCTCATATATGATAAAGGTGGTTTTGCGCGGATTTGCGTTGAGATTGACTTGTAGCAACCACTGCTACCATCTTATATGATGATTGGGAAGGTGACCTATTATCTACGAGGGCCTACATCGGGTGCGCTTCACTTGTGGTAAATATGGACACACCAAAGGACGTGCCGGTTGGGAAAGAAGGAGGATACATACCGGGTGAATGGGCAAAGCAAAGGAGACGTAGGAGGTGGGAGAGGTCGTTGGAGAATGGTGGCGAAGGATCGAGGTGGTCGTCGGTCGTCCTACCATTGTTAAGGGATGAGAGCGGGCGAGTGCCCATTTGGGAAAATAAAAATTCTAAGGTGGGATTTTCGGGGCTAATTTTCGGGAAGATATCAAGCACGGATTAAATGGGGATGCAAATAAGAAGCACGTGGTAAATGAGGGTGGGAATCGGAACATTGAAAAGCGCATCATGGGAATTCTTATGAAACTCGGCAGATGGATATGCGAAGGAGTCAAATGTGGAATTTAATGATATTGATGGGGTAATGAGGAAGGTACGGGCCCACCTAAATCGGGAGTGGGTCCAAGTCGGAAGCAAGAGGAAAAATGTGAGTAAAAGCAAAAAGGAAGGGGAAGGAAAGTAAATAGCCCACACATGATAGCTCGCTATGTAGTCTCCATGTGGGCCTTGTTGCACAGATTTCTCATGCAAATAACTTCTCTAGTTTACACTCGGAAATCACGAACAACGGAACAATGAGGACTCGCCGTGCGGTACAATAGTATCACGATCCTATGAAACTAATGGAGCACACGTGGATAATATGCTTGCCTATGGTTCATGTATAACCCTCGACATTAATGGAGGCTTCGGAATCTGCATAGCTACACCTTAGAAGTGCCTCACAAATTGGATGAACTCATGGTGATTAGGATAAAACCGAAGGGGAGGATGACGTTCCCAAAACCATTGCTCTTGTTTCCCAATGAATTACATGCTATGGAATGCACGTGGCATTGGAGCTCGCAGCTTCCCTCGCTACTGATACGTGACCTAAAAATCATTATCACTGGATTTCATTGCTATTACCGGAAACACATTGTTCACCGAAATAGCTAGGAGAAAAGCACAACAATTGAGGTTCTCTAACATGGAAATAATGGATTGTGAGGGGTTTAGTGGCGGCATCTCGGTGTTTGTGGGACGATGGAACTCTATCATCGCGGTGTTGGAACGTAATCACCAATTCCTACATCTACTGGTATCTAATACGGCGGGTGTTACTTGGACTCTCACGGTGGTGTATGCTAGTCCTAATCGTATTATTCGCGAGTGTTGTGGGACAATTTATCACGGTTAGGCTGTAGCAACTCAAGGGCCTTGGTTACTAGGTGGTGACCTTAATGGCACATTGCTTCAATGTGAAAGGAAATCCATTACCATGCATCGAGTTCTTGTGACAGTGACTTCTCAGTTGGTATGAATTGCATGACTTGAGTGACATAGGTTTTGGAGGCCTTGAGCTCACATGGAAGAGAGGAACCGGAGGCAAGATTAGATAGAATGCTCACCAATGAGCTACTGGCTGAACTTGTTCCCTAATGCCTCGGTAGCTCATCTACCATTCTTCAAATATGACTATAGGCCTTTCTTTGGTTCGTATAAACCATGTTGAATAGAAGTAAGCCAAACCGGTCGTTTAGATTTATTGCGGCATGGGTTCTTCATGAAGAGTTCGAGTTGTTCGTCAGGCAATCTGGGCCTCGAGACACTAATTGGGTACGAAATTTATCTCAATTCACAGTTGCTTGTTCCATTTGGAATAAGGAAGTCTTCAAACATACGAGAGGTAACAAAAAACACCTCTTTCGACGCCTTGATGGGATCAATAGGGTTGTAACTCGGTTTGGGCTTCTCCCTAAGTATGAGGACCTCCAACTATCTCTTTGGAAGGAACTTGAAAATGTCTTGTTGCAAGAATCTCTCCTACAGGCACGAAAAGCAAGAGCGGAGTGGTCAATATTTGGGGATCATAATACTCGTTATTTTCATGCAGAGCTAATCGCTAGAAGAAAAGTTAAAAGAATAGAGGCTATCAAGGATGCGAGGATCATGGGTCTTCGACAACGCTGGATTAATGGTATAGCCACCTCTTTTTCTCCAACCTTTATCCGAGGACATTGTGTCTCGACTAGGGATTAGCTACAACTTGTCCTATCCTCCCGTTGATGAGGGCTTGCTTAGTGGGCATAGCAACAATATCTCAACAGAGGAGATTAAAGAAGCGATTTTAGCATGGGTGCACTTAAATCACGGGGTCGGATGGGTTCAATGCTTTATTTTATCGAGACTCGGTGGAGTACGGTTGGTGACAAATTATGTACAATATTTGTTTGCTAACCCACATGCTATTCATGAGATTAATGGGCAATGGTCTCATTCCTAAAAGAGCATCCGGAAACCATGGGGGATATGAGGCCAGAGTTAGCCTATGTAATGTCATTTACAAAGCCATTACAAAGATTATTGTTAATCGTTTGAAGCCTCTACTTCCTCGGGTGATAGCACCTAACAGGTGCGGCTTTGTTCCGGGAGACATAGCGGTGATAACATTATTGTAGCTTAGGAGGTTATACACTCTATGCGTACCATGAAGAAGAAGAAGGGATTTTGGCTATAAAAATCGATCTAAAGAAAGCATACAACGGGGTGAAATGGGATTTCTTGATGAATTGCCTTCAGGAACTTGGATCCCAAGCAAACTCAGTGAGGTAATTGCCCAATGTGTTTCTCACTATGCAACTTTTGTGGAATGGGGATAAAGTTGAAATGTTTCACCCATCCGGGAGTGAGACAAGGAGATCCCTTATCGCCATATATATTTGTCATCCGTATGGAAAGAGCGGCCCACCTTATTCAAGATGTCGTTCACAAAGTGCGGGAACCAATATGACTCACGGATTGGACCTCTATCTCACTTTGTTTTTGCATATGACATCATTCTCTTTGTGGAGGCTTCAATGGAGCAGTACGGGTGATTAACACTACCTTAGGTACTTTTGTGAAAGTTTTGGTTTGAAGGTCAACCGAGAAAACTCAAGTTTTCTTTTGGAAACGTTAACCACGAGAAGAAGTGAGCTATGTGCATCTTTGGGTTTCTCAATTACAAGAGACTTGGGAAAACATCTTGGCGTTCCCTCCACCATAAAAGGGTGACAAAAGACTCTTACCAATATGTGGTTGACAAGGTGGAAGCAAGGTTATCTAATTGGAAAGTAAAATCCTTATCATCGGCGAGGAGCAATGGCGGAGGCACACTAGTTTTCTTGGGCAAGTGAACCCACAAAAATATATATTTTGTGAAGGAATTTTATTTCAATAGTTTTGATTGGATTAATTGGTTAAGGCTTTGGTTATATGTATTAAAGGTCCCGGTTCGAACCTTGTTATCGTTTATTTTGGGCAATTTCATTTTCCCCATACCTTTCCTTTCTTCGATTCTTGTTTTTTTTTTTGCCCAAATCCTTTCCTTTCTTCCTTTCTTCGACAAGCCGTGACGGCTTCCTCGGCAACCCATGACGGCATCATCCAGCAAACCCCTTGTCAAACCCGGCCTCCTCTCTCACTACGATGACGATCTTACGCCCCCCACCGCTAACAGTCTTTGAGCGTCTTCGCACGAAACTTTTTGGTTCATCATCTTCGCACCTTTAGATTTGGCTCTCTTCTCTCATATTTGCAACCCTAAGCCAAGACGTCGACAACGTTCTCCTCTTCCTCCTCACTAAACAAAAACGTTGTCTTCAATTACGCCAGTGCCGACGGCAATTTCCTCTCTTCAACTTTCGCAAGTGCTTGACGGAAGAGATATTCAATGGCGAATTTCTCTAGCTTTGACGGAAGAGATCTTGATGGTAGAGATTTTTGACTTCTCGTGAAGCTAGACTATGGCCGGAGCTTGACGGTGGCTAATAATGGTTACTGACTCGACGATGGTAGATTGGAGACTATTCTGGGTTCAATGTTTGTATTGGAAATATTGATGTTCCATTCAGTGTTATGATTGATTTTTCCATATTATTGGTAGATGGTAGATGATGGTGGTGTGTGGTGGCAGATTGCGTTTGAAGATTCATTGGTAGAAGCTTAGCTTCATCAATGGCGGCAAGATGGTCTTTGGTTCTCGAATTGAAAACAATTATGAAAGGTATTGTCACGAAGACTTTTACAGCTGGTTTTAAATTGTTGATATCATTATTGATCATGGAATGTTTGTTTGAAGGAAACTGTTTGGTACAATTCCGAGATATAAAAGAAAGAAGAAAGGAAACTTTCTTGACATTTGCTGAAATGAAATATCGAAATGAGGATCGGTGAGTGTATAAGCTATAATACTCATTTGGTGTAGAGATGGAAAAGTGATTCTTCCATCCCCACATTTTTCTCGTGATGTTTATTGTGTTGTTATTATTGTTACTCAACAATGCCCATCTCTTCTTAACAGTTGAGAAATTATAATTATGGTATGGAGGACAAAATAAACATTCTAAGAATGATATGATGATGAACAAAATTATTTCCATCACCATACCAAATGAGTGGTCATAGTTTAAGGTTACACTAATCCATTGAGATTTATTTCTGATAATTTTCATTTCAATCTTCAACTGATAAGAATTTTTTTTCCTAACTTCCCTTTCATGTACATCTAGAATTACATTTCCTCCTTGTGCATTGGGATCTTGCTCATTCATCATTTTGTTTATTCGGAGTAGAGCTTATTTACTTCTTCGAGGGCATTTCTTACGGTTTAAGTATGTTATAAGATAAAATTGTTCATATGCTTTCTCTTTGGTACTTGGCGAGTTTTTTTCCCCCGGAACCACTATATGCAAAGAGATTGGATAGCTTTTCCACATTAATTAGATAATGACTTGCGTGATACTTTAAATTGTTGTGGTTTACTTGTAATTCCGAGTGTTTTTATTCCTTGCCGTAATTTACTTGCTATGGTGGAAGGAATTATGCTGAACAGGTTTTTTGTCTCGTGTAAATTGTCAAATGCAGGGTAAATCTTCTAAACTCCGATATCAGCTTGATCAGGAAGAAACAAAAAATATTGCAAGAGATGTACTGTAAACCATGCAAGTGAAGGTAAAAACTAAAAGCTGCAATATGCCTCTCATGGTTTTTAAATTACACTGTATATGTTGTTGCAGAGTATAGATTGACAATGTTCCATTTTTCTTCATGGGGTTCTCTTTCATATGTTGCAGAACCAGTGCAGTAGTAGCAGCCCCTGCATCTCAGTGATTATTTAACAGGACGAATACTTGGAAAAGGCAACCACAGGATAACTTAGAAGAATCAAGTATGTTTTGAAATTGAGAAGGCTAGACATAGAAAATCTATTCTTGGCATAGTAAACTCTAGTTTAGAGATATTGTAGTTTTAAGCATTTTCTAACTTCTTCTATTCAATGATGGCATACAACTAACATGCAAATTAATCATCAAAAATAGTACTGAGAGAATATTTTAGTTCTTTGATTTCTTTCATTCTTCAAACTTTTTTTCTTTTCGTAAAATGTCAACGATACAATCTTAAAACATTTAAAACTTTCCTTTAAAAAAATTTCGGGCGCGCCCCGAACTACACTAATTGTGCACCCATAAATTCTAAATCCCGGCTCCGCCACTTTGGCAGGAGGACTACCCTCATATCTTCGGTTTCTATGGCAATACCGGGGTATGTCATGCAAACCTCCCTTATCCCAATGAGCACTTGTGAATCCCTAGGCAATGTATAGCTGGCGGTTTCGTGGGGAGCACATAGGAACAAGGAAAATACCGTTAGTGGCACGGGATGCGATCTGTAAGCCTAAGACGAGAGGCGGTTTAGGGCTTCGTCATGCTAAATACCGAATTAGGCTTATCTTATGAAAATTGGGGAACCTTTCGGCTGAAGAAATGATTTCGAGCTAAATTTATTTGGAACAAATACAATTGTGGATCGAACATGATCCCAGTTGATATGAACAAGTCGCTCAAACTTGTGGTGTGGAATCAAGAGAACGTAGAAATTGCATGATGGAACAGAGCTTTTGGAAAATGGGCGATTTGCGTTGGAAATGGAATAAAAGTGGTATTTTTGTTAAATCTGCTTATGACTCTCGATTAATGACACACGCCCACCAAATCCGATATGGGTGAAAATTTGGAAGCTACGTGTACTAGGAAAGGTGTAAAATGATAGCCTGGCTTGCACTCCACTGGCAGCTTTCTCACCAATGCCTCGGTTCAAGCGAGGATTGTGTACGAATGCGCAATGCCTGTGTGTGGTATGGAGTTAGAGGACCTCGTTCATGTATTCGGGGACTATCTAGAGACATTAGCACTTTGGAAGAATGCAGGTCCCTCAGAAACTATGGATTAAGTTCACAACGGGAATTTTGATCCTTGGTTTTCGATGGAATATCGGCTCTAATGGTAGGCGCTGCGCATATAGAGGAGTGGGGTCAAACATTTGCCATTGTTTGCTAGTGGTTATGGAGGCGAGCAACTCGGCTATCTTTGAAGGTAAAAGATCTCCAATCTCACTTTGCGAGATCGGTGTCGGTGCACCAAGAGTAGTTTGCATGAGGCTGTGGTTGACTCGAAGCGTCGAAGGGTGGGGGTATTCGGGTGATGGTCATGGGCACTGTGGATGCCACCTCCATCGAGATGGGTTAAGGTTAATATTGATGGGGCATATTCACATTTATGTTGCAGGGTAGCCTCGGTGGTGTTATTCGGGATGACCATGGGAAGCTGCGGAGGGCGTTCTTATTCAAGGGAGAGGAAGGTGATAGTCTCACGGCGAAGCTTTGGGGTGTTTACATGGCCTCAAATTGGCATGGCATGTGACTCTACCGGAATGTTATACGAAGTCGGATTCGACGGATGCGGTTGATCGATTAAAAGTGAACCTAGTGAGGTGCATGCGATCGAGATCTCATTGCTTTGAGATTAAGAGACTCATAGAAAGGGATTAGAGCGTGGAGGCGAGGCACGTTAGGAGGCCAGGTGAATATGGTCGCGAGATCACCTCGCTAAATCTGGACTCTACTGCTATGCCGGGATTCCATGTTCTTACGCATGCGGATAGTGACCTTGAGGGTCTTCTTGTAAGGATATTTCGTAGGTTTAACTTTGGATGCACAAGTTTATCAAAAAAAAGGTATGGAGACAGAACTCATCACTATATTCACACCCATGCCATTTTTGCTTGACTATTTGACCATACAAGTCTTTATTAATTTGTTAATTAATTATATTCAAAACACTAACTTTTTGGAACCGGTTTCTGCTAAGTGGTGAGAGGGCTATGAAGATGGAATATCACCTAGAGGGGGTGAATAGATGATTACAAAAATTCTTTCCTAATTAATCGGTAACACCAAAGATGATAATAAGAGAAGAACAGAGGAAAGATACAAGAAGTTATCATGGTTCGGTCTAACTCTTCGACCTACGTCCGGTCCCAGTACACACTGGATTTCACTATCTTTCAATGGCAATCACAATTACAACGTACTCGCGGATGATCCTCTCGCTAGGACTCACTCCCCTTACAAGTTGTAATTCTACACCCAAACTTAAGATCCCACAACCTTAAGATTTTACAACTCAAATAATCAAATAAGTGTTTAGAAACTCCTCACGAGTAGATAAAAGTTAAACACTAAAGTACACAAAATATCCGAAGATATTAGCTAAGTTAATGAAACGGTAGATGGTAATAAATTCGAATTGAATGCCTGACATTTCGGTAGTTGGCAAATTCAATGCTTCTAGTATTTATAGATAAGCCATTAATGACCGTTGGAAGCTTGAAGATTAATGTTGTGACTCTTCAAAATTAGCCGTTAGACAATGAAGCTTCGTTGGTCACATTCGCCAGATTAATAATTTTGGTCTTCGCAAACATTATTCATTCCTTTTGTTTTTGCCCGTTGAGAGATAGCATTTAATGTTTGAGCAAAATATCGGTAAATGCTTTACATTGATCGAGAGAAGTGGTTGCCGAGGATATCATTGGTTTGGCAACCGCATTTAATGCTTATGTCGGAACTTACGCTTTTCACCTAAACGGTGGTTAGCAACGAAATACACTCAAATAATTATTAGTATTTAGTTTAAATAACTTTGAGTGAGATAAGAAGAGGATTGAAGATAACCCACGAGATTTGAATTTAAAAACATATTGTTTTACTAAACGAGAGGATGATCATGCTCGAGCATGACTTTTAGCATGCTCGGGCAACCTTAGAAGAAAATGTTTTGTAAAGTAGTATATTGTCCTATGCTCGAGCAACACAGGCTCTTGCTCGAGCACTCAATGGTGCTTGCTCGGGCATGGCTAGTTTGAAACGTTTGAAAGAATTGATCATCGGCGATGCTCGAGCAATCATGACATAATGCTCGGGCATCATTGAGCTAGCGTCGCCAATGCTCGAGCATTACGAGAGATAGTGCTCGGGCATGGTTGGGCCGAGAGCAACTAATAGTTAAGGAGCAAGTCGCTCGAGAAACACAATGTTCTGCTTCGAGCATGCTACTCGGGCACAAGGCAAACGAGGCCAAACTAAGAGACTCGGCCGATCTTGCTCGAGCATTGATTTTCTATGCTCGAGCATACCATTATCATGCTCGGGCATAAGGTATACGAAGACAAAAAGATGAAGAGAATATCGATACTGCTCGAGCACCCTTTTTACCTTTACTGCTCGAGCATTACTTACACTCTGCTCGAGCATGCTTCGTATGCTCTGATCTTTTGCTATCAACTCGATGATGCTCAGACACGCTAGTCACTCTGCTCGAGCATGCTTGGGCATTAAGTGTTATGCTCGAGTAGCATTTACGAAATACTTTGAACACTTCATTAAATCAAAAACTCATTGTTTGTTATCATCAAAACACACAAGAACTAACAAGTTAATCATGATCGAACTATCTAAATCTGATTTAGAAGATTTGGATTTAATTTTTATAAAAATTATTTAATTTTAAAACAATTAATTTTAATGGGTATAGAATTTAAAATAATATAATTTTTACCTATTATTTTTTAAAAAATTGATTTTTATTTAAAAAAATCACCATTTAAGAAAATCAAATCTAGATCATCTAAATCAAATTTGGACCGTTCATATATACTTAACTCACCCACCTTAACAAAACTTTTGTTAGTTCTTCCTTTCACAATAGCCATTCCCCTATTTAATTTCTTCATTTCATCTCTTGTCATCTTCAACTCATGTTTTGGCTAAGTTTTATGAATATTCATGAGAATTCAGTGTGCTGATTTTAAAAACGTAATTAAACAATAAAACTGTTACTCATACATAATTATAATACGCCTTTTTCTTTTTTTCTTTTTTCTTTTGGCCATTCAATGATGTATTTTAACTCGCTAAGAAAATGATGTCGCATTGATGCAAGCATGCAACTACTGCTTTAAGGGCTCACAGAAGCTTTATTGATGATATTGCAAATTGCAACTAAACGTTGCTCCATGCATCATCAAATCTTGCCACTAAAACTCAAAATCTAAACAGTTTGGAGGTGGATCATTCATGCTCAGAAAAAGGAGCTAATGAAATTATGTTATACGCCTCTTAAATAATTATAACAATATAAGAGGATATTATATTCTCCTTTTGGTTTTATATATAGAGAATCCTTTAAACCACTTTACAAAAATTAACAAAATTTGTCAACAATTTCTGTGATTTTTCAAAATTATCCTTAAAACCACTGGGCAATTTCTGTATACTTGATTAATTAATCAATCTCTAATTCTTGACTAATTAATAGAACTATTCTTATATCAATTTCTCATATATCCATTATGTCAACTTTTCTAATAAGGCAATAAACATGGCTATATTTTTTATAAGTTTATAGTTAAATGATAATATTTTAAAAATAGGTCATATGACCATATGTGATGGGGAGAAATTGACATAATTTTTTTTTTTGGTCAAAGCGAGAAATTGACATAATGGATAATTTTGTAAAATTTAGCCTACAACGTTAAACTCACTGAAAAATTATATGCCACTGACCTAAATTAAAGTTCAGGAAAATATTATAAATTTTACCCTAAAAATTTATGTAAATATATTTAGGAACCTAAAAATATAAAACACATATAATAGGAAAAATCAAAATCAGTACATCATTTTTTTTTTTTTTTGAACAATTCTAAAATATTTATTACTGATAGAAGGAGGAAATACACCAGAAATAAGGCAATCACAAGGAATAGCCATGAAAACATTACAGACTCGAGAAGCAAAGGAATACTCAATATGAGACAACTAACAAAAGCAACTGAAGCAAGACCAGACAAATAAACAAAGCAGATAACAAATAAAAGCTAATCGATCAACCAGGATCCACATGACTAGGACGGGAAGCAACTTGATGTAGCGATTTCCTTATGGTTTTTGAATCTTCATCCAACACCGAAAGCAAAGGGGGTAAGGGCATATTTACCTACCCAATGGGGCACACCCCCATATCGGTAGATGCAGCAAGAAAGTCAGCTGCTTTATTCCCTGGCGGGGAGTGAAACGGACCAAGTAGCTGGACTCCGATTTTAGTAACCCTAGGATATCATCAAGGATACTTCGAGTCTGCCATTCACTGAGGTCTTGTCGGTCATTGTCCAGATAGTGTATGAGGTGCTGACAATCTGATTCGAAGATGGTGTTTTTGTTACTCAGATCTTGGGCGAGCATCAGCGCCCTTTGCATGGCTAATGCTTCAGTCATGAATGCCGAAGGAATTTACCTTGTCAACAAAAAGATCATTTCATTTCTCCCAAGTGATCGCGGCAGATGATGCCAATTGCAGCTGGCTTTGTTGAGTCATGAAACGCACCATCCACATTTATTTTTAATAGATGTTCTGGCGGTGGTTCCCATTTGACTTCTGTTTTCGAAACCTGAGCAGTAGCAGCGACCTTGTTTGGAGGCGAGTTGGCGGTGCAATAGTGGAGTGCAGACTGGGAGGCGCGAGCAATGACTGAGATAGGATCTGGAGTGGTTGCATTAAACATCGCGTTGTTCCTTTCCTTCCACAAGAACCAAAGTATCCAGCATATATAAGCCACGTCAGACTCGGTGAAGGAGCTATTGGGATTTAGGATATCAATCCACCATTTATTGAAACTATGGATTAGGCCCAGGTCGTGAGGATAACCTGCAACCAAACCAGATACAACGCACCCAAGGACAATGGAAGAAGAGGTGCTCTGTGGACTCATTTTCACTATGGCAGATTGGGCATATGCTTGTGGGGCCCCTCTTTCTTTTGGCTAGATCTTCATTTGTGGCTATGCCTTTATATAGGGTTGTCCAGGACCGGGCCGGACCGGGTTGGAGGTCAACCCGAGGTCTCGGCCCGATATGACCTCCGGACTGAAAAAATCAGCCCGAGGTCCTGGTTCGGTCCGGTACTGCAGCCCGAGCTCGGGCTAAACCGACGGAGCGGTAGATGAGCTTACTGGACGATCCAAGCGGTCGATTTTTTTCCAATTTTTTCAATTTTTTTTCCTTCTTGTGATGCAATATTTTAGCTCGATTTCACTTGACTTCTCAAAATAAAAAAAGTGCCGGAGTGAAAAGTGATTCCTATAAATTAAAAAGCACATTAAAATGTTCAGACTCCAATAAGTAGCTCAGTGTAATGGTGATTTACAAAAAAAAAAAAAAAAAAGTCGGAGTCGGATCGGATCGGGCGGGCCGGACCAACCGAACCTCGGGTTTTGGACAACCCTACCTTTAAACAAAATTCTCCAAATGAAATTATTTACCCGTGGCGCCACCTTCACCTTCCAAGTCTTCTTCCATATGTCCTTGGTTAATGTAGCCCGATGATACGGCGTTATCAACAATAGGCGGCCTAGGGGTTGACTTCGTGAGGTGGTAACCAAGTTTGGCCAGAGTAAACCCATTTGTTGCCAAAGTCCATACCGGCCGATCTTCGGTAGGCACCCGTGGGAGGGGGATGGAGGTAATAGCTTCATTAATGTGATCACCTATCGGATGCCCGATCGAATTTATATCCCAACACCTGTTACCATTTGAAATAAGTGTTGCTACTTTCATGTTTGAATTTTTTAATGCCTCATCCTTAGTATGCAAACACGAGTTGGTAGTAGGGGACCCAATTATCTTTCCATATCCGTGCAGATTGTCCGTTGCCTATTTGCTAGCATAGGTCCTCTTTTATGAAATCTCTTCCATCCAAGATGCTTGACCCGGCACCAAGAGGCTCTATGTCCCTTAACTACATCAAGGAAGGAACAATTAGGAAATAAAGCCCTTTTAGGACCCTCGCCACAAATCATAGGGGTTGTGAAGATGTCGCCAAGCCGTTTTTGCAAGTAGGGCGTCATTAAATTTAGTGAAATCACGGAAGCCCATGCCGCCGTCCGTTTTGGGTTTAGTTAACTTGTGCCATGCAACCCAGTGTGTCTTATTTTGACCACTCCACCGAAGCTTGTCACGAGGCATTTGAGATCTTTACGAGGTTTTGGTGGGAATCGAAGCATGTCATGGGAAGATTGGAATGGCGTTAATGTTGCTTTGATCATGACCTCTCGCCCGCAAAAGATAGATGTTTCTCAAGCTCCAACCAAGGACCTTCTTGCTAACTCGTTCCTGGGACATATGCAAGCGCTTGATGTTTTGTTTTGCCCCAAATACTAGGAATGCCCAAGTATTTGCCTTGGTCGGACTCTCTCCAATGCCTAAAGTGTCACGATACTTTGCCTCAACAATTGTGGGGTGTTTTCTGAGAAGACAATGCTGGATTTTTCCAAGTTTGCTAACCGGCCTAAAGCTGAATAGTATGTGTTGAGGATCTCGCTAGGATTTGACAATTGCTGATATCTGCAGTCATAAAAAACAAGGCATCATCTGCGAAGAAACTGTGAGATATTGTTGGGCGAGTTATTTAGTTTGATCCCTAAAAGCCGGCCTGTAGTAGGGAATTATTGATCATGCTTGAGAGGGCTTCGGGGATAAAATAAATAAGTAAGGTGATAAAGGTCTCCTTGATGGAGCCCTCTACGGGAGCTAATTGAGGCAATTTTTTCTCCCGCAATACAAAGATTGAGATGTACAGTTTCCACACGAGTTCATGACAAGGCTAACCCATTTAGAGGAGAAACCAAATTTAAGCAACACATTTCGTAGGAAATCCCGTTCAACCTTTGTCATATGCCTTGCTCATATCCATTTTCAAAGCGAATTCATATTTCTTACCGAGACTTCTTTTGCCTTAAGTAATGGTACACTTCATGTGCAATGATAATATTATCTGGATTAAACGGTGCAGGCACGAAGGCGCCCTGGTTTGGGGTAACACATTTATCAAGCTCACACTTCATCCTATTGGCCAAAACTTTGGAGATGATTTCATAAGAAAAATTACAAAGTCCAATAGGTTTGAAATGTGAAACGATTCAGTTTATCCACTTTTGGAATAAGAGTAATATTGGTCCCATTAATAACTTCAAGGGGAGGCTTTGCTCAAAAAAAAAGCTTTAACCATATTAACAAGTGTATCACCCACCTCCTCCCATGAGCGTAGCTTTTCTCTCCTCTGTGAGAGCTCTTCCTCTCCTCTCGTGAGAGTTCCGTTCCCGGTGAGAACCTTCTCCATCCTCTCCGAGTGATCCCTTCCCATCCCTCTTGTCTGCGAAATTTCCTCCATACGGTGGAAATCCCGATCTCGATTTAGCCTATCCTCCACCCATCACCAAACCTCGTTCCTCTATCCTTTTCTTAGAACCTCGGTACATCATGACTCCCGAGTCTTCCCAGTTCCTCTAGCGAGCCTTGCTATTAATGGTTAAAATAACTAAATTATTGGGTTTATTTAATTTGTGGAGATAGAGAATATGGTGTACCGTAACAAGTCCTCGTCCATTTCGAAAGTCATGTCTCGCCACTATTTGTTTAGTTTGAGGGGAGGGAGACTAAAGTTTTGGGATCCAACCCACCTTGGACCGAATTCTCATTACATGTTTTTTTCTTACATGCTTATCCCCCTAATTTGGGGGTGGGACATTTTTTATTTTTATTTATTTAGATTAAATTATATGTTACCTCTTAAAATATTTTTTACCCTCAGTATATTAAATTAATTAATTTTTAGTTTTTTAGTTAGTTCTCTATATGTTTTGATGATTAATAACAATTGTAAACATGTACGAATGCTTTTAAAATGTTAGAGGACACAAAAGAGTTTTGTAAAATGACAAAAGAGTCAATATCACTTTGTCACCGCAAAACTCGAGCCTCGACTAAGCAAACTCGAGTTTTCTCGCAAACAGAGAGCTCTTCGGATATTTTCAAGATAACGAACTCGAGCCTAAGTAAATAGACTCGAGCCTAAACCCTCATGATATAAATAAAGAGTTTACAAAACAAGTAAACTCGAGCCCGTATAGACAAGCTCGAGTTTTCCCATGGCGGGAAGTTTTCTAATTAAATTGAATCTCTTTAAACTCCGAGTTTATCCTTTTGAGTAGAGTTCACTTGTTTCTATGGCTATAGTTTAATGAACACTCGAGCCCAAGTATATGGACTCAAGCCTAATGCTTTTGTGTAGAGTTTACTCTATGGTTTGACAAACGAAGAAGAGTTTACAAAATAGGTAAACTCGAGCCCGTTATTACAAGCTCGAGTTTTCCTCGCGCAGAGCTCCCAAGTTTTCCCTTCTTTGCAAACTCCGAGTTTAAGCACAAACCTCCAGCTCACTTCAATAAGTCATAGAATAAATATCGCTGAACTCGAGCCTAAGAATAATGAACTCGAGCCCTTCATCCGAAGAAAGAAAAGCAAGTGTACAAACTCCGAGTTTATACTCATGCTCCACCACTCTAATCGAGCACCAAAACTCTTAGGCATGAATAGTGTTAAACTCGAGCCTAAACACTAATGGACTCGAGCCTCGCTTAACTTGAGAAATATTACTCCGTGTGTTCATTCGACAAAGAGCTTAGAGAATATTCGAACTCGAGCCTACCTTAGTGAACTCGAGTTCACATGGTGAAACAGAATACAAACTCCGAGTTTACATCAAACTCCGAGTTTGCTATCTCGAAGATAAACCAGATACTCTAAAAGCCTTACGAACTCGAGCCCGACTTAGAGAACTCGAGTTTAAGACTAAGCAAATTTGATCGTTACGATTTCATCCCGATTCTTTTGAACCGCAAACTTACCATGTTTATACGAATTGATGGCATTTATTTAGTGTATTCAAACGTATTTAACTACTCTATATTGAGAATGTTTCGTATTAAAATCGATCAAACGAATCATTAACGCGAAGAATCGAAGAATGATTTCAACGCGTCCAGAATTGAATCACCAAGATCAGACCCAACGGCTATAATCCTCATCAAACTGAATTTCAATTGAAGAACATACTAAGTTGAGAAGTAACGGTCACATTGCAACTCACCACTATATAAAGAGCTGATTACAAACTTAGAAGCACCACCGAAAGATCAAACAAAACGAAAAGCAAGCTCAAGAATTCTTATACATTCAGCTTTTCTTTCGTATTGTATTTTGATATACAAAGAGCCTCGTTGTTTATCATTACCTTCTCTCGTGAGAGAGATTATATTCAAATTATTCATTCATTGTAAAAGATCTCAAGTCAAGGGGACTTGAGATTGGGATTTCGAGTACAACTTGTAAGGGGAGTGTATCCTAGAGAGAGGATAATCCTTGAGTACAGAGTGTGTATCCGAGTTAAAGTGATAGTAGAAAACCCGTAGAATCTGGGACTGGACGTAGGTCAAGAATTTAGACCGAACCAGATAAACTTTCGTGTCAAGCTCTTCTTCCCTATCTCTTTACGTTTAGCTTCACTTGGGTGCAAAGTTATTATAAAAGTTTTAAAATCCCCAATTCACCCCCTCTTGGTGATTTCCTTTCGTTTTCATTTGGTATCGAGCCTCGTTGTCAATTTGAAGGATTAACATCCTAGACACAAAGATCCAATGGAAGGAATTCTACCGATGGAGCCTCAATCAACCGTCCTCCGTGTTTCAATGGAGAACACTACTCATTCTCGAAGGCTAAGTTCGTGGTCTATGTAATGGCCTCTCGAGTTTGGTTTGTGGAGGGTCTTTGAAAAGGAAACTATGTTCCTTCCTCGCTTGTAGCCGACATCGAACTCCCAAGAAAGAAGAAGAGTACGATGACAATGATAAAAACAAGTCACTCTCAACATGAAGGCAATTCATATGCTCCAAAGTGCTCTTGGCCAAAAAGAGTACTTCGTAATCTGCACTTTGCCATCTCGCTAAGCAAATGTGGGATGCTCTTGAAATAGCTCATGAAGGAACAAATGCGATCAAAGAAAATCGTATCAATACTCTCATGATCGAATACGATCTATTGCGATGAAGACCGAGAATCTATTGGTGAATTTCAACTCGATTCACTCACCCGATCAATCAACTCATTGCCTTGGGAAAAGAATATGAACAACCCGCCCAAGTGAGGAAAATACTAAATATTCTCACCAAGGAATGGGAAGCCAAGGTCACCGCAATTGAAGAATCTCGAGGCGAATCAATGGCCTCCGTGGCAAAGACTATTTGGCAAATTTTCTGAATATGAGGGGAAGATCAAATTCAAAAAGGGACTAAATGATATCAATGTCAAGAACAAGGGAATAGCTCTTAAAACCATCAAAGAAGCTAAATCGATGACGATGAAGAAGATGAAGATGAAGATGGTGAGCTAGGAATGATGGTCCGAAGATTCAAAAAATTCTACAAAAAGGACCAATCTCACGTAAGGTTTCACAAAGGAAATTCTAGCACGTAAACTAAGAAACCAATTATATGCTATGAATGTGAGAAACCAGCCACATCAAATCGAATGTCCGCAATGAAAAACAAAGAAAAGAAATTCAATAAGTTCAAGAAAAGAGCTTATGTATCGCCTATATGGGGCAACAAATTATCCGATGAAGATGAAGCGTAAGAGGAACAAAGTGCCAATCTCTCGCCTTGTGGCTCAAGAGGAATCGACAACGAAGAGATTTGTCTTAGAGCATCAAATCCCAATAAGTGGTACATTGACAAAGGATGCTCAAGACATATGACTGGAGACCAATCCAAATTTGCTTCAATCAAACATAAGGATGGTGGCAAGGTAACATTTGGTGGAAATGAGTCCGAAGAATTGCCGGCATTGGCAAAATTGGAAATAGCAATGGACCTCAAATCAAAGATGTTTATCTTGTGGATGGATTATGTCACAACCTCCTCAAAGGTGAGTCAAAGCACGGACAAAGGAAACCTAGTCATCTTTGATTCGAAGAATGTTTGATTGTAAGTAAGGATGCTCTCTCTTTAGAAAGTATTAAATCCAAAGCATTATTCGAGCTCCAAGAGAAGGTAATTGTTATACTCTTAACTGCCTAAAAACAATTCGATTCTAAAATGTTTTGTTGGTAACTTAGATGAAAGTTGGTTATGGCATAAACGTTTAGGACATGTCAATATGATTCAACTTGATAAACTACGTAAAAGGAATTGGTTATTGGTTTACCAAAACTTTCTTTTAAAAATGATATGATTTGTGATGCATGTCAAAAAGGTAAACAAACCAAATCTTCTTTCAAGTCGAAAACAGAAATATCAACTAATAGACCTCTTCAATTACTCCATATGGATTTAGTTGGACCAAATAGAGTAAAGAGCCTTGGCGGCAATCTTTATACATTAGTTATAGTAGATGATTTCTCAAGATTTACATGGGTCATTCTTTTATCATCAAAAGATAAAACATTTGATCAATTTATTGTGTTTGCCAAGAAGGTCCAAAACGAGAAAGGATTATCTATTGCGTGTATTCGTACGCATCATGGTGGAGAATTTGAGAACCATGCCTTTGGAGAATTCTCGTGATAGTATGGGAATCAATCATAACTTCTCACTCCAAGAACCCCACAAAGAAATGGAGTTGTTGAAAGAAAGAATAGAGTGCTTACCGAAATGGCAAGATCAATGCTAAATGAGAACCAAACATCTCAAGTGTTTTGGGTCGATGCTATGAGCACCGCTTGTTATATATCAAACAGGCATATCTCCGAAAGAAATTGGACAAAACTCCCTATGAACTCTACAAAGGAAGAAAACCCAACTTAGCTCACTTACATATCTTTGGATGTAAATGCTTCATCCACAATAATGGTAAGGACAAACTTGGGGAAATTTGATTCCAAAGTCGATGAAGGTATATTCTTGGGTTATTCAAGTAGAAGTAAAGCATATAGAGTTTATAATACTCGTAATCACACCGTTGAAGAATCTATGCATATTGTTTTCTCGTGAAACTAAATCTAACAAGTCCTTGGATGATGATGATGATTCTCCGTAACAAACCAAACTTCTATTTCAACAAATACGGAAAAGATTTGCAAGATGATTCTCAAACCGAAAACATTGTGAAAATGCTTATGAAAACAAGTGTTCAAACTCAACCAAAATCATGGAGATACAGTAGGAGTCATCCTCTGGATCAAGTGATAGGTGATGCAAATCAAGGAGTAAGAACCGAAAAAGCACTTTGAATGAAGTTACTTTTTCAGCTTTCATTTCAAAATTGAACCCTCTAAGATTGATGAAGCCCTTTCGACAATGATTGGGTTATAGCAATGCAAGAGGAATTACATCAATTTGAAAGAAACCAAGTTTGGGACTTGGTGCCTGACCTAAAGACCATCCGGTCATTGGTACTAAATGGGTATTCAAAAATAAATGTGATGAATCCGCCATAATCATTCGAAATAAAGCAAGGCTAGTTGCAAAAGGCTATAATCAAGAAGAAGGAATTGATTATGAAGAAACTTATGCTCCAAAGAGCAAGATTGGAAGCTATAAGAGTTCTTCTAGCCTTTGCTTGTGTTAAAGGATTCAAACTTTTTCAAATGGATGTAAAATCCGCTTTTTAAATGGTTTTATACAGAGGAAGTTTATGTAGAACAACCTCCGTGTTTTCAAAATGAACATCATCCGATCATGTTTATCACCTCAAGAAAGCCTTATATGGTCTTAAGCAAGCTCCTAGAGCTTGGTATGAGAGGTTAAGCACTTTCCTTCTTGATCAAGGATTTGTTAGAGGAAAAGCAGATACAACTCTCTTTATAAAGAAGAATAAACTTGGTGATGTATTAATAGCTCAAATTTATGTTGATGATATTATTTTTGGTGCTACTAATGATACTATGTGTGAAGCATTTGCCAAGACAATGCAGGAGAATTTGAAATGTCCATGATGGGAGAACTTAATTACTTCCTTGGACTTCAAATCAAGCAACACCATGATGGAATCTTCATTTCCTGCACCAAGTATCCGAAAGATCTATTAAAAAAATATGGTCTAGCCGATTGTAATGGAGCAGATACTCCAATGAGTTCAACCGCAACTCGGATGCCGATGAAAAGGGGACTAACTTCAACATCACTAAGTATAGAGGAATGATTGGATCATTACTCTATCTTACGGCAAGTCGTCCGTACATTCAATTCGTGTTGGAATGTGTGCTAGATTCCAATCCGCCCCATGGAGTCACATGCCGAACATGTTAAAAGAATTTTTAGATATCTTGCCGATACAAAGACTCTTGGTTATGGTTTCCCAAAGATCAACATGAACACTTAGTAGCCTATACCGATTCAGATCATGCAGATACAAGACCGACGTAAAAGCACAAGTGGTCAATGTGAGTTCTTTGGAGGATCATTAGTGTCTTGGTTCAAGAAAAGGCATAACAAAGTGGCCGTGTCATCCACCGAAGCCGAGTATGTTGCTGCCTCAAGTTGTTGTGCTCAAGTTCTTTGGCTCAAACAACAATTGTGTGATTTGGGAGTCCATCTCAAAGAAATCCCAATTCTTTGTGACAACACAAGCACAATAAGTTTGGCAAAGAATCCTGTTCAACATACTAGAACCAAACATATTGATGTCACTTAAGCATCGGAGTATGTAGATATGTTTTGTGCAGGTTGTATGTTAAAATCAAAATCCCAAACAATCGAGTGCAAGAAAAGTCGTCACAAACTCGAGCCTACCAAAGACAGACTCGAGCTCGAAAAGAACCAAGAGAAATACAACTATCAGTCACCAAACTCGAGCCTATTAGTGAATGGACTCGAGTTCGCGAGAGACAGAGAGCAACTCATCTCGTAGATTTTGACGACTCGAGCCTATTAGTGAATGGACTCGAGTTCGCGAGAGACAGAGAGCAACTCATCTCAGATATCTTTGACAGACTCGAGCCTATTAGTGAATGGACTCGAGTTCGCGAGAGACAGAGAGCAACTCATCTCAGAAATCTTGACAGACTCGAGCCTATTAGTGAATGGACTCGAGTTCGCGGAGACAGAGAGCAACTCATCTCGTAAATCTTGACACTCGAGCCTACTAGTAAACGGACTCGAGTTCGAGGGAGACAGAGAACAATCCACCTCGAGAACCGCACAAACTCGAACCAACGATATGATCGACTCGAGCCTCACAAGAAATTTCAAGGGTTCACACATACACTCTTGAATTCCGTGTAAGTAACGTTACACAAACTCGAGCCTACACTTAAGAACTCGAGTTTGCGTCGATAAAATTTCTTTAAAACCCCGTCTTTCGTCTTCACTCTATCTCTCCCTCGAGCCTAAACCTAAAAACTCTCTCAATCTCCTCCAACGAAAACCGAGAACATGGCGTCCAAGCGATCTCGCAACCCAAGATTCCAAATCCTCTGATCCTCAAGAACCCCAAGCCGATCATCCACAAATCTCTCAACGTCCTCCCCGAAGAAAATCGTTTCCCAAACGATTCAAGCATGGAATTGACAAGCAAATTCCCGGTATTCCTATTACCCAAGCCACTCCAATAACCACAACCAAGATGAATACCTCAAAGAAAGCTTCAACCGCCGACACACCACCTCGAAGGGACAAAGAACCGATACACAAATCTCGAAAGACCACAACTAGTCAACCTAGCTCTCACGCTCAATCATCCTCCCATCACCAACAACACTCTGTTCCTCAGGTATCTAGAGAAAACCCAGACTTATTTGAAATTTACAATCATTCCTCCATACCTAAAGGATTCTCTAGTGAGGATGTCACTCTATATGGCGAGGATGCCATACGGTTCCAAGAAAACTATGAGGCTAAGAGTTTTTGCCCTTCTCGTATGTCAATCTAGATGCTTTAAAAGAGGAATGTAACCTTGATCTTACCCACGGGCTTAGACAATTTGAACCTCTCATATCCATTAGAGCCTCATATAGTCCATCCTTTGTTAAAACCTTTTACTATTGTATGCAAAGTGATAATTTATTGATGCGGATAGAAATTTGGTTGAGGAAAGGATTACCACATCCATTAGAGGAAAACAGATAACCATCACCGCCGCATACCTCAATTCCCTCCTCCAAATCCAAAATCCTCCTCCCGTTGCTTCTCCAAATTATACGAATAGGCAAATTTTTCACTCCTCGACCCGACGAGCCTATACCCGATGCCGTAGATATTCGAATTTCCCTCCAAGATCGATGCCTCCTAAGCAAAGAGCCGCTTGGTATATCTACACTAGAAACTTAGTACAAAAGGGAGGAAATTTCACTCACTTTGCCAAAAAGGACTTCCCTATTTTTGCTTCTATCATAGATCAAGTCCCTCATAACATAGGAGATTGGATCTTTAAAGAGATGTTCAAATTTCGTTTCCATGGAAGAAAAACATCCCAGACAATCCTTTCCTCCGATTTGGATGAAAGAATAAAGACTTACATTGCCCAAGTTGTTTCGATCTTTCTTCCAAGATAGAATCTGGATTCACCACAATCAAGAAAGGATATGAGGAGTTCTCTCGATGCACAAGAAGATCTCATTCTTGAACATGAGATTATCAAAGATAAAGTGCAAGGTCTCGGGATCAAATTGAGATCACTCACAAGATCTCCACTCTTTTGGTGTCTATGTCCACCTCCATGACAAAATGGACAAAATCTTAGCAAATCAGTCCATCAATTCCGCTGACCTAGCTCTTCGGCACCTCCACCTTCTTCCGAACCAATCCCAACCTCCATAGCCCCCGAACCATCTACCCATGATCCGATTCTTCACCAACCTCTATCTCAACTCATCCTCCACTTTTCGATGATGCCAAAGGGGGAGAAGAGTTGAAGTAAAGAAAAAGAAGTCAAGTTGTCAAGCAGTGAAACTCTAAATGTCATTTTGTAAACCATTGAATGTTTTAGCTTATGCAATGACAATATGTGTTATGATTTATGTTAAAGTCGCTAACTCGATAGAATCAAAGTTTAAATGTTAAAATCTGATTCTCGTGCATTTACACCGAACACTTATGCTTCAATGATTTCAAATGATCAAAACAAGTGTTTTTAAAGGAGTTAATTGTTTACAAATGTTGTCATCATCAAAAGGGGGAGAATGTTAGTTCTCTATATGTTTTGATGATTAATAACAATTGTAAACATGTACGAATGCTTTTAAAATGACAAAAGAGTCAATATCACTTTGTCACCGCAAAACTCGAGCCCGACTAAGCAAACTCGAGTTTTCGCAAACAGAGCTCTTCGGATATTTTCAAGATAACGAACTCGAGCCCGAGTAAATAGACTCGAGCCTAAACCCTCATGATATAAATAAAGAGTTTACAAAAACAAGTAAACTCGAGCCCGTATAGACAAGCTCGAGTTTTCCCATGGCGGGAAGTTTTCTAATTAAATTGAATCTCTTTAAACTCCGAGTTTATTCTTTTGAGTAGAGTTCACTTGTTTCTATGGCTATAATTTAATGAACACTCGAGCCCAAGTATATGGACTCAAGCCTAATGCTTTTGTGTAGAGTTTACTCTATGGTTTGACAAACGAAGAAGAGTTTACAAAATAGGTAAACTCGAGCCTCGTTATTACAAGCTCGAGTTTTCCTCGCGAGAGCTCCCAAGTTTTCCTTCTTTGCAAACTCCGAGTTTAAGCACAAACCTCCAGCTCACTTCAATAAGTCATAGAATAAATAAGCTGAACTCGAGCCTAAGAATAATGAACTCGAGCCCTTCATCCGAAGAAAGAAAAGCAAGTGTACAAACTCCGAGTTTATACTCATGCTCCACCACTCTAATCGAGCACCAAAACTCTTAGGCATGAATAGTGTTAAACTCGAGCCTAAACACTAATGGACTCGAGCCTGCTTAACTTGAGAAATATTACTCCGTGTGTTCATTCGACAAAGAGCTTAGAGAATATTCGAACTCGAGCCTACCTTAGTGAACTCGAGTTCACATGGTGAAACAGAATACAAACTCCGAGTTTACATCAAACTCCGCAGTTTGCTATCTCGAAGATAAACCAGATACTCTAAAAGCCTTACGAACTCGAGCCCGACTTAGAGAACTCGAGTTTAAGACTAAGCAAAATGATCGTTATCGATTTCATCCCGATTCTTTTGAACCGCAAACTTACCATGTTTATACGAATTGATGGCATTTATTTAGTGTATTCAAACGTATTTAACTACTCTATATTGAGAATGTTTCGTATTAAAATCAGATCAAACGAATCATTAACGCGAAGAATCGAAGAATGATTTCAACGCGTCCAGAATTGAATCACCAAGTTCAGACCCAACGGCTATAATCCTCATCAAACTGAATTTCAATTGAAGAACATACTAAGTTGAGAAGTAACGGTCACATTGCAACTCACCACTATATAAAGAGCTGATTACAAACTTAGAAGACCACCGAAAGATCAAGCGTAAACGAAAAGCAAGCTCAAGAATTCTTATACATTCAGCTTTTCTTTCGTATTGTATTTTGATATACAAAGAGCCTCGTTGTTTATCATTACCTTCTCTCGTGAGAGAGATTATATTCAAATTATTCATTCATTGTAAAAGATCTCAAGTCAAGGGGACTTGAGATTGGGATTTCGAGTACAACTTGTAAGGGGAGTGTATCCTAGAGAGAGGATAATCCTTGAGTACAGAGTGTGTATCCGAGTTAAAGTGATAGTAGAAAACCCGTGAGAATCTGGGACCGGACGTAGGTCAAGAATTTAGACCGAACCAGATAAACTTTCGTGTCAAGCTCTTCTTCCCTATCTCTTTACGTTTAGCTTCACTTGGGTGCAAAGTTATTATAAAAGTTTTAAAATCCCCAATTCACCCCCTCTTGGTGATTTCCTTTCGTTTTCATAACATATGTGACATTATCCTGTCAAAATATTTATGTGTAACATTATATAATAAATCAATTTATAAGCTAAACAAATTAGTTCTCGAAAAAAAATGTTTTATATTTAGGACCAAAATATAGACCCAAATTATGCCTTACATTTAAAACTAGAGAAGTATTATATATTGATGTATAAAATTGAAATAATTTTCCTATTTGATAAATGAAAATACTAATTTAATCAAAATTGAATGTGTGTGGTTATAAATAGTGGTGATGATTGGCGAATGAAGATTACAAGAGCAAGCTACCATAGCCTATAGGTTCATAAGGTCAACTCCTACCTCTACACATGACATGAAAGACTTGGCTTTCACTCAAGAGGGGGGTGAATTGGGTGTTTGATTAAAAACTTAGAACTTTAAAAACTTTTTGCAACTTATTGAAAGTAGTTTGAATGACAATGATAAGTTATAAAGTGTTAAGCAATCATTCAACCATATATCGCTGGAATGTAAGAGATAAGGGAAGAGAATATGCAAACGTGATTTATCTTGGTTCGACCCAATCCTTGACCTACGTCCAGTCCCCAAGCTCCACTTGAGAATTTCAATCCACTATCTTCTTTCAACTTGATTACACGTTACGCCTTGAAGTAATCCTCTCACTAGGACTTACTCCCCACAAAAAGCGTAATCAATACACCTGTTTGATTACACACTCTGCACTGAAGTAATCCTCTCCCTAGGATTCACTCCCTTACAAGCCGTAATCAACACAAAGTGTTTCCCACTCAAGATCACCCAATCTTGAGTAACTCAAGAATATAAAGATAGAATGTTTACAAATGAATCTTCTCTCTTAGAAGTGTATGGATAAACACCGAAGTACTATACAACTCATTTCACTCTCTAAGATATGTAGACATTGAAAATCATAGAGTAAATGGTAAGAATATCGTAGTATAGGCATTCGAATATGCGTACTTGTGTCTCGCGTTTTCGTTCGTGTGTGTTCTTATCTCTTCTCTTGTGTGTTGGAGACTTCAAACCTTTGGGTATTTATGCTGGTTGAAGTCATGAACGTTGGGAAGGCACTAAGATTCGAACTCAATGGAGAATATAGCTGTTGTGAGTGCTTCTGCAAGAATCTTGATGCTGTTGCTTGAATATAGCTGTTGGGAACATTTCAGGTTTGAATATTTGAATATTTGGCTGCTCAAGAATGTTTCCCATGCTTCCTTGTTTGGAGGATAATGTTGTTCAGCTTTTGTGGGATAGGAGCCTTGTTGTCTGCCTTGAAGAATGGTGTATGTTTCTTTCCAGTCATCATCCACTTGCTTTTGTCCGTAAGTTATAATATTTGAACATTGTGAATGGTGACCTGTCATGAACAGCCTTGAATCCATTGAAGCTTCTATTTCATCTTCTGAACGTTTGAATGTATTGGAGAAGCATTATAGTTGAGCATTTGTCCATGTTCCTTATTCAAATCTGTCATCTTTTCATTTCTGAAAATGTGCAGCAAGTTCATCTTCTAGATCTTGATTTGTCAAGATTATCTAGATGATCTATGAAGATTTCGCAATTTTCCAGAAAAACTGATTTTCTGACTGAGTGTCCCAAACTGGAGTTTCCAAATGCAAACTGGAGTTTGGAACTGTTCACTTAAGTGCAAACTCGAGTTTGGAAACTCAAACTCGAGTTTAGGTCTTTCTCAGGAATGTGTCGCGATTGAGATTCGAAGAACATCTTGAATTTGAAGCCAAACTCGAGTCATTAAGTGACTAACTCGAGTTTGGGAGTCCCTCTCTTTCCCAAAATCATATTTTAGCCTCGTCCCTGACAAACTCGAGTTTTTTTTCCAAACTCGAGTTTGCTTCATTTGATAGCAAACTGTGCAATATCCTGAACAGACAGTCGACTTTCGAGGCCCATATCTCCTTGGTGTGAACTTCGTTTTAGTTGGTTTAACTATTGATGTAAAGCTCCTTTGAGTCTTCTTTCCAATGCCACCGATTTCAGCTCAATCGGATTTGTACTTTGTGAGATATATCAAAACATTTAAGGTTGGTCTGCTGTGTGACGTGGATATCACTGTCAACTTCATAAATTCATAGCTCCTTCATCTGAACTCATTTTGGCTTGAATTGTATATCAAAATGACGCATTGGGAGTCTAGTTTCATATTCCACTGGTTTCACCTCAATCCGATCTCTGGTTTATGAGATATCATCAAATTACGAACGTCGCTTGAGTGAAACGTGAAACAGAGTTGCTTGAAATGCCTGAAGACCGCTGCAAACTCGAGTTTTGTACTTAATGACTCGAGTTTGGCTTGTCCAGAGATGCCAGAGTTGCTGAAGACATTACAAACTCGAGTTTGGAGATCTGAACTCGAGTTTGCTTCTCCTGGGACTGGTTTTTGCTGGTTTTAACTCTGAATTGATCCATTCCAGCTTCCATATGATCTTGGAGAGTTCTAGCATCAATATAAGAACTTGAATAAAGATATTCCATTGCATTGCAAGTTCTTCCTTCTTCAATTTCTTCTCTCCTTGTAGATTATTCCCCAAAATCATTTGATAACTTCTTGCTTCCTTGATTTTATGATATTCCCATTATATTGTGCAAGAGCTTCTTTCTTCAATCAACATTCTTCATCATTTAAGTATACTCCATTGTAGCTCAAATATGATGAAGCTTCATTCAACTTATGTTTTAAACTTTGCATCTACATTAAATATAAGAATTAGTCAAAGTAAAAGATAAATGTAGTATGCAACCTTTTTGCTCTTAAGAATGGCATCTATATAAGACATCATCAAAACTAATCAAAGCCAACATTCTCCCCCTTTTTGATGATGGCAAATACTTTAAGAAAAATATGTATGAATATGAAAGACTAATAAACCCAGCATATTTTTCTTGCCATTCTCTCCCCCTTATTTCTCATTAGCAAAAAGTTGAGACTCAAAACATCTTTCCTCAATGTAATAGTTTCTCCTTGTAGTATGTTGAGGAATGTCCTAGCATATAATGAATCTCCTTCTACAAATTGAACACTTTCTTTGCCAAGAGATTTGTTAGTGCAGCATGATATCAAAATATCCCTTTCTAAATGATATTTTCAAATTAAAGATAATGAAGGGAAAATATAGTATATTTTCAAATATATGATTAACTCATCATCAAAACTAATAAAGCTTAGTAAATGCAGTATGAGGGTTTCTTCAAATAAAAGAGATGAGCTTTTAAGATATAAAACACATGTGAATGTGAAGCTCCCCTTAATGAATGCAACTCTTAAGCTCTTATGCAATTAAATCATATGAAACTTGAGCAAAGAGTATTCAGAATCAGAATTTGAATCAAAAACGAGAAATTGCATCAATCATATTTTTCAAAGGATGATAACGAACTATGCAAATTGTTTCAAATCTTGAATGCTCTTTCATATCATGATAATGAGTTATGAAATCAAAATTTTGATGGATGAAAGAGTCATTTTGAAATATGCTTGAAAATAATGTTCACTTTAAACATGGTGGAAGTCAACATGTTTAATGAATAAATCGGTATGCTTCAAGTTTTGGAGATCATGTCAAACAATGAAGTTAACATGTTGAAGAATTTCCTCGGAAGCAAAAGTCATGAAGGTAAAGCATTATCGAAATATGCTTAGCACAATAGAGATATAATGACTTTGCTATGACCAAAAGATAATCTTGCACCTTAGGATTAGAAGAGTATGAATGCTCAAGGCAAGACTATGAATACAGTTACTCAAAAATAAGGATGAAAGATAAATGCTGATGTATTTGAGCAACTAAGTGAATACTAGGATTCATGAATGATGAAGCACAAACTCATTAGTTCAAATGACTAGAGTTCCAAAATATTATCCTAGTAAGTTATTCCTTTAATGGTTAATGCATTATCATTCAATGCATTAATGAACATTTATAAAGCTTGGAATAACTTGGCCAATAAGAAATTTATGCATAGGGCATAATTGTTTCAGTTTGAATCTTTTCAAGAAGATAGGCTTGAAACTCATATATGGATAACTCATTAGACATGAAGTCGAATTAGTTAGAGAATTAAACAAAGAAGTTCAAGCAACACATTGAATATCAAATATCAATATGTGAATGATAGGAAAACTCAACTAGACAAGTTTGAAGCATATCCAACATTCATAATACAATATTAACTTCCAATTTTGAAACATCATTTGAATGCAATCAAAGTATGGATATGTTTTCAAAAACATTGGTTTGCACTTTCACAAAACATGTGTATGCATTTTCATAGAATGAGTGAATTGAAATCCAAACAAAACAATGTGACATGTACATTTCAAAAAAATATGAACTAATAAAGTTATGCACAAATTTCACTTGTTTGATCATCAAAAAATCACTTAACAAATTATTAAATCAAGTTAGGGATATTAGTGATTGATTATATGGAATATATAGATCAAACAGTAAGATTTCACAAATTCGAGCAACATTATTTCAAAAACGTGGTTGACTCAAACTGGAGTTTGGAAAGGCAAACTGGAGTTTAGAATTTCAAACTGGAGTTTGCATTCTAAAGCGGAGTTTGGAAATGTTGAAAAGGAGTAAAGCTCTCTCGTTGTCTAAACTCGAGTTTGTAATCCCAAACTCGAGTTTGCAATCCCAAACTCGAGTTTGCATGTATCTTTGAAAAATGGAAAACTTCTCCGTATGATCAAAATCGGAGTTTGTAAGTTAAAACTGAGTTTGCAACACTTAGAAATATTGAGTGGTAAACCGTGTAACTCCTAAACTCGAGTTTCAATACCCAAACTCGAGTTTGGCTTTGAGTGGAAAAATCTTTGAATCTCAAGTTGTGTCCAAACCGGAGTTTAGAAAACTAAACCTGGAGTTTGGCTTTAATGAAAAAAATTATTGAAATTGAATAAGTTTCAAATCCATTTAACTTAACCAAAGACAAACCAAAAATGAAATCCATATAATCATAGTATGAGGCAAGAATTAGATATCACTGTAATTCCTCTTGTCCTCATAAAAGCTTGCTTGGTTGAGATGGATTGATGTAGATAACTCCTTTTCCAATGTTCACAATCAACATCCAAAGATAGCTTGTTTAGCTTTCTCAAGACTTGGATCATTTCTCTATGTTGCATCTTTGAGAAGCTTTCCTTGATCCTACAAAGCCGTATAAATCCTTTTCTTTCTTGATATCCAACCTTCCTTGGATCCAATCTTTGTTAGCTTGTAGAAACCAAAAATTCACATGCTCTTATGAATATAATCAATTCAAAGATAGTTGAGCACAATGAATTAATCATGACTTTATGCATAAAAGAGATACTTTCTTTTCAAATCATCATGTATGCATACAAAATTAAGTTATTAACATTGTAATCCCTTTGAAGAATAACTCGGGATGTTAAACCCCAATTTGAAAAATAGTTTTCAATGTTAATTCCTAAGGTTACGTAATATAAAACCTCAATGAATATTTCAAATGATAGAAAAGGAGGTTTTACCTCATTGTATACCTTTACCTTAGGTATTTGGAGTGTTGGCTTTGCTTACCCATTTGTTCTTCATATGACTTTCCATGGGTATATGCAAAGCTCTCTCAGAGAATATAGACTTCCAGAGTCTTCTATTTGAATCTTGAGAGATTCTCCTCTTCTTGTTCTCCTCAAGATAGTTGAATGGTACTCTATGATAGTTTCTTCTTGAGGCGGATGATACTCTTCTTATTTGTATCCATTGCTTCTTATGATTTGACCATGTAGTTCCAAAAGAATGGCTTTTCCACAAGCTCTCCTAACTCAGATATGAGTTCCTCGTAGATTCAAGAGAGACTCTTGGACTTTTCTTCCTCTTCTCGCACCTTGATGTCCATGGATATTCAAGTCATCCCGCATACATAGAGTACTAGATGGACATTTCGGTACCCATTTATACTTGGGTCCTTGACTGTAGTAGTGGACCTTACTTGTCCTTTAGGAACCCAAACAAATTTATTTCTCACATTATAATTTCTCCTAACATAGCATGTATGAGAAATATGTCCAGATACCACAATAATTGCAAACAATAGAATGATGCTTATTATAAACAGTTTTTGCAAGAATTGTATTGGTCAAGTGGATGCAATGTCAAATGGCCCATATTTGTATATTTTTTCTTTCCATATGATTTTCCAAAGATGATTTTGAAATCAAGTTTGTTTTTCAACATAGAATTAGTAAATGGTTGCGTAACAGCTTCTATATGAGATATTCAAAATCATTTTTAACTACACAAGAAGAATTGGAATTGTTTACCACATGTGCATCTTGGAGCTCCGATAATGATTGATCACAATTGTTGCACAATGAGCTCTTCTTGGGAATCCTCATTCTCTTGTTCTTTCGTGTTGTCACGGATGGAAGTGTTTGTTGAATTCAATGATTTCTCCTTCTACATCTTCCAGCTTGTTCATCAGTCATAGATGTACAAAGATATAGTCTTAGATGAATCATCAACACTTTCAACTTCAACACAATTGTTAGAAGTATAAATAGAATCAAGAGTATCCCAAATTTCTTTAGCACTAGAGCAATATTTGATTTTCTCAAAATCTTTTTCTCGTTAAAGACTTGTATAATATGTTCATTGCTCTTATGTTCAATGAAAACATTTTCATATCTCAAGTCTGTCCAATCCTTTCTTGAGTGAAGTCAAAAACATTTGTAAAAACTTTCCACATATCAAAATCAGTTGCTTTAATAAAACTAGTCATTCTAGCTTTCCAAAACCAAAATCAATATCTTTGAAAAGTGGTGGAATGGTAAAGTCAAAACATTTCAAAAACGTGCAACACCCAAAATTAGCCATTTGATAACTCTTGAGACTGTTAAGTCCTTTAAACAAGAGCCTAGCTCGATACCAAATGAAAGACTTGGCTATCACCCAAGAGGGGGTAAATTGGGTGTTTGATTAAAAACTTAGAACTTTAAAACTTTCGCAACTTATTGAAAGTAGTTTGAATGATAATGATAAGTTATAAAGTGTTAAGCAATCATTCAAACATATATCTTTGGAATGTAAGAGATAAGGGAAGAGAATATGCAAACGTGATTTATCTTCGGTTCGGCCCAATCCTTGACCTATGTCCGGCTTCCCCACTTTCAACTTCAACACAATTGTTAGAAGTATAAATAGAATCAAGAGTATCCCAAATTTCTTTAGCAAAGAGAGCAACATTTGATTTTCTCAAAATCATTTTCTATCAAAGACACAGTATAATATGTTCATTGCTCTAATGTTCAATGAAAACATTTTCATATCTCTTTCTCGTCCAATCCTTTCTTGGAGTAAAGTCAAAACGTTTGTAAAAACTTTCCACATATCAAAATCGTTGCTTTGATAAAACTAGTCATTCTATCTTTCCAAAACCAAAATCAATATCTTTGAAAAGTGGTGGAATGGTAAAGTCAAAACCTCTCAAAACGCAAAGACCCAAAATTAGCCATTTGATAACTCTTGAGACTGTTAAGTCCCTTAAAAGAGCCTAGCTCGATACCAAATGAAAGACTTGGCTATCACCCAAGAGGAGGTGAATTGGGTGTTTGATTAAAAACTTAGAACTTTAAAAAACTTTCTGCAACTTATTGAAAGTAGTTTGAATGAAAATGATAAGTTATAAAGTGATAAACAATCATTCAAACATATATGCTGGAATGTAAGAGATAAGGGAAGAGAATATGCAAACGTGATTTATAATTGGTTCGGCCCAATCCTTGACCTACGTCCAGCTCTCAAGCTCCACTTGAGAATTTCAATCCACTATCTTCTTTCAATTTGATTACAAGTTCGTACTCGAAGTAATCCTCTCACTAGGATTCACTCCCCCTTACAAACTGTAATCAATACACCTGTTTGATTACACACTCTGCACTCGAAGTAATCCTCTCCCTAGGATTCACTCCCCTTACAAGCTGTAATCAACACAAAGTGTTTCCCTCTCAAGATCACCCAATCTTGAGTAACTCTAAGGATAGAATGATAGAATGTTTACAAATGAATCTTCTCTCTCGAAGTGAATGGATAAACACCGAAGTACTACAACTCATTTCACTCTCTAAGATATGTAGACATTGAAAATCAGAGAGTAAATGGTAAGAATATCAGAGTATAGGCATTCTGAATATGCAGACTTGTGTCTCTCGTTTCGTTCTATGTGTGTTCTTATCTCTTCTCTTGTGTTTGTAGACTTCAAATACTTTGAGTATTTATGCTGGTTGAAGTCATGAACGTTGGGAAGGCACTAAGATTCAAACTCAATGGAGAATATAGCTGTTGTGAGTGCTTCTGCAAGAATCTTGATGCTGTTGCTTGAATATAGCTGTTGGGAACATTTCAGGTTTGAATATTTGAATATTTGGCTCTTCAAGAATGTTTCCCATGCTTCCTTGTTTGGAGGATAATGTTGTTCATTTTTGTGGGATAGGAGCCTTGTTGTCCGCCTTGAAGAATGGTGTATGTTTCTTTCCAGTGTGTCATCCACTTGCTTTTGTCCGTGGTTATAATATTTGAACATTGTGAATGGTGACCTGTCATGAACAGCCTTGAATCCATTGAAGCTTCTATTTCATCTTCTGAACGTTTGAATGTATTGGAGAAGCATTATAGTTGAGCATTTGTGCATGTTCCTTATTCAAATCTGTCATCTTTTCATTTCTAAAAATGTGCAGCAAGTTCATCTTCTAGATCTTGATTTCTTTCAAGATTGATGTTCTCTCAAGCTTTAATCATCTGAAACTCACTAACAAATTGATTAAACATTGTTAGGAATGGTAATGAGTGATGATATGAAGTATCTAGATCATCTATGAAGATTTCGCAATTTTCCGAAAACTGATTTTCGATCGAGTGTCCCAAACTGGAGTTTCCAAATGCAAACTCGGAGTTTGGAACCTGCTTCACTTAAGTGCAAACTCGAGTTTTGAAACACAAACTCGAGTTTAGGTCTTTCTCAGGAATATGTCGCGATTGAGATTCGAAGAACATCTTGAATTTGAAGCCAAACTCGAGTCATTAAGTGACTAACTCGAGTTTGGGAGTCCCTCTGCCCTTGGTTGCTCTCTCTGCCCGATGTAAACTCGAGTTTAGGTATCACAAACTCGAGTTTGGAAGATGCTCGATGATCTTTGCTCTCTGTGTGATGCAAACTCGAATTTCCAACTTAATGACTCGAGTTTAGGTCTTTCCCAAAATCAGATTTTAGCCTCTGTCCCCGACAAACTCGAGTTTGGATTCTCAAACTCGAGTTTGCTTCTTTGATAGCAAACTGTGCAATATTTTGAACAGATAGTCGACTTTCAAGGGCCATATCTCCCTGGTCTGAACTCCGTTTCAGTTGGTTCAACTCTCGATAGAAAGCCCTTTGAGTCTTCTTTCCAATTCCACTGATTTCAGCTCAATCGGATTTGTACTTTGTGAGATATACTCAAAACATTGAAGGTTTGTCTGCTGTGTGATGTGGATATCACTGTCAACTTCATAAATTCATATCTCCTTCATCTGAACTCATTTTGGCTTGAATTGTATATCAAAATGACTCATTGGGAGTCTAGTTTCATATGCCACTAGTTTCACCTCAATTCGATCTCTGGTTTATGAGATATCATCAAATTAGCAAACGTCGCCCGAGTGAAACGTGAAACGAGTTGCTGAAATGCTTGAAGACCGCCGCAAACTCGAGTTTTGTACTTAATGACTCGAGTTTGGCTTGTCGAAGATGCCAAGAGTTGCTTGAAGACATTACAAACTCGATTTTGGAGATCTGAACTCGAGTTTGCTTATCCTGGACTGATTTTTGCTGGTTTTAACTCTGAATTGATCCATTCCAGCTTCCATATGATCTTGGAGAGTTCTAGCATCAATATAAGAACTTGAATAAAGATATTCCACTGCATTACAAGTTCTTCCTTCTTCAATTTCTTCTCTCATTGTAGATTATTCCCCAAAATCATTTGATAACTTCTTGCTTCCTTGATTTTATGATATTCCCATTATATTGTGCAAGAGCTTCTTTCTTCAATCAACATTCTTCATCATTTAAGTATACTCCATTGTAGCTCAAATATGATGAAGCTTCATTCCAACTTCTCGCTTTAAACTTTGCATCTACATTAAATATAAGAATTAGTCAAAGTAGAAGATAAATGTAGTATGCAACATTTTTGCTCTTAAGAATGGCATCTATATAAGACATCATCAAAACTAATCAAAGCCAACAGGTACTTACCCATCCCTCATTATCACCCATCCTGCCGTCCAAATCTTGATCCAAGTTCGAATATTTTTGAAAAAACCGCGTCATGCATTTTTTCAAAAATATTTCCGACCCTGGATCAAGATTCGGGACGGTCGAGATGGGTGATAATGAGGGAGGGCAGGAAACGCTAGTGAATGAGTATCTTCTTCCAGTTCCCGCCACTTCGTATGTGTACTTATGAATATGACATCACATTTCGTCCTAAAATATGTGTTGCTCCCATTTGTATCACCTCGCCCAATATAAAAGGGCCTTCATGACGCACTAGTGCAAAAAGGGATTTAAGACCGCCTCATTTAGAGCGGATCATCGACGCCCGCTCTTAAAGGTGTGACCGGTGGCAATTTTGTAAATAAAAAGAACTTCTTATACGCTAAAGTGCTTTAAGCCCGCCTCATTTAGACAGGACTAACGAAAGTGACCGCTCTAAAATTATGACCGGTGGCAGATTTGTAAATATAAAGAACTTCTTATCTTCGAACATTTTTTCATAGGTCTTATCCGGACACATGTTAAAATAACAACCGGTCTTAAAAATGTTATTAAAAAAATTGAAATATCAATTACTTTTGGAGAAATCTCATACAACCAGGACTTATATTTTCTACACTCCAAAATTAATACGGAAAAATTAAAATATAAAGGTATTAAAGTTTTAAGACCAGAACATATATAATAGACGGTCTTAAAAGTTAGACCTTTAAGACTACATAAATCACGGCGGTACTAAAGTTTAAATAAAAAAATAATTAATTTTAAGACCTAGGAGTTTAGAAAGACCGGTCTTAAAGGTTAGATTTTAAGACCGTATATACTCATTTGTCCTGGTCTTAAAAATGAGGCGCATAAATATGTTTCTTCACGCGGAAGCTTTTGTCACTCTCCTTGAAGAACGAACCCCTTGTTCACGTTGCAGAAACCCTTCCCCGTTGCATTACCTCTCTTCCTCGCCCCACGTACCGTTAGCCTCTGTTACTCAGGAAGTTTAAGACCTTTCTAGCTAACACGTATATTTTTGCCGAGGTTCTTCCTGACCAAAAACCCTGGGACAAGTACAAATTTATTGATGAACAAATTTGGCAACAATTTGTTCAGCTGCGGACCACTCCTGAAGCTCTAGTGAGTTTATATTTAGTTTTGTTTGCCCTTTTGTTTGCTTATTAACATGTGCGGATATGTGAATGTTATTGTGTACATCTAATCTCTGTTAGTTAAATGGTTTGGTGTGTGAATAGAAGTATACATTTCCTGCCTTTGTCTGCATCGAGGAGCATGTCCTAATTCCATGCAAGTCGATATGTAAAGCGTGTAATATGGTTAGGCGTTGTTTCTTAGTTAGTTAGTTAGTATGTTAAGCGTGTAATGGTTTCGGTGCAAGTAGTTAGTTAGTTATTCTAATATGTGTGTAGGAACCAATTATGATGAATGAATGAATTGACTGAGTTGACAGCAATTACGCAACTCCCTTTGCTTTTGTTCTCCCAATTTCTTCTACAATGCTACATCTTCCTTAAGTAAAATGTTGAATCTTGATGAAGTGAATTTGACTAATGTTTGACGTTCATATCAAGCAGAAGTTCTCTAATTTATGTTAGTGACATGGCTGGAATTCATAATTGATAGTTGTTTTCAATCCTGATTCACAGAAAAGAAGGGAAAAATACCAAGAGATCGGGAGAAAGAATGATTGCCCACAGGGGCTTCTCGCGGCGGATATGAAAAGGCCAAAAGATTTGATGGCGGCCAAAGAGGAAGAGATTGGAAGATGAAGCTGAATCCAATCCTTCGCGGTAGTTGACTGCCCGCCATCTCAAATACGTCGCGAGAGTTGTGGTTGTATATTCGGCAAAAGCCAGCGGCGCCTACACGAGTGAACAAACTCGTGTAGTTCTTTGAAGCAATTGTAAGTATCGATATTGTTATTTTTACTTACTAATTAAACATGTTTCATTACTAAGCTTCTCGTTATACGTATCTTACGGGAAGATCTTAAAAAGAAAGAGGCGAGAGGGATCTTTTGCGTCGGACGGGAGGAATGATGTTCGACCATTGCGGCCGAAAAGCGAATCACTCGGGCGTGTAAGGGGATTGGAGGACGAGTAGGCCTAAAGCAATACTTTGGTAAATCCAAATGCCACGAGACAAAGTATGATTACCCTGAGGAAGAGATGGATCGACGGTTGCCAAATTAAATGAGGAATCGGCGGCCGAGAAGCTACATTGAGAGCAATGTTTCAAGCTCGGTTGAAGAAGCAGATGAAGGAGAGATGGATCAGAAAATGCAAGTGTCTCACGAGCTCTCGGCCGGAGACCATTGTGGATCCCTTGACACCTTCTTTGCATCCTATGCGACGAGAGCACTAGAGGAGCTGCATTGTTGGACGATGTAGCAACCTTGTCATCTATATGTGGAGGATCGTGATAGTCTTAGACAATTGGTTGCTAAAGGAAACATCCACAACTTGGATCAACTGTACACCACGAACAAATGGATGATGATGAAGTCATAGTGTCGGTTGAAGAGGTGATCATTGATGCACTGTCTCTCCCAGCTGATGAGCTGAAGCTTGTGAGTGATGTCAAGGGAACCTTCATCTCTTGGCCAGTGAAGCCTGTAGAGCTCTCTATTCCTCCTCAAGCTCCATCCCCTCGTCAAGCTCCATCCCTCTCCGAGTTCCACCCCTCCTCAAGTTCCATCCCTACTCGCTAACTTGACGGCCAAGGAAAAAATATCCGATTTGGTAGCCAACAAATGGTTTAAAGATAAATCATGGCCTCATCAATGAAGTAGTAGGCCTCGATCATCCTCAACCGCTTTTAGTTGATAATGAAGATGTAGAGTCCATCTTGCTTCCCGGAAACGGAGGTTACTAGTGCATGTGTTCAAGTATTTATGAAGTAAGTATCTTCTTCCTTGATTACATAATTTAAATGCACCGTTTAGACACACATACATATATACTAATTCCCTGATCGATGTCATTCTTGTAGGTGCATGCATGAGAAACTTGTTCAACGGGGCGAATCGAGGTTGGTCGTCATGAACATGGAGTCGCATTATGTTATCTTCTTATGCTCCATTCACAGCGATCCATCGCCTACGTTGAAGCAGATCATCAACAAGTAAGAATGTCATTTTGATTGTCTTATCGAAATCTACATTGTGAATTTTCGGTGAACATTACTTGATAAATTTGTGATTTTGATGATAGTGGCATGACGACCTTCCAAAGAACGGTAAAAAAGGCGTGGTTTGATCTCAAAGACCCTAAATGGATCCAACAAAGGTTAGTACATATTTGGACATGGCATAACCTGTCTTGTGAACTTGGTCGATAAGCTATATATGCTCTTATATATTTCTTGTTCTTTTTAGACCTAGTCGGCAACCGCGAATCGAACTTATGTGACCCTTACGTCATGAAACACATATATGATATTGTGACGGAGGGAAAGACTAAATTCCTGCAAAGGTAAAATGTTATGGCTGAATTCGATCCATTCGATGGCTTAATGTTACATATGAAATATGCACGTAATATGTTATTTATGTTTATGTCTTTGATGTTACGAGAGGTTTGCTGTGAAAAGCCATTTGATGATGATGAAGTGGAGCACATACGCCATGTGTTTTGTGAATATACGTATAAACTGGTCTTAGAAAATCAAAGTCGAGGACAATAATTAATGTCCTAAATTAATTCATTTGTAAATAATATATGTTGTAGCAACAATAGCCTTACGTACATACATTTGTTTATTTTTCGACTAGCTAATTCATTCATTTGTAAATATAACGCAATGCAATTCAATAATAAATTTGTTTATTTTTTCGAACAATTTGTGTGTGTCCATTTTGGGTTTCTGAATGAATGGGATGGTGGATAAAGCTATTTAATTAGTGCTTGAAATTTGAGATACTGGCGGATGTTGTAAATGAGCCATAAGAGACTCTGAAAAGTATTCGCGACTTTTAGGACCCAGTATATTTGTTAAAAGTCCGGTCCTAAAGGTCTTCGTCCATTTTAAGACCGTATATTTAACAAATATCCGGTCCTAAAAGTCTTCGTCTAAATTCTAAAAAATATGGGTAGACTTTTAGGACCGTATATATGTCAAATATCCGGTCCTAAAACTCTATAAAATATACGGCTAGAATTGTAGGACCGTATATTTAATTAATATCAGTCCTAAAAGTCTTCAAAAATTCCAAAGAATATGGCTAGACTTTTAGGACCGTGTATTTTGTTAAGTCGGTCTTAAAAGTCTTCGTTTATTTTAATAGTTTGGGTAAACTTTTAGGACCGTATATTGTTTAATTGTCTGCTCCTAACTTCAAATTTTTAAAATAAGGCTTAACTTTTAGGACCTTGGATTTGTTATATGTCCGGTCCTAATATTCTTCCTTTAAATAGAGTTCGTGACTCGGTTTTCGTACAAATCGTTAGGGTTCAAGACAACCAAGTTTCGGCGTTCTTCTCAAGTTTTGTGCTTCGTTGTCCTCGTTTTTACTTAACTGGATGTGAAGATCATCATCGGTGTCCCTTTTCTTTGTCCTTTTTCTTTTGTCGGAAAAAGAAGAAGATAACAAAAGGACACTCGAAAATGTTCACAACCGGGGTAAGTAAAGAGCACGACAACGATGGTCCAAACTTGAGAAGAATCGTCACTCTGTTTGTTTTTGTTCGAATAAGGTAAACATTGTTTTTTTTTTTCTGTTTTGTATGGTCGTAACGTCGGAAAAAAAAAAGAACATCACGATAAAGGAAGTACAAGGAAGCGATTGGGATCTAAAAATTTTATTTTATTTATTAATTTTTTTTGCTGCCTTGTGAGGCAGCAATAGTACAAAAAAAACAAAAATTTCTAATCCTCCCCATCGTTGTCAGAGGGGAGGGAAGGGTCGGAGACGTCGTCATCAGAGGTATGGTACTCAACGTCATTGGCGTCGAGTACCACGTTCAGCTTGTTGTTGACAACGTGATAGACTGAAAGCAGTTGGCCCAAGCGTCGGTCTATATGATCGACGCGGAGCTATCAGTGCTCCAAGCATGTCGCAGAGTTCGGGTTCGGAGGCACCGGAGGAGGATATGGAGGTGCCTCGTGGATTTCGCCCAGCACGAGGACCTCGTCGTGGTGGAGGAGCCATTACGGTGGAGGTTGTAGGAGGAGATGGAGATGAATGTGAAGAAAGTAAAGTAACAACGGGTTTAAATAGAGAACCCATCTGAACAATGTGAAACAATGGAAACATTAACGAGGAGACGCATAGTTACTCAGAATACGAGGAGACGCCTAGTTGGGAAGTTTATGTAGAAGCCGAAGAGACTCAATTCATTTCAACATAGGGAAGGGACTACTGCAATGTCGAGGGATTTTGAAAAGAATGAACTTTTAATACGGAGATCTTGTAAAAGATCCGTTCTTAAAAGTAATATTTTTAACAAAAATTCTTACTTGAAAAATAAATTTGAAAATATAAAAATAAATGAGTTTTACTTGACCGGATAGGAGGATAAAAGAGTCGGTCTTAAAATTAATTGACTATTAGGACCTAGGATATTTTAAAAAATACGCTCTTAAAGTAGAAACATTAAATTCATTTGTACCAATTGACTTAATCATCATCGATGTTTATCTCTCTACGCTCTGTCCTTATTAACTCCACACACTACCTCTTTGTCCTTGTTAACTCCTCACTACCTATCTCTACTCGCCCCAACCTCTCAAAGCCTCAAACCATGGTTAGATACAAGCAAAGCGCTCGTGAGTGCATACACACCTCAAGCTCGTGCCATGGTTAGAACGTTATACGGTGCGCCTCCTCCGGCGAGTGTGTACCTATTGTTCGAAGACTCTCGGGTCGTTGGACCCATTGTTATTTCTTCGGATGATGAAGAGATTGCGCATGCCGCACCCCTCCTTACGTGACCTGTCCTTCCGAGTTCATCTTGTCTTCAAAGTGAAGAGATTGTGACCCACCTTCCTTCACCATGCGGATGTTCGTGCTCCCCTATCCAACTGTTGGCCCCAGCGCCCCTCCCTCCGACCCCTCTCCGCTTTCCGTAATGATCCATTAATATGCGGGTGGAGCAAATAAGACAAGAACTTGCTGATCTCCGGCAGGAAATTAATGCTCTTCACGCCGAAATCGCCGAGGTTGTTCGGTCAGATTCTTGTGGATGATAATATTCAGCTTCTTTTTCTTTTGTTTTTTTTTCTTGTGTATGCATATTCTCAAAGTAATGTAAGACATTAAGAACTCTGTATGAATTTTTTGGTTGTTCTCCAATAATTAATTAAAGAAGCTTATTCTCCAATTTTCCTTTATTTTTGTCCAAAAAAATATCCTTTATTTATTGATTCATTTAATGCAATCACCAAGGCCATTAAAATAGGACATTTTATAAGTAACGGATCTAAAGAGTATTTGAATTTTAGAACCGGACGTTTGATAAACCTCCGGTCTTAAACTTAAATGACTAATAAAATTTTAGGACCGGATACTTTTAAAACTCCGGTCTTAAAATGTTAGTTATGTATCTTTAGGACCGGACATTTAATAAATAACCGGTATTAATAAAATCCAAAAGCTAAATAAGGTATCTTTGTCGCGCGGAAAATTAAATTTCCCTCTCGAATATCTCTTGTCGCGCCGAAAGTGAATACTCGGGTTCGACTCCGGTGTTTGTGTTGCTTCGTCATTTGCTTCGCGTACCTCTCTCGACAATCACTATCTGGTTCCTTAGCTAAACGTCTATAGACGAAGCAGCGGTAAGAGGTGTTTCGGTTATATAACTTTATTATTTTCCAAATTATCGTTCTTGGTTTTTCATGGGTTTAACGAAATCGATGTAATGTTCTTTTGGGTATTCTCTGTTGTTAATGAATAATTTTTTTTTGAAGATTATATTTGCACTTTAGACCTACCCAACCGACCAACAAGTGTTTTTAGGTTACTCTTCTTTGTCTTGTCCGCAACATCAACGTTCGTGGCGGAGTAAGACTCTCGGCAAACACATTTAAATTTATATGCTACGGGTGAGTCCACAAGACCTTCATCCCATGCATTTAATTTCCTCGTCTTGCATTTATTTGGGTTCTTGGATTCACCGTGATGCATTTATGACCAAAAGTGATTATTTGTTATGCATTTAATGGGCAAGTTCATTCCTCCGTAAAAGTGATTCTTTGAGCGTATATTTGCATTTGGATGCTTGTTTTTGGATTATGTATGATCAATGATTTTTTCGTCTATATATATAGGAATTCTACTATGGACCGCGCTTGGATAAATGCTTTACGAACGAGTGTTGAATATCAGAATGGGGTGAGGGAATTTATAGAATTTGCTAAACAAAATGCCCATGATGATGGGGGAAGTTTTATTGCCCTTGTGTAAAATGTTTGAATGAGAGTCGACTAAGTCCTGAAGTTATACGCACACATTTAATTTGTCACGGATTTTGTAAGACTTATACAGTATGGGTATGGCATGGTGAAAAAGTGCCAAGTGGGAAAAACATGGGGAAGTGGCCTTTGATGATAATGACACGGATATGGATGATCGCATAGAGGACATTATCCGTGATGCTAGGAGAAGAGGCTTTTGAGCGATCACGCATGCATAATGGTAATATGTGCAAATGATGCGAGAGACACCGCTATACCACTGGGTGTAAAAATACCAATTGTTGAACGTTGTATTGAAATTGGTAAGCTTGAAGGCACGTCATGGATGGAGCGACAAGAGTTTTTCGAATTGCTTGAGGCTTTGAAGGACATGCTTCCTGGATGATAATGTGTTGCCGCATCGCTACTATGATGCTAAGAAAATACTTTGTCCACTTGAGGATGGAGTACAAAAGATCCATGCATGTCCGAATGATTGCGTCTTGTATAGAAAAGAGTTTGAAGAGAAGCGAGTTGTCCGATATGTGAAACCCCACGATACAAGTCGAGATAAGGGGCCTACAAAGTGTTGTGGTATCTTCCAATCATACCAAGGTTCAAGCGGTTGTTTGCGAATGAAAATGATGCAAAAAATGCGAGGTGGCATGCGAGATGAGAGGATTTCGGATGGACAGCTTCGACATCCGGCCGATTCTTCTCAATGGAAGAAGATCGATCAATTATTTCCGAACTTCGGCGAAGAACCTAGGAACCTCGAGGCTTGCCCTTAGCACGGATGGCATGAATCCCTATGGAAGCCTTAGCGGCATACATAGTTCATGGCTTTGTACTCCTGATTGTTTACAACTTATCTCCTATGTTATGCATGAAACGAAAGTACATCATGTTGTCTATGTTGATTTCGGGACCAAAACAACCCGGAAATGACATAGATGTTTACCTTGAGCCCTTGATCGAAGACTTGAAGGAGTTGTGGGAAGAAGGTGTCGATGTTTTGACTCTTTCAAGAAGGAGGTCTTTAAAATGAGAGCCATGATATTCTGTACTATCAACGACTTCCCGGCATATGGGAACTTGTCGAGTATAGTGTAAAAGGCCATAAAGCATGTCCGATTTGTGAAGAAGGCACACGCTACCATCAACTTCAACATGGAAGAAAGACGGTGTATCTTGGGCATAGGAGATTTCTTAGACGGGCCACCCATATAGTCGATTAAAGAAGGCATTTTTTGGTGGCCAAGAGTATGAAGAAGCTCCGGTGGCATTGACTGGGAGCAAGTGTATGAAAAGGTTAAAATATATCGGTGTCATCTTCGGTAAGCACGGAAAGAGTAGAAAAGAAACAAATATATGGAAGAAGAGATCGTATTCTTGATCTTCCATATTGGCGCAATCTTGATGTGAGACACCGTATTGATGTCATGCATGTGGAGAAGAACGTATGTGATAGTATTGTTGGCACGCTTCTCAACATACAAGGTAGTTCGAAGGATGGTGTGAAGGCAAGATTGGATTTGCAAGAAAATGGGAATACGCGAAGACTTGCATCCAAGGCCATATGGGAAGAGAACTTATTGTCCGGCTTCTCATACTTTGTCTAAGGATGAGAAACAAAGCTTTGTGAGTGTTTACACCACACAAAAGTTCCCTCGGGGTATTCTTCAAATTTTAAGAGGCTTGTCTCGATGAAGGACTTGAAATTAGTAGGCCAAAAGTCTCATGATTGTCATGTCTTGATGCAACAGCTACTCCCAATAGCTATTCGAGGCATCGCCGAATATGATCTTCAGGTCGTTTGACTAGACTTTGTTTCTTCTTCAATGCGGTTTGTAGTAAAGTCTTCGAGATTGAAAAGTTGGATGAATTGGAGAATGAAGGATATCTTATCTTGTGCCACCTTGAGAAGCTATTTGTTCCTACATTTTTGACATCATGGTTCATCTGATTGTTCATCTAGTGAGGGAGATAAAGTTGTGCGGCCCTATCCATTTACGGTGGATGTACCCTATTGAAAGATCTATGAAATTCCTAAAAGGGTACGTGAAGAACGCGTACTGGCCAGAAGCATCAATTGTTCATTAGGGAACATAACGAGAACTTTTGCAAACCGGTTCAAACAAAGGGTCGAGGGATCGAATGTGTTTCGATACAATGAAATGGTTAGCACGTGGTCACGAGGTTGATGTCATAAGTTGGAATTCGTATGTGATCAATGGTTATACATTTTACACGAAGTCCCTAGATGATATGAGCACGAGTCGAGACGGTGGTGTTATGTTAGAGGCTAAATCTATGCACTTCTCCGGTTCAAAGACAAGAGGCCTAAATTGGCGATCATGCCATATTATGGGGTTATTGAAGAGATGCGGGAGGTGGACTATGTCAAAGTTAAATTTCTCATCTTCAAATGCAAGTGGGTTAATGTCAATAATGGTGTTTAGATCGATCGGCTAGGATTCACTTTAGTCGATGTCAATAGTAGAAGTTTTGGAGATGAACCTTTTATTATGGAAAGATCATGCAAAACAAGTGTTCTATATCACCGATCAAGAAAATAAAATGTGGTCTGTAGCTCTCCAAGGAAAGAGGGTCATTGATATTGATGAGGAAAGTCATTCAAATTATGGTCTTCATTTCGAGAGTACTCCTTTTCAAGGGGTCTACTGACATGAACGAAGAAGATGAAGCGGATAATGAACCCGGCATAAGAAATGATCATCAAGAAGGGATATGGGAGGATATCACTTTATAAAAGAGTCAATTCATAAGGTAATATTCATATGCAGAATTCTTAGAAAACTTTAAGGTTTTAACTATATTATATTCCTTTTATGTTCTTAATTATATTAAACAATGTCATCATTGACTATGAATTTGTTCTTGTTTTGTTTTTGTGGCCAGGATCCGATTCAAAAGGGCATGTTATAAAAGAGGATGCATGTTACGTTGTTGGGTGGGAATCAGATGAAAGGCATGGTGAATAATATATTGGACTACATATATGTTGATTTACGTGCTGCATGTATTGTAACTCATTGTGATTGTAATTAGCTAGTTATATCATAGCTTATTGTATAAATTACTTTAGTTGTTGTAGACTTAAGAGGCCACATAACTCATGGTGGATAATATTTGTATTCTTTTTCCCAATTCAATTTATTCATGTTCATAGCTTGTAGCTTAAAGTATATCGACTTTTATGTGCTTTGTTTTGGATGGTGGATTTGTGTATATATGATCGGGAAGAACAGAACAGGGGAAAAAATTCGGGAAAATTTAGACCGCAAATAAAAAGACGGTCTAAATGTTCAAATGTTAAGACCGGATGTACTTCTATGACCGCTCTTAAAGATATTAAGCGGTCTTAAAAGTTGGTATTTTAAGACGGTCCATTCATAACATCCGGTCTTGAAAGTCAGTCTTTTAAGACCTGGTAATTAGTCCTATGGTCTTAGAGTCCGCTATATTTTGGACCGGATTGATATTTGTCCGCTCTTAATATTTGGATCTTTTAAGAGCGGTCGAGTTTATGTCCGGTCTTAAAGATTGAGTTTTAGGACCAAACCAAAAATATTTCAGATTTATTTAGTACGACTTTTAAGGCCGAAGGTTTAAATGTCCGGTCTAAAAAAACTCTTTAAGACCGTTTACAAGTCCGGTCTTAAAGGGAGACTTTTAATACCGCCGGAACAAGACTGGTCGCGGGTCCGTTCCTAATATACATGTTTTCTCCGGTCTTAAAATCCTTTTTCCACCCGTGACGCCTCATTGTTTCCTCCAACTTCAACAACTAATATTATTATCTCTCGTCTTTGGGTTTAAGCGAGTAAAGGGTCGGATTTCTCACCAAAAGGGAGATAGTTAGATCTGGAGTTGGTTAAGGCGCCTGGAGTAGGCGTCCTAGGAGTCTACGAAGCGGTGAAAATGGGAAGTGGTGGAGGCATGTGTAATCTCTAACCCGTTATATCCACTGTGGACTGGCTTCAAGCGCCCCGCCTTGGGATGTGAGTGAGCCCAACCCCTTTCCTAAAATTTTAATATAAAAAAAAACTAATATTATTAGGACAATTGAGATATTCAAATATATATACATTTCACATACCATGGTTTTTTTGGTCGAACACATACCTTGGTTTTCAAGTAATAATTAAAAGCTTATTTCTATCAACTACTAGTTCTTTTAAGTAGCAGTTTGACATTCACTTTCATTATAATTTGTGGAGGGGTTTGGAGGGAGGGGCCCAAAATCCCTCTACCTCCCTCTACTCTCCTCCAACCAAACAGACCCTAAAAGAAATTCACTAACGAAATGTTTAGACTTGTATATGTATTGGATTAGGATTGTATATTGGGCCTCATGTGTATGGGGCTGGCCAGTGTAATTTGACACAAACCTTGGCAAAGCACAAATTTTATCACTAATTAAAATGTAATATAGTGTACGGAACTTGGGATCGTTCTCTTATTAAGAAGTCTTTATTTTGATTTCCCTAAGTTAGACTAAGTACTAAAAACATAGTTAGAAAAAGGGTTTTCATTTTGGTTTTCTGTAAATTAAAATTCATGGGAATAAAACCATTTCTAATCTTATTTTAGTATTTTAGAAAACAATGAATAAATATCCACACTAAAAAGGATTATATTTGTAGCAAAGTTGGTGACTTTACTAGCTTCTCAAAAATAATTTGCTAGTTAATTTTTATCAATTCAAATTAAAAACCTCAAACAATCGCATTAATTCCAATTTATCCAATCAATGACTAATTTTACAATCGTATTCATAGTCATCTCTTAGATAAATTAATAAAAACTACTTGATGTGTGTTTGAAAATCATTTTACAACATTTACTTCCACTAAAATGAGAGCACAATCATGAAACTCAATACGAACTAACTTAACTACACGTTATAGCAATCACATACAATGCATAATCTCATCAAAACATAAGAAAATATATTCAATATGAAATTCAAGTTCTTCAACAACAAAATTCAACACGAGCAATATATCATAGATAAATAACCACTCATTTAAGTGTTCTACTCATGTACAGACACAAAATTCCGAGCAAAAAAATGTACAAACACAAAATCATGGTCAACATATCCAAATACATGATAAAAGCTACTGGAAAACTAATAAGTTTCCATTTGTGCCACATTGAAGCTCTAGCACCACCAAAACTCAAAAGATTTAGCTCCTTATTAACTTAATAGACATCGAAATTTCAAACATCAAACAATTCTGCAAACAGCATGCCGGAATCTGGAAACTCGCTGGAAAATTCAAGAAAAGATGGCTCGATGGTCCAAGCTTCCTCTCTCTCTCTCAGCTCTGAAATTCACCGGAAATGGCACTGTTAAAGCTGATGGGGTGGAACGAAAGTAGAGCCGACGGTGAGGGAGAGAAGTGAAGTTGTTGTGTGGTTCAAGCGACTCTTAGCTTTGAACTTCCTTCCATGTCCGCGGTGCTTTCACTCTCAAACTCGCATCTCAGTCTCAGCTCAAGAGAGTCGCCGGAAAATGGAGGTGTGGTGTGGAGAAGACGGCCGGTGTTGGTGAGATGGCGATGACGGAGTCACGGAGGAGGAATGGCGTGGTCTCCTTCCCAAATCACTCTCTTTGGTTCTCTGAGGCTTTTACTTCCTCTCAGGTTCGAGCTCCAAAGGTGTGGCCAAGTTGGCCCTCGATAGTGGTAATGAAGCCCCGATGGTGGTGCTGAATGGAGAGAACGATCTTTGTTCTCACTCTGTTTTCTGCATTCAATCGAAGAACAAGAAGGTCCGGTGGTGTGCGATTGCTAACATGCATTTAGAAGGAGGAGGCACATTGTCTGCACACACCTTAAGGCTTCAGTCTATAAGTATTTTTTTGTCCGGGGGCTTCAGTTTATAAGTAAGGACATGATATAGTAACATCTTTATGGCCTTGGTCTTATTTTGGAACACAACAAAGTGAAAAGTTATGAAAGAAATTATGCCAAAGTGGCAAATGAGTAAATTTTGACCCCTTCATGCTATGCAGTCCAACTTCACTGACCTCATGCCCTGCTACCCTTGTTTTGCACTGCTAATAATATCATGTTAGTGTTAGTTATCACTAGTGTTGCCTCCATTACACAATGATTAATATTCCATAATTTATCCCAAGGAGATCATACCCTTAAATAAACCCTTGAACCAATTAACCTCACTTTCTTAGACTTGAGGGTACAAATCAACTCCCACTACTACCTTTCATCCACAGCCTTTTCTTTCTGCATCTTATCTTGTTGTATTTAACACTTAAGATCCTGTTTACAAAATATGAATACAATTCTTTTTCTACATATTATCTGCCTCCATGACCATCTCAAATCAAGTTGGCCACCTTTCTTTTGTCACATTATGTCAGGAAAGCACAAGAAATGAATTTCGCCACACATGCAGGTTGGATTGCATTTGATTACATGATCAGTTAAATTGTGTAAGTCAACGTACAACCTCTATTATCAATATAGTTTTATTTTCATATATAGGTAAAAACAATATTAGCCATGATAAAGGACATGAACAGAATGAAGCAAAAATCAGCCTGAGTCATATATATTCCAGAATGTGAAAATAATGAAGCAAAAACACATCTTTCTCCAAATTGCAAGAACAGTCATTTAGACTTTGCCTGTTCTCCAAAAATTTGCCTGTCATATATATTATAGAATGTGAAAAAATGAAGCAAAAGCACATTTTTCTCCAAATTGCAAGAACAATCATTTAGACTTTACCTGTGTTAGTCCACAAAGTTCAAAGATTGATGGAATGATGAACATGTCAGATGCAGCAAAGATGTCATGTGAGAGAGACTCATCATGCTTCAACATCAACCGTATCTGATCATGATTCTGAAATTGGTTGGCAATGCCCTCAAACTCCCTCTAAGGAATAGAAAAATGTTAATCACTTGACAAAAATAGGAAAATGAATTGGCTTATAATTTTATTTTAACGTGGTGCACAAGGCTCCCACTAGGTGGTCTAGGAAGAAATAGATATACGCAGCCTAACCCCGAATTGTTTGGGAAAAATATATTGACACTAAACAGCAACACTCAGAAAAAGAAACAAAGCTTCAGCTAATACAAAATAAATCTGCTAAAAAAGGAGAATATTTCACCATATAATGAACATCAACCAACTTCCAAAACAGAATATTTATTTAAATGTTTAACTAAATTCTATTTGAAAAACTAAATTAAATTTCATATTATTTTCCTAGAGCAATATGGAATGTAATTGAGATTATTATAATGATTTATGATGTGTTTAAAATTGAGTTATTGGAAATTTAGGATTTTATCGGTTAGGCTCGTGGATATCTGACCTCATAGTAAAAAAATTCTATATACTACTCTTCAAAACTAGGAACTGGTTATTAATAATCCACAAATGAGAGTAAAAACCATGCATCTGCAGTTCGCACCACTTGGGCATAAGTAGGTGACACTGTTGTCACAATATTAGAGGAAACAACTTCACCCTGACAATTGGAATGTAAAGTCATCATTTATCCTAGAACATGGATAATGATTCTTGTAACATCTCCATTTTAAAGGACAATTATTAGTTATTAACTTATTTAAATCATTCGTTAAAAGTTTTAGCGCATGTTGAGCTATAGATTTCCCTAGGTTCATATTTTTAAACTAAATATTGCTTTAGAAATTTGCCAAAATATCCAAAGTATATTAGAGTATGTTCAAGTGAGCCCTAATGTGGCAATATTCAATAATTCAACATGTATCAAAAAGGTGGAAGCACTAACATTAACGAAAGCAACTTAAGTTTCCGAAGCCTTCCCCGATTGACCCATACGAAATTATCACACGAAAAATGTTTGTAACCATCAATCCATTTCATTGTAAATGCTAATACGTGCTCGTGAAGTGCCAAGTGAAACATTTTAAATAACAAAGTACTATATATTAAATTTACAAAACTATCATCACAATTTCGAATCAAATTTCATATCACGAATCACATATAAAACATGTCAAGCAACAGATCGATACCCCTGACAATCCTTATCACCCCCATCCTTATAACCGCTGACAGAACCCATGAGCTGTAATATAATAGGTTCGATCTGTGACAAGACGCACCAAGCTCTCGATGATGAGGTTTAGCCCACCAAAGACTACATAACTCATATCGGACCATGGATTCACTCTCCTTCGAATATGGAAAGGTGTCACCGTCCCAAGGCGACCCTTAACCCGTATTACTACAAAAACATAAAAAAAAAATGACCTAAATAAGACTCAATTAATGTCCCTTTCGCAGGGACGCCTCGAAGGGGAAGTCGTTTTTCTCACTTTGGCGTCTTGATCTTATGTAAGGCGTCCCGAATTATATTCAAGACGCCTCATTTAAGACGTCCTAAAATTAATTTAAGTTGTCTTATGTATGATTTAAGACGCCCTAAAATTAATTTAGGTTGTCTTATGTATGATTTAAGACGTCTCTAAAATTAATTTAGGTTGTCTTATGTATGATTTAAGACGTCCTAAAATTAATTTAGGTTGTTTTATGTATGATTTAAGACGCCCTAAACTTAATTTAGGTTGTCTTATGTATGATTTAAGACATCCTAAAAATAATTTAGGATGTCTTATATATGATTTTAGACACCCTAAAATTAATTTAGGTTGTCTTATGTATGATTTAAGACATTCTAAAATTAATTTAGGTTGTCTTATGTATGATTTTAGCCAAAATCCTTATTTGGCGTCCTAAATATACATTTAGGATGCCAAATATGATTTTTTTTGGAAATTACCCGCTATATATTTTTTCATGCGATAATAATCGTCGATTAAGGGTAAATGGTTCATTACACTATCAAAGTTATAAAGAATCGATAATCAAGTTATGAAATTACCCAATACATAAGAAAAAAGGGTTAGTACTTGCCGCAAAAGTAAATCAAGAATCATCAAACAAGTTATATCTATAGATTATGAGAACCTCGAAGAACCCGGATGCTCAACACGACTCGAGCAGAACAACCCAAACCCAATAAGAAACATGGAAAAATTGCAACACACCAAAGAAAAGCTAAATATCATAAGAAGCAAACCTGTTGAACAACAAATGGCTCTGTGTCAAGACTAAAAGGTTTGGTCAAAATAGTAAGAAACCCATTTCGATTTCCAAAAACGATGTCGGTGAATGGCCGATCACCCACTTGCAACAATATACTCATCTTTGAGACATGAATCCTCAAAATATGAAACAAAACTAAGTTAAAATGAGCTCTTCTAAATTCTTCTTTACCATGATTAGTTTTGACGATTCACAACCAAAATGCTTTTCAATTTCATCGGTGATCCAGTGGTTTCTTCACTCAATGACACGCAAATACATACATACATCAACACCAACACTACATTATTACTAACAATCCAAATGAATATTTCACATGCCTAACGTTTAAAGATAGAATACATGTCTCAAAACAAGGTTATGAATCAAAAGAAACACTTACTATGCCTTATGGCTCTAATCCCAATTGCCTCCTCAAGCGCCTAGCTTTGGAACCCTCACGGTCATACTCATGTAGTCCTAATTCATCATACACGAGTAACATAACAAAAATACGTGAGCAACATTCTGTCCCAAAAATCTCGAACAAATTGCTTCATGCCAAGAAGAAGCACAAATATAGACACCGATACAAACAGAAACGACAGACACACCTCGTAAAACAAAATGTATGTGTTTTAGATAAGTAATGACTTAGAAGTACCAAAGAAACCAAGATCCACAAGATGAAATATATAGTGTGTATAAATGATATAAGTGCCATGTTTATTTAATAACAAGATTCTCGTTTTGAAGTATAGGTCGCTTCACTGACTTATGGAATACATACAAACTCTAATTTTTAACTAGCTTGAACTAAACTTACCAACAGAATTCTCAAGACACCAAATTCATGGAGAGAAAACGGTTAACAAAGTGCTTAATATGATCAAGACCATTCGTGCCATATACTACATTTGAATTACTAATAAACATTTGAATTAAATGCATGATTTTTTTTTTTTTAAAAAATTTGTTTTCTCGCATCTCTCATATGGTTAATCACGATGACGATGCTGAAAAAGAACAAAGATGAAGAAAGGTTTCTCAAGGAAACTTAGACCAAAAACAAAACTAATCAAAATCGTCCAATTACATGGAAGATAATTAATAAAGTCACTACATTGATAAATGATTTTGAACAAAGAAAAATTCCCTTGAATTAGTGAGAGTACTAGGCAAACCAGTTTATTTCCAACAAAATAAATTGAAGCAATATCATGCGAGCTCACTATAATCAAATAAGTGCACATGCTAACATTTATATAACAAATCATACACCGATTTACAATGATATAACTTGGACGACCAAAAACACATGAGCTCGACATGCACCAATTTACACTTAAACTACTCAAAGATTTATGTAGAAACAACAATGAGTGGTAGGGAATTCAGATTGAAACCCAGAAAACTATGCAGCAAATCAGATTTTTTTCAATCAAAATAAGTTTGGTTTGCCTTCTTTTTTTTTTGTCATTGCAAAATAAGCAATCACCACAACAGACTTGTACTAATGACAATACCAAGTGCACATGCATCGATTTTCACAGTTCTAGACAAATCATTCAGCAACCCAACAAAACAGCAGTAGCAATCATGAGATGAGCTAGAACAACAGCCAATCAGATCTAAAATTTCAAACAGAAGTTCTCACCGTAGTAATTACTAACGAACATTTGATGAGATAATCAAGAATTGATCGTGTATCGATTCTACGGAATACTTGGATCAAACAAGATTCTAGAAATCAATGCAAAGATTCAATACAAATTCAGCAACAAAAGCTTACTCAAACTAATCAAGAATTCATTTTGTCAGTTTCAAACTCTACCAAAACAGAAATCCTTCTAAATTTTCAATTTCCCGCTACGAATCATTTAAACATTTAACCATTAAAACAAATTGTCCATGGAAAGGATACCATTCCCAATGACAGGTATATTAGATATCGATAAACAAAACTTATTATCACCATTGAAGCTTTGATCCAACACAAATGATATTCCCATCCCTATCCTTCATGGAAAAGACATCAAGAACTAAAAGTAATTGAGTAAATGTTTGACTCTTGTTCCTTTCTAAGGTTGGCTTCTAAGGTTAATAATTTGCATTTCCATTGTTGAAATCACAAAGAGAAAAAAGTTCAAGGTTTATGAAATAAAGACTTCAAAGAATAAACTAACAATCCTCCTCCTGAAATTCCCGGCCTCGTGCGATACGAGAAAAATGGCTAATGCCAAAATATATTCATCTAAACCAAAAAGTTCTAAACAAACTACTTTGTCAATTCAACCAACTATAAACAAAGAGGATCTTTAGATAAACAAAGCTAAAGGCATACCAGAGTCAACGCATATTGTATCACAATTGCTAACAAGACTCCTTCCGGTCGAAAAGTTGTAGCACACATTCATTCAAGACTATTGAGAACTTACGAACATGAACAATAAATTTCCAAAAGAAAATTGAATTAAATCAATTCTAACCAAACTAATATGTAGAAATACAAAGGTCAAAACAGAAAAACAAGTATAGAAAATGAAGTTAATAATTAGAATATTAATATCCACAAGTCCAAGAAGATTACCCAAGGCAACCAACAAGCCGATAGAGAAGTTGCATTGCAGAAGCGAGCAAGCTGTGCCAATAGCTCCTCACCGTCCAAATCCCTAGTCCGCTGCACCCCCGCAAAGCTTACCAGGAACAAAAACCAGTTGAGTTACACAAAGCCATATATTGTTTAGTTTAAAAATGTGCTTTATTAATAGCAAATCTAGTAAATCTACACCAATCACTGCAATGGTCATAAAAATGTCAAACAGCAACATCAGCAAATATGACTACTTCATGAAATTACCTTCTCCAGAGTCAAATCAATTTTAAAGAAAAACAAATTAAATGAGATAAGGCCATAGTTTTGAATAGCAGTGGCGGCGACCCCAAAACTAGTAAAGCGGTATAGCGCGTAACGGTGAAAGCCGCTTATCGTGACGTTCATATAAATACTTGTAATAAATTATACCACATATATAAATGCAACATAAGATAAGAAATCACCCAAAATACTACACATTCAAAATAAGGATTCAAGAAATATAAAGGAAGCCACATACTAGTTCATTGAATGTAACTAAATTAATAACATTCTAGAAACATAAACAATCCAAGTAGAGTCAAATACAAATTTTTAATGGCACAAAATCTGAAAAAATCAGCACAAAATCTCTAGAGCACGGTTTAGATGTTGCGACATCACCTAAAAACTAAAAACGAAAAAAACAAAAACAAATGTTGGGTCCCTAAAAACACGGAAATAATCTCGGCCTTGTCGGTTGAGAGATCCGAGTTGAGAGATCGACGCGAAGAGTGAAGAGGAAGAGGAAGAGTGATGCCAAGGCCGAAGAGGGAAGAGGAAGGCTGCTGTTTGTGTCCCGAGAGATCGACGCGAAGAGTGAAGAGGAAGAGGGAAGAGTGATGCGAAGGCCGAAGAGGGAAGAGGAAGGCGCGGCTATGTCAGAAAGAGTGTCCAGAAGAGAAGAAAGCGGAGAGATTGAGAGAATCGGACGAATCGACCAAGAAAAAAGAGGGAAATTAAGTGGGTTTCCCTCTTTTTTCGAGGTAAAATGACACGAAAACCCTTCATTAACTTGGTCATTTTCCCATTTTAGCCCTGATTGGTGTCAAATTTTCGAGCAAATGCCATGCCCTGCGTCCGACACTGTAGCGGCGCTATTGCGCTGCAAAACCCACCGTCCGCGATCCCCTGAAGCGCCCGCCACCATCCGCTACCTGAAAATGTAGCGTTGCGGCGCGAGTAGCGGTTGGGTGCCGCAAACCGCACCTATACCGGTATAGCGCGCTATATCGGCGCTATTTCAATCCTAGGATAAGGCCAAGTTGAACCGGTCCGGAAATAGGGAAAGTCCGGTCCAACTATGGCAAACACGCGAAAAAAAGATTTTTTATATATGAATGAACAAAAAGAATGCAAATTAGTTGAAGAAAGGTGTTAGCCTTGGAATTGGAAATGGATGATTGTTTCTTTTTATCATTATCTCTATATGATAATCAAGGCAAACAAGCGAAATAGGGAAAGTCCGGTCCAACTATGGCAAACACGAGAAAAAGATTTTTATATATGAATGAACAAAAAGAATGCAAATTAGTTGAAGAAAGGTGTTAGCCTTGGAATTGGAAATGGATGATTGTTTCTTTTTATCATTATCTCTATATGATAATCAATTCTTCGTAATGAACCAATCATTTCGAGCCAGTTCAAATGAATTTTAAAGAAAAAATGAATTAAATGAGACTAGGCCAGACTGAACCATGCAGAAATATGGAAAACCTAGCCACCTATGAACACCTAAAATGAAGATTTTTTATAAATAAAAGAACAAAGATGAATTGAATAGAAGTATTAACCTTGGAATTGGAGCTGGTTGCTCGTTTCTTTTTATCATCTTTTGAGAATCAATTCTCAGGCTTGAGGAATGGCGGCCGAAAGTTCCACCGGTTTTCTTCTCATCTCTAGCTTTGTTGAAGGTGACAATAAATCCCTCTGCAGAAGCTGGATTATTCACATCCCATTCCCCAAACTTTGGTAAAGGCCTCCCTTGCTCTTCTTTGGCGCACAAATTAAACAAAACCCATTCATCTAATCATTCACAAGAGCAACATCCAAAATTCAAATCCAAAAACTAAGCTGGTAGAGATCTATCAATCTTACTAAAGACATTGAAATGAAGAGGAAGGAGGAAATGGATGTGATTGAAATAACATAAACACAAGAAATAATAAGAAGAAAACAAGGTGAGCAGTGAATCAACGGAAAAGCCAACACCTTTCGGTTTCTAGGGCAAGAAGGAAGGGGAAAGGGAAGGACGATTTTTCGAGTTTCAACGAGAGAAGGGAAAAGAACAACAAACCGAAGCAAGAAGGAAGGCCGAATGGGAGGGAGGAGGGGCGGCGCAGCGGTGGGAGAGGGAGGGAAATGCCAGCAATTTCGATCGAGAAGGAGGGCGACAACGCCGAGGAACGAGCGGATGAAGTGTGAGAGAACGCGAGAGGCAAGTGATAATATTGGGCCTTTTGGCGTCCCGATTTAAATTTTAGGACGCCAAACAATTTCTGACGCCAAACAATTCCTCAAAATGCACTAAAAATTAATTTTAGGTAATTTTATTTTGGCGTCCTAATTTATATTTTAGGACGTTAAAAATTTCCTTAAAATGTGCTAAAAAATTAATTTTAGGCGTCCTAAATATATTTTAGGACGCCTAAAATTTCATTTTGGCGTCCTGGTTTATATTCTAGGAAGCCAAAAATTTCCTAGCGCCTAAAAATTCCTCAAAATGCGCAAAAAAATTACTTTTAAGTGTCTTAAATATATTTTAGGACGCCTAAAATTTCATTTTGGCATCATGATTTATATTTTAAGACGCCAAAAATTTTCCGGAACCAAACAATTCCTCAAAATGTGCCAAAAATTAATTTTAGGCGTCCTAAAATTATATTTAGAACGCTTAAGTCTCAAAATTCAGCCAAATAATTACGAAAATGCCACCACCTATATTTTTACTTCCCTTTTAAAATAAGGACGTCTTTTAGGAAAGTAATATCCACTTTTTGTAGTAGTGCGGCAAAGGAAAAGGGTGATACCAAGGGCCCGAAAATATCAAAGTCACCCATTGTGCACCGAGTGGTGACATACCACGTGGTAGTATATACACAATAACTCTCACCATCACTCCACAACCATCACCACTCCACATCATCATAATCTTGGCATGTATATATAAGATTCCAAACATGATTTATAAAATAATACATTGTCTCAATAATCATTACAAAGCATTCATTGATATATTAAATCAATAATACAATCCCACCAATCACATTTTTAAAATAAAATCCCACAAGGCAACATAGTTCTCATATATTAAAAAAATCACTCACTAACATCATACAAGCAAGTACAATGAGTGGAAAGTGGTTACCTCAAGTTCTTGACATGACACTAAGCGTAAGGGAAATCAGTCTCCTTTAAAAAATAAATATTTAATTATATGTTAATAGAATTAACAAAATAATCACTAATACTATAATTAAATAATTAAACTATTATTTCACTTTAGTTTTTCTAGAAAAATGATAATTTCTCTATTCCTCAATTCTTAACCTAATACTAACTTTTATAAATGTAACCCAATTTATTAAACTATCTCTAAACCCTCACATATTCAAAATCATATCAATTTCTAATTTAAAATCTCAAATCCCAATTCATAATTTCACATGGTTCAAGATTTAGAAAAATTAACCGATTAAACCCTTAATAATACCTCTAGTAATCCAACTAAATGCTTAAATTCTCATTTAATCGGTGAAAATATCCTATATGACATAAATCCTAAATTCTTTTAAATAGAAAATAACTAAATTTCCACAACAACATACTAACAAATCTAAACCGATTAAAGTTATTGATTAATCGTGTGCTTCATATATACTGCCTTCTATTATCAAAACTCAAAACTTTATCAATATTCTAAACCAACACACACATATTTATAGACTAATAGAGGCGGTGGTGGATTTACTTAATCCCTAAGTAGATATTAGGTGTAAGTGGCAACAATTGCTGCCACGTTTTTTTTTTTAATATTAATTTACTATCAAATTATTCATTATTTGATTATCCCCCCTTTTCTTCTGCACGGTTTTCACTCTTTCTTCTTTTGTTTTTTTTTCAACAAAAGGGCAAATTACCTCAAATGGCCCAACTATTTTTATAATCATTTTCATTTCATTTCTTTTTTTATTTTCTTTTTTAATTAACAACAACAACAACAAAATATTATTATTTCCACATCATTATTCCACTAATTTATTTTAATATTATAAATCATATTTTAAAGAAAAACCTATATTTTAATAATTATATGATCAATTAATTTTCCTTATTTGTAATTAACTCCTAATATAAAAATAAAAATTAGGATATCACAATTCTAGAAAAGTTCTTCATTGTTGTACCTTTTTGCATTGATTCTATTAGGCGCTGAGTTGTCATGCATTCTATCTGGTCGGTTTCGATTGTCAACATGTAGACCACATGATGCCAATTCTGAAGCAGGTGCAGTGCCTTGATACTCAAAATTGTGGCATGTACTAGCTTCTTTTCTAGTTTATTGTATTTTGGGGTTAGATTTTCACAATCTAGTTCGGTAGTTCCCTCTCATCTTTTCAAACTTTAGCTTGCCTTTTCTAATTTTTTTTTTTTTAAAAGGTGGCATATAAAACATATTTTGGCTGAATTTAATCACTTATGGGCATAAAGATCCCACTATAAAGGAGCCTCGCAATGAATAAACCAAAACGAGGATTGTACTACTTTCATCGAATTAAATTCTTCATTGGTATTTTGCTCACTTTTAATTGTTCATTAGTATTTTGATACCTTCAAAATATTTTTGTGTCAGGTGCTCCTAACGTAACACTTGGTTGGTCAATCTACACATTAACCCCTAAAACAATGTAGTTTTGAAGTCATCTTGTTAAGATTCATTTTGGTGCTCCTTGTAGCATTGGCTCTCTCTTGTTAGAAGCGTTGAATAATGTAATGAAATTTAAAATGGACAACTAAAGCTAATAGTAGTAATAAAAATGATGTAGCAAGACAATGAAGCGCGAGACACACAGAAATTAAAAAGACAAAGTGGCTTTAACATAGAAAGCATAAAATTCATTTTGAATGCTTCTCAGAATATTGACTTTTTAGCTAGATGTAGCATGGACTAATAGAATGAAATTTAAAAGGGATGATTCAAATTTAAAATTCAAACTAATAAATCATATTTTATTAAAAGGGATGATTCATTTTTAATGTATAATATTTGAAACTGAGTTGTGAAAGTCATAAACTGAAGCTTTGAAAGTAGATCACAAACTCAAGGGATTTGAAATTTTTTATGCTTATTTCTCATATTTTAAGTGAATTTAAATTCTTAATAATTTCAATTTTTGAGTGATATGATATTACATGGTGTTATTTTTAAGGGTTAATGAGCAATAATATACATGGGCTTTGCCTCGGGAGCGTCCGGCACCATGTAGTTTTTTGGATCAAAAGTACACACATGGTTAGTTTATAGGAGCAAAGTCACACCTAGGGTTAGTTGACCAAGCGGTCAACGTCGGATCTTGATGTGGAAGCTTAGTTGGGTGACAACAAGCCAAATAAGAAGAGAAATTCTGACTAGATCCATTGGAAAGGAAATAAATAAATAAATAAATGCTTAATGCTTAAACAGCCCACCCCAAAAATCATTTCATTCGATAGGTTTCGACAATCAAATTGGAGAAAAGAGCAAACCCTAATCTCCTCGAACCACCTTTGTTCATCATCCTCGACCACCGTTCTCCCTCACCGGACGTTGCCTCGTCGTCCGTCACCAGGCAATCACCTCACCACCACCGTCGTTCATCATCACCGACAATCACGGACCTTGCGAGATAGGGTTTCGATTCTAACGCTAAACCGATAGCTTCTATTGAATCGAGAGGAGGGAAGATAGCTTTCTAATTTCTTTCATCTCGGCCTAACTCAGGGACGATCGAAGGCTCAGAATCCTCTACAAAACAAGGTGAAAGATCCTCTGTTCCTTTTGCCTTTTTTCCTCAGTGAATGATTAAAGAATTTGAGTTTTGGAGTTTATCTAGTATCCTGAAGTATATCTGTGAAAATAGTGCCACGTTTGGCCTATGATACTTATCATGAAATAAGTTGTTTCCTCCATTTTTTATGAAGCTGTATTTGCAATTTAAAAGGAAAAATTAATTTTGGCAATAATCCTTGTAATTAGTATTCATATGGAAAAATCATCATATTCATTGGATGGGCATGTGTTTGGCTTGCTTTGTTAGAGTATAAGCATGGTTTGTATCTCAATGAAGGAGTGGTCAATTACGCCCGATTCAATGGGTGATTTCGAGTTTGAGTTTTGAGTACGCATCGGCTATGTGCGCACCTAGTAAATATGGCCTTCTAGCTTCTAAATTGTTTCTTGTGTTTTGTTTTTAGTATGTACAGCAATGTTTTATAGCCTTTTGGCTAGAGGGCCTTTGCCTTTTTTTTGGAAACGAGCAATGAAGACGAAGCAGTAAGAGGAAATGTGGAAGGGTTCATTGAAGAAAGGGGACCGAGTGATGACTATGATGAAATAGAATTCCTAGGTTATGAGTATACTGTTCCAGAGGATGAGGGAGATAGTGATGTCAATGTGTTTGATAAACAGACCAATAGGTCTGATGATGATGATGATGATACGTTACGTTGGGTAAATTGCTGACTGATTCGACATGGATTTGTAATTATCAATGCTCTACACCTTGCATCCAACATTTTTTCCCCTGCTGCATAGATAACGTTGTATCAGGAACAATTTTTTCCCCTGTTGTTTCCTTTTAGTAGCATCAAAATGGTTCAATTTTGATTATTGTTTTGGTTGCAAGTGTTGGTTTTCCCTTTTTGGATTTGTAATGGTCATTTGGTCACATTATAAGGGAATTTAACCATTTAAATTTCTGTGCTGCCCTCTGTATCAAAATCATTGAATATGGTAATGTATCATAAATATAAACATAATGCTATTTTTTGTTATGGTCATACCTGAAGAGAAGCCAAAAGGAATTGAAATAAAATGCACTCTTACAATTCTTGAACGTCACTTGTCCATACAGATCAGTAAATAACAAAGTAAATTAGAATTAACAAAGTACATTTTAACTAAATCCATTGACAACATATTAGCATCAACCCTTACAAATACATTAATACTATCAACATCCAAGTCAGTAACAATGTTGTTAATGCGAGTTTGAACTTCCATTGCACCTTCTTCACTTCACTTTCTTTGACCACATGTTCAGATTTCATCTTCATCACCTCACCTTCAAGTGCAACAAGCTCTTCGTACCACTTCACACATGGGTTCGATTTCAAGTCGTTTATTCTCATCATATAGCTTGTCTATGTCGTTAAGTAAATATTTGATTACTTCATTTTCCCTTTCCCCAAACACAACGTTGTGCCATTCGAAATATCCACACCCACCATCCTATGAAATTTCATCACCAACAATTAGAAGTTGTAATACCAGGATAATTATTTATCTTAAATTTTATATTGTGATAAAAATACCTATTTTAAATAGGTTAATATGTGGTCTCAAAATTAGTGTAGTATTTATCTTATTTCTCTAAGGTAATTTCTCTTGAAATTAAAAGGAATAAAGTGCCGAAAATCCTAAATGCACTTATGAGTCATAAAATACCCTGAGAATATTTATAATATGTCTTAAGAGGCAATCAAATAATTATTAAAAATAGGAAAGTATGTTGTCTCTAATTTAGGTAATTTATGAGATTATTTTCCTTGGAAAATAATAAGGCAAAATTTAATATTATTTTGGGGACCATAAGTTGCCCAATGATTTTTAATATAATGCATTGTGCATAAATGACCAATGTCGGTGAAATAGTTGTGAGAAAATGATTAATCCTAATTAAGAAAATTGTCAACAATTAGTAGGTGATTAAGTAAGTAATTAATTTCTAATTGTTTAGACATAGAATAAAGGAAATGTCCAAAGTTAATCCTAATTAAAGATTAATGGCTAAGATTGAATCTCATAAAGTAAAATCAAAGGCCTACAATAATTCTAACAATTAAAATGTCTAAATCCATGTTATTGCCTAAGAACCAATGAGAGAATTTTACTAATTAATATAAAATAATTAAAGCATAATATAAATTAATTAAATAAAAAATTTAAAATCAAAAAGGGGAGGGGGAAACCGAATATTTGTGTGTGTATGTGTGAATGGGAATGTTTGCAATGTGAAAGCAAAAGCAAGTGGATGAAAAATAATAATGGTGAAGTAGATATTTTGATAAGAGCTAATGGGATAAATGAGAACAGATAGAAATTAAATCGTAACTCAAAATATGTGAACTAAGTATTAAACATCAGGGCATATTATGGACAAGTTAATTTTTGTCCCGAAGTGGGTTATAGCCGATGTCATTTCCTTAACCGACGGGGTTTGTCCTAAAATGACTAACAGGCTGGAAAATACCCTTAATGGGACCGTACTCTTTGTTAATTCAAATATTTCTCAAGTGATATTTTAGACCTCCAAAGTTATGTCAAGGAATATTTGGGATTATTTAAGATTACGCGATTAGAATACTGAACAGGGGAAATAACCGGTTAAATCCATAAAGCAAGATAAGGTGACATCATTGGGATGATGTCATTTTTGAGGAGAGAGAGAGAATAGATGGTTGAGATCAAAACTTCTTCACTAAGTTTTGATCCAATGGTTTAGAAGAAGGATGAACTTTAACCATGGTTGCCAAAGTTACCATGGTTACCTTTGAACTTTCTCTATAAATAGCACTCCATTCCTCTTCAAATTTCACACCAAATCTCTTGAGCATATCGAAAAGTCTAGAGAGAAGGAGGAGCTCTTGTGAAGAAGTAGCAAAGCCCTAGGTAAATTCTTCGGTCCCTAGTTTTAAGTTCTAGTATTTCATTCGGTAGTTTTAGTATAAATGTTAGTTTGATATTTAATCTTCCAAGTATTATTTTGATATCATGTTTTAGGTTTAAATATGATATTCATTTCAAAAAATATGTTGGAGATAGAGATATGGCAAAATTTTGGAAGATTAGAGTCAAAGTAACGAAGTTCTGGCGAAATTTCGCCGGTTAGCAAAGTCAGGGGTAAAATAGTCATTTGTGACTAAAATATCTGTTGAGATATTGTTTGATTAATAAATGTGATATTATCTTTATAGGATATTCGTGATCACGTTCGATCGACGCACGCACCGTATTTCGTCAACGAAGGTACGTACGTACGTTCACGCACCGTAACACTAACGCCGATGTTTATGGTATGCGTATATGTGTTATGTGTATTGTATGCTTATATGTGGTAGCTAATAACTCGCTATGGGATTTTGTACCGTTGATATGTTTACGCTTGCTAAGGGCCACACATCTCCATGGGGGCTTATGTGCTACCGGGAATATGTTGCTAGGGGCCACATATACGTCGGGGACCTATGTGCTATTGGAATACATTGCTAGGGGCCACACATCTGCCGGGGGGCTTATGTTTGTTGGGATACTGTGTATGTAAACATGAGGTTAACCGTTACCTGAGGTCCGGTGCATTGGACCTCAGCTCTTCACATAGCTTTAGGGTCAGGAGGACCGAGGACCGAGGATAAAGGCAAGTAGCACGCTTAGAGACCCGGCTGAAGACTTTCTTTTGTTATGTATTACCTTTGATAACACTCGAATTAATGTACTATTACGGCGATTAGCCGACCTACACAAATGGGCATTTTAAATATATGTATCAGTTACTCACTTGCTTCGATGCTCTACTCTGATGAAAAAAAATTTATTACGCTTTTGAAAATGGGATGTTACGTAAGTGAACAAGCCACACAACTTAAAATCTCATCCCACATCTAACAAAACTTACCTCGTAGTAATTACAACACCCATAAAACCTTCTACTGGGTTTCCTTCGACCATGACGTCCACCCGGAGACAACAAATTGTGATGGCAATACCGCACCTGGACCTTCGTATTGTTCCTCGCGGCCGGGGCATCTTACGAAAACCACCTTTCTTTTCGCTTTCTTGTTTCTTCCTGTCGTCAATGTTGAAGACGAAGCCATCCAGTAGCCTCTCAACCCTAAGTCAAAGGAACATAATCAATGTCACGAAGACCATCAGAAAATGAACCACAACTATCATCCTTATTATCTAATCAATTAGCTTAAAACACAGGTTTATATTCTGCATGCTCTCAATCAATCCCACTGAAAACCAAAGGATCACATGTTTCAGTTTGGCTTTGGATTAAATTTAACAAAAAATTAAACAAAAAATTTAACTCAAAACAAAAGAAAGCAGAAATGGAATTTAAAATCATGGGTATTTGCTAGTTACAACCTGATACGTATTTCCTTCTATTTTCAATTTTGACCAAGTGATGCAAATCAGATTTCCCTTCTATTTTGTGTGCATTTCATCCTTTTTAACAATAGAAATAAATAAAAGGAAAAACAGTCGAAAAGGATCAAACAAAGCAAGCATTACAGTTATTAACATTGAATAGAAAAAATTGAAGGCTGAAGCGTGAAGACTAAGCATACCTCACTGGGCTCGAATTCGAAGAACAATTCTGTAGCACCACCACTCACGAGTCACGAACAAGACAAAGAACAATGAAGAACAAGTCGGGACTCGAGAGTGAGGGAAAGAATCGGTCGTTGAAAGAGACTAGGGCTAAAGAAAAGTGAAGGGGAAGGGTGGTCGACGATGGAGGTGATTGGTGATGGATGTGAGTGTCGGTCAGGACGATGGTGCCAAGGTATGGTGACGATGAAGGGTGGTCGACGATGTGAAGGAGGGTGATTCAATCTAGGTTTCTTTCTTCCCCCAATTCTTCCCAGCCCGATTTGATCATGTCTCATTTTCAGTTTTTCCCCTCCCTCAATTTCTTTAACTTATCTAATCAGCATCAATTTGGCTTGTTGTCAGTCCTACTCAGCTTCCACATCAGCATCTGACGTTGACCGTTTGGTCAACTAACCCCAGGTGTGACTTTTGCTCCTATAAGCTAACCATGTGTGTACTTTTGATCCCAAAAAAACCACGTGGTGCTGGACGCTCCTTGAGGCAAAGCCCATGTGTATTATTGCTCCTTAACCCTATTTTTAAATATACCGACACCGGAGTGCCCAAATATTGAGAGCAAGCTTAGTTGTATCGACAACAACTCGATAAACTTCCATGGAGTACCCACATATATGAGTATCTACGAAACCGAGAAGCGAGCTTATTAATCCACGTTGAAGCCATTCCAAAAATGTAGCCAATATCTATATGATACGAGGGAATATGAGGGGAGGAGAGGAAACTTTTAATAATTTCAATTTCAAGAAATAAGAGAAGTATAATTATAAAATTTTAGTAAAGAGAAGACGTAAAATAAAAAACATAAGAAAAATAATTAAATTAAACCTTTTAACCTCTCTTCTTTGTGAAAAGCACCAAAGTAGCAACTTTTAACAAAAAGTACACCTAATCGGAGCACTTTCAAAAAAATTTTCCAAAATAAGGCGAGTCAAGCGACGCCTCGACGGTGTCGGAAAAGCGCGCCTGCCGGGTGGCGTCGGTCGGTGGATACCACCTCATAAGAGACGTCGGTTGACCGACGCCGAAGAGGCGTCGATCTGGCGTTAGTTACTCGATGCCGGTCGAGGATCCCACGACGCGTCAGACAGGATTCCCGACGCGGCAGAATCCTAACATTGCGTCGGATTCTCGACCACCCCCCCCAACCGGCCCCCACCCCCTCACACCCCACACACACACGTTCCCCCAACCGGCCCCCACTCACAATGTAACATCCCATTTTGAAAAACAGTAAATTTTTTTCATATATCGGAGTAGAGCATTGGAACAAAAGGAGTATTGAGTAAGCGATACAACATAATACAATGGCGTCGCCCGTTCATAAATAACATTACACTATCTCTGTTCAAATCTTAAATGTTCTTGATCGGGTCTTTACGTGATCTCACACGTGCTACTAACCTGACTTATGCTCATCTTCCGTCCGCGAGTCTCCTGCCCTGAAGCTATAGTAAGAGCGAGGTCCAATGCCCATCGGACTTCAAGTAACGGTTAACCTCATGCTTATATAAACAATATGTACAACGAGATATTTCTAATATTACAAAGAATGATCAAGCCAAGATCGTCATATGATCATTTGATAACAACTACATTATCATGCAAAGTTATCCCTGGTCTGCACTTATACCATGTTCCACAATGTACGGTCGTGTCCTCGGCCGCTAGAAAACATAACGGTGTTATCATGACTATAACCCGTAAAGGCGTAAATAGTGATCTAAGCCTCCCTACCTTAGTCACGGTGCATGTCCGGATGTAATCTCGTTCATGGCTTTATGAAACTATCCACAACATATATAAGCATACACAAACATAGATATCCTATAAGGATAATATCATATTCTATCAACATTTGACATCATAACAGGCATTTTAGGCATAAATTACCATTTTACCCCTAGTTTGACTTATCGGCGAAATGTCGCCAGAGCTTCGCTACTTTGACTCTAATCTTCCAAAATTTTTCCATATCTCTAACTCCAACATGATTTTTGAAATTAATACCTTAATTACCCCTAAAACATGATATCTAATCATACTTGGAAGATTAAAGACTAAACTAGCATTTCTACTCTAACTACCGAAAGAACTACTAAAGTCAAGACTAAGGACCGAAGAACTTACTCGGGGCTTCGCTACAACTTTCTCAAGCTCCTCCTTCTCTTTAAAACCTCTCTCTATTTCGAAATTTCTAAGGCAACTTGGTGTGAAGAATTGCAAAGAACTTGAAGGCTATTTATAGAAAATTTTCGGTTACTATTCATGCTTTATGAGATGGATTCGGACCAGTAGGATCTTGCTTTTGGAAAATGGCAAGATCTTGGCCCTCCAATCCACCTCCTTACATCATTCTCCAAGGTCATGATGTCACCCTAATGAGGTCACCCATGTGCACTTATGAGTTTATCAGATAATTCCCTTGTTCGGTGTTCTAATCGCGTAATCTTGGAAGATCTCAAAAATCCTTAGCAACTCCCCTGAAGATCGAACTTCCTCTTTCCAAAAATTTGGTCCAACTAAATTTTTGATCCCATTCAGACATTCATTACTGCCGAACACCGTCGATTACGGAAATCACTTGGGTAACATCAACTTCGGGACAAAAATTCACCGATTCATAATATGTCCAGTTGTTTACTACCATAGCCACGGATTTCAAGTTATGGCTTGGTTTCTATAGATTTTCATTTATCTCGATTTGCTTTTGAATATCGAGATAGCTTCTTAGCACCCCGAAGATAACCCTTTTCGGTTACGGAAATAACTTCGGAGGTAACCTACTCCGAGCTAAAAACTCACTTGCTTATAATATGCCCTCGATCTTAGAAACCTAGTTCATGATTTTCTAGATAGGATTTAATTTATATCGGTGGTCATTTATCCTATTTGCTTTTCACAAAATATCACAATTTATATTAGAGTAAATACCATTTTTGGTCCCCTGGAAAAACACGGATGCCCTATTTGGTCCCCGAAAAAATAAGTCACTTTTAGTCCCTAAAATGGAAAAATAAGGTCCCTTTTAGTCCTTTTGATCATTTTTTGCACATTTTAATCCTCGAAATTCTCAAAAGGTACTTTTAGTCCCTAAAAGGACCAAAATGACATTTTGTTACTCAGGGGACCAAAAAGGGTCAAATGTGTTTTTCCGGGGACCAAAAAGGTATTTACTCTTATATTATTATTATATTACAAAATATCAAGATATTATTTTTTCAACATCTTTTCTCTCAAAAAAATCCCAAAATTTAGGCCAACATTTTTTTTAATTAATTAATATTATATTTAATTATCTCATATTTATTTTCCCAAAATCCTCTCATTGGTTCTTACTAATTAACATGGATTTAGGCTTTAAAATTCACTAGAATAATTGTAGACCTTTGATTTTACTTTGTTAGATTACATCCTAACCCTTGATTAACATTAAATTTGTAGAAATTGATTAATTAGTGCCTAAATCACATGATTAGCAACTTTTAAGGATTAGGGATTTTCATGTACTTAATCTTACTAATTTTTTTTAATCTTTTCCAATTAATTAGCAAGTATATTTTATGCTAATTTTAGCCATAAACATTTAATTAAATGGTTTTACATAATTTACCTTGGATTTTCCCTTGATTCATGTTTAAACAATTAGCCAATAATTATTTATTTAATCACTTACTAATTGTTGACAATTTTCTTAACTAGAAATAATTATTATCTCACAACTATTTTACTTACATTGGTATTTTATGACCCATGTAAAATATTAAAAATCATTGGGTCACTTATGATCCCCCAAAATAATATTTAATTTCGCTTTATTATTTTCCAAGGAAAAACTCCACACACTCAACCCCTCCCCCCAACAAATATACCCCCCCCCCAAACACTCCACACCCCCCACATAACAGTAGGATAGATGGTTTATAATGATAAATAATAAAATGAGCAAATTATAATTATAATTAATAATTTAGGAAATTAAAATATTTGCATTTGATTAGTAACCTTAGGATACAAGACTAATTTTTAAATTAATTAATTTGTGATTTTGTATGTTAATTATAAACCTTAAGATAGATGACTAATCATTTAAATTTTGTGAATTAATCATTTCATATATAAAATGTAAAATACTATGCTTTGCTAAATTTGATGTAAGAAATTTGTGAGAAGAATTAATAAAAATATTTTTTGAAATATATGTGGTATATTATTATTTATAGTACCCTAAGATCGGTTAGATAAGTTTAAATAGAAAATAATAATTAGTCAAATAATTAATTTAGTAATAAATTATTTAGAGAATAATAATTAGTGACTTAATAATGTGTCAGTGTTATTATAAATTTTTATTAATCAAATGGATGACCAACGCGTTCACAATATCGAACCCGCCCAAAAGAGTGGGAGTTCTTAATGAGGAGGTGCGGCGGTCACACCGATCACAAGTTGTGTGGAACACAAGAGACGCAATTCTTTGAGGGTTAGGCGAGCCTCACACGGGTCTTTGGGAGATGTCGAGGACCCAAATCTCATCCTGTAGATTTGCGCAGCACCTTATGCGTGCGGAGTTTCGGCACGTGGCTCGCATGAAGAGACTCCGGTATGTTTTAAAATTCTTCATTAATTAATTATATGCATTTTAGTTGTTTGTACATGATAGATATTATAAGACCCTTACATATTTGTTACAGACGTTTATGTTGGTGTAGATTGATAAATACCTTATTTCGCTTTGATTGAGAGGTGGAGGCGGAGACTCACACCTTCCATATGCCTAGTTGGTGAGATGACTATTACTCTACAGGATGTAGAGGGCATTTTAGGTTTGTCCACTGAGGGTCAAGTAGTTTCCGGTCGGACGCATGACAATTGGGCAACAGTTATGTAGCAATACATGGGTCGAACTCCACTCCCAACTCATTTGACCGCGAAACATAGGGTTGAGCTAGTTTGAGACTCATTGGGCCCACTGGGAGGAGCACTCGGCTCTTGTTGAGGGTCAGCTTGTGTACACGCGCGCTTACCTCATGCGCCTATTCGGTGGATTGTTGCTGTGTGACAAGTCTAGCGCAAGGTCCTTGTCGATTTATAAAATTACTGGGTGGTGACCTAGCAGAGACTGCTACATACAGTTGGGGTTCTGCTGTACTCGCTATGCTATTTCGCGAGCTATGTCAGGCCACGTCAGCTTCACAAACAAACATTGGGGGTTGTTTGTTGTTATTGCAGATATAGGCATGGTCCTGAGTTCCGGCCATATCACCTCCCATTCCACCGCCCAGTGACGCAGATGATCATTACGGACGCAGGTTTGGAAGCTGTATGATGTAATTAATATTTGCAAGTCGTTTCACTAATGTTATTGATTTACATATTGCAGGTTCAATAATGGGCGTTATTGCGACGTTATCTAAAGACATATCGGGTAGAGCTTGACCAGATGGGTCGAGACGATGTATGTATAATAAATTTGATAGTAGGGAACAAAAAGAGTAAACTAATTCGCATTTGGTTACATGTACAGGTGATCTGGGAGCCATATAGGGACGCCGGATATGAGTTTATGGGTGCAGATGCTCACACGTAGGACATGTGGAGGGCGGTGACACCCGTACTTGCTTTCCACATTGTCGAGATGCACCACCCGTCACGCATGTGGCAATTTGGCATACAAGCAACACATCCCTCACTTTGCCGCACGGCAAGGGTGCACATGATCTTACCTTACGTGGTAAGATGACCGATGATTGGGAGGTCAAGTGGATTATTCGGTGGTGGAACGCAAGACATGACTTCATCGAGACTACATATCTATCGGATGAGCCGATTTCCCAAAACTCCAAGTACATGACTTGGTTTTCACACACACTAGACGGTACATGACGAGGCGGTCGCTAGGATCGGGCATGTGGTATGTATTGATCTTGCTTTCGTTTTTAGATAAGGCCAATAACTTAGTTTCATTGTTGTTTTTAATTTCTTGGATAAATGCGGGTAGATGGTGTAGAGTGGATTTGGTGGATGCATTCTCCACAATTTCGTTCCCAATTGAACGACACGCATGTTCAAACCATTTGTGACCGCCTACTTAGAGCACTTAGAGAGTTTAGCCGAGTTGCGAGCCACAGTCTGGCGCACCAACTGGACTCTTAGTCGATCTACCGAGATCCCGCTTTTGAGGTCTGCCGGTGCGAGGGAAGGATGGGGACCAGGTCAACGACGGCGCGACACGAGATGGAGTCATATGAGATACCCGACTGGTCCACGTGGCGGAGGTGTCTATAGACCACCCATGTGGCCGATATGACCTATGCGAGGTTTCATGGTACCCGGAGGAGATGCCACGAGGTGCCTCCAGAGATTCCTCAACAAAGTGCGTCCAAAGATACATGTACCGAGGCCTTCCTACCCATAACCGAGACGATGTACATTTCGCAGACACAAGTCCCTTACTCATATGACCGGCAATCACAGGGTTCTCGGCTGACCGAATTTTACGGCCTACCGGCATCCATATGGCTTTCGGCTTCGGTGCTTATCGGCCTCTACACAGTTTCTGCGCATCCCATTCCTCTACACAATTTGAGGCGGGATCTAGTAGTAGTCTGTACCAACCGGGAAACCAAGCATTCGATGACACAAATGCCAACGCCAATGACTTTATGCGGGCGGTGGCTGAGGAATACATTATTAGGCACAATCTTGGTGGACGAGCGTGGACCGGATGGCATCCGTCGGAACCACGAGTGTGATGCGCGTTGAGACCGTGGCCTCCATATACTCCACCATGACTGTGTTGCGCGTTATGTAGTATGTTATATTTGCATGGATTATTGTATTCGGGAATATTTGCATGGATTATTGTATTAGGTCATATTTGCATGGATTATGTTATATTTGAACATATTTGCATGGATTACTATAGTTGAATGTATTTGTTTAATTATGCCATATAACCTAAGCTATAAATAAGCACATAACTATAACAGCTATCAAATAAAATTATGAGAACTTGAAGGTTAAGATTTCATTGAAATTACTACATCTCATTCGAATACACATAAGGTAGCAAATAGGAAAGCAAATTTGAACTAATTAGCTATGTGCTTCGTAGGACATAAACACTTATTATGTCCGAACTGTTTACATATACCACATCTAGTTCGGCGGAGCTAGGTTGAACCTCCACCTCATCCATTTCATTGCGAATGCGTTTAGCTTTAGGGGCGCCCCTTAGCACGCGATTTCAATCCATCGGGGATAATCGTTGGTACGGAAGGGGCGGTACTCCTTGTTCACTACCGATCGGCTGAAATGATGAAGAGTAAACATTCATAATGTTGTAGATTGAGAATACTCGATCCACGTCTGTTCAAACATAATGGGATACTTCCGAACATGCAGCAATTACATGACAAAGATGGGAATTTGAATGCCCGAAACCGCCACACCGGCATTTCCTCGGCCCAAGTTCACCAGTATGTATCGCCCGGTCATCAACTTCAAATGTGGTACGCGCCACATTGAACTCCCGAGCACGCATCGATGAGGCTCGCTCTCCATTCTTTCTCATGGATTCTCCAATAACACTCGAAAAATGCATTCCGTTCATTGCATCTTTTGTGCTTTGGTCCTCTGTTGAACCGATAACGAACAAGTCGACTATACGTCCATTTGACCAACGCGATTATGGGCATGTTCTCGCTCCCTGAAAACCTTATTGATTGATTCGGACAAATTGGTTGTCATATGACCGTATCTTCGTCCATCCTCATCATAACTCGACATCATTTCTCTTTTGGAATTATTTCAATCCATGCACCCACTTCCTCAGAATCGCTGAACTCGGCATACAAAGCATCAAAGTGTATTTTGCTTGGAACATACCACGGAAAAAAGACAGAAAGACACAACATTATACGTTTATAGTAAATCAAAAAATGAACGAAAATTGGTACATCAGTTCGAGTATATTACCTAAGTTCGTTAAAGTTTTCTTCAACTCCTGGTCCTTGAAGCGGGTATTAAAATTGCTCGCAATATGACGAATGCAAAACACATGGTACGCATTCGGGGCTGCCAACCAATGGCCTCATTGCGGATAGGCGATATTATGCTTTGTGACGATCAGAAATAAGACATAGACCAACCCTATTTGTCACATATAGTCGTATGGAAGACAAAAAATACTCCCATGCTTCCTTAGTTTCGCCTTCAACAATTGCAAATGCAATCGGCGGGGATCTCATTATTTCCATCTTGGGCGGTGGAAATCAATAATGTGTAAATGGAGCTTGAATCACCAAGAGGGGGGGTGAATTGGGGATTCTTAAAATTCTTTTCGAATACTCTGTTTTCGAATATAAAGAAGAAGTAAATGAGTAAGGGAAGAATAGCAAGACACAAAGATTTATCTTGGTTCGGTCCAATCGACCTACGTCCAGTACCAGACTCTTAGGGATTTCTCACTAACAAGATTGATTACACACTCGCACTCAAGAGTAATTCTCTCTCTAGAACTTACTCCCCTTACAAGTTGTAATCAATAACCCAATCTCCAAGTCCCCTTGACTTGAGATAACTCACAATAAGTGATTTACAATCAATGAACTCTCTTTCAGAGTAGATAAGATAAGCAACGAAGTACAAATGTATCAAAAGATATTTTACACGAAAAACTCAAATAATGAATGACTCTTTGAATGATTTTCGTTTTACATTGGATTGGTTGTTGAGAAGAATTGAATGCATCTCTATTTATAGGTAGAGATCATTAGATGACCGATTGAAATCCCGATTATAACCGTTGGAGGTGATGGGAGATGTTTAAATGAAGTTACGGTCTTCTTCTCTCACTAATCTCTGTTTAATCCAGGCTTTGCGAAATTCAAAGTTGACTCTCTAACTATAGATCCGTTGGAAGAGCGGTTTGTTGGATGTAGAAGGCAAGCATTTACTTCTTGAAAACGTGTGGAGAATGCTTGTCCAAAAGTATGCAAGGTTTCGCACATTTCATTTAATGTCTTTGACATGCTTTTGCTTTATGCTAAGTCTCCATTTAATCTGTCTAAATCATCGAAACTCACTAACAAACTGATTAAACATAATTAAGAATAGTTGTGAGTGATGATACAAAGTATTGAGACTAAACATAAATATATAACAAATCGATTCATTCGAAATTCAAATCTGCGATGCAAACTCGAGGTTGGTTCTTGAAACTCGAGTTTTCTCGTTCCGGTGAACTTCTATCAAAAGAGTGAAACTCGAGTTTTCAAACTGAACTCGAGTTTTCTCTTTCTGAGAGAAAACATCGCGATTTGGCATTTTGGACATGTTAAGAGAATAGTGCCAAACTCGAGTCAATTAATGACTAACTCGAGCTTTGGACATTTCGATGAAGAATCATGTTTTAGTCCAAAAGCTTAAAACTGGAGTTTTCAAAACATAAATCGAGTTTTCAAAGGCTCAAAATTAGCAGAGCTCTCTGCCTGGCTAAAATTCGAGTTTCCAAAACATAACTCGAGTTTTCTCATTTGTTGAACACTTTGGAAACTTCTTTGTAAATATGAAACTCGAGTTTTAGTCAAAACTCGAGTTTTCTAAATCAAACTCGAGTTTGCTTTGTTTGTGAAAAACTTGAATGCTCTGTATGACCAAAACTCGAGTTTTCAAATCCAAACTCGAGTTTGTCTTTCTTTATGAAAATCGAGCATTTCTTTGATAAGCCAAAACTCGAGTTTCCAAACGAAACTCGAGTTTGTCTTTGACAGTAAGTTTTCATCTTACAAAGACAAACTTCAAGCTGTGTTTACAATTGTCCGTTATCATCAAAACCAATAGAGAACTAACATAATGTCCCCTTATACTTACCGTATAAATGCGTACTGATCCACTTGTATATTGGTTTGCACCATTTGAACGCCTCACAACGTTGGATGAAGGTCCAAAATATACGTTGAAACACCGAATCCCATTAACAACCCGCCGATTAACAATATACGGTCCATCTTGAATATTATAAACAGATTAGGGCAAATTGCAACATGTACTCAAACCATCTTGGCGAGGAACGCATATGACTCTTCCCAATCACCGTAAATCCTAGCTATTGCTTTTTGTTTTGCCTTCCATGCATTCCTATACGAAACATGATAACCAAACACTGCAGCCACCCTTTCTTGTATCATGATCACGAGTAGAAGGTGATTCCTTGACCATGTACGCAAAAAGTGTGCACTAGGAATGTTATTTATGTTCACTGATAAACACAGATAAATTCGCAAAATATCAAATGGTATTGTGCATCGTACATATTATGGCCTCGAAAATAATTTTAGAATCAAGTTGTTTGTGATCTTGTGAGAGAATTCTGCTCACACAACTATGGTTTCCAACCTATTTAGTTACCACCCATTTGTAGTTATTCTTCGGTTTAATTGCTCTTACTCTCCAATCGCAACCTTGTTCGTGATTCCGACATTTCATTGAGAACTTAGTTGTAGTGCTCTCAACCACTTGAGCTTCATGATGTTCCTTCATGCAATAATGTTTTATTGCGGCTTGCACATCATTCTTGGACCCGAACTCTTGTTTCGGATATAATCCATCTCCTTTGCCCACGGATCCTTGCTCAAGCCTTCCATAGCCGTGATTTCCTCATGCGGGTAATCTTCATCAACAGCCTCATAATGGGGAATGTCATTCCAAAACGGTGTAACATCTGTATATTCACACATAATACAATTTATGTGAAAACAAGGTAACTAACAGTTTCCACACTGAACTTTACCGTCATTTGAAGATATTACTGGTTTTGTTGCGGCTTTAACTTTTGACGGATCTTTTGAATTAAATCTTCAACAGACATGCCTCGAATAATATACATTACTTTTCTTTCACCTTCAAAGCTCAATCCGTTTACAACAATATTTTTAGAACCATTATAATATACAAATGAGCAATTTGATTCATTTTTGCAAAAACAAAAATGAAGAAACGAGAATGAGGAGATGGAGGACGAAGGGAGTTTTGCGGATGAAGAAAGGAGTGAATGAGGAGAGTGAGTGAATGGTGTGAGGGGGAATGGAGTAAATGAAGGACCTAAATAGTAGGGGGTCACGGGTGGGGAATGGGGGTCACGGATTGGGAATTTGGGGGTCGCACGGATGGGGAATGGGGGTGGGTGGGTCACGGGTGGGGAATTTTTTGGGGGGTCGCACGGTGGGGATTGGGGGTCACGGGTGGGGGTGGGGAAGGGCCTAGCGCCTTAATGGCGCCGGGGATGGCCGTCGGGCGTCAATCGAAGACGCCTCTGAAGGCGTCGATCAAGCGACGCCTACGCGGCGTCGCTTGGCGACGCCTTATCTTTGAGGTGGCGTCCGTGGCCCGCGCCACTAGCGGCGTCGGTTTACGCCGTCGAGGCGTCGATCAATTGGCGATGTCGAGGCGTCGATCAGCGCGCTTTGGCGCTTTATTTTGGGAAAAAATTTGAAAGTGCTCAGATTAGGTATAATTTTTGTTAAAAGTTCTACTTTGGTGCTTTTCCCACTTTCTTGAATCAATTGAAGAGGATTTTTGAACTTAGCTTAGGTTGGGTTGATTAGGAGTGGCAAAGAGAAGGGTGGGTCCTGTGGTGATCAGAGGAGAGTACTGATGGAGGAGGTGGTGGTATGGTAGGGGTGGAGTCGAAATTGTAATTATGGGGGCAAATATTGCGAATAGAATCCAAGTGTTTATAAAATTACATTTTGAGCCCTATAAACATTTCAATATTTTTATTTTAGTCCCTTCACACAAAAAATAATGGAGACTAAAGTAAAAAAAAATTTATAAGAGCGAAATATAATTTTCTAAAAATTTGAGTTGTAATCTATAATTTTAGGGGCGGGGCCACCCTAGCACCCTGGCTTAGCCCTTGTATGTTATAGAGAAGCCCAAGATGACGAGGAACAAGCTTTTTTTCTTTCTTTTTCGAACTAATTAATAGAGCGCAGTAGGAATAAAATTAAATTTGATTTTATTTTTAATAGTCAGAATTTATATGAGGTGCCACTTTGGGATTATGTAAGAATTTTTCAAGATTATATTAAAGAATTAAATATTAAAACATGCCTTGTCAGTCTATAGTTGCCCTTTAAATTTGTTCAGCTATCATTTTTCATTAAATGAGACTAATAGTGAAGATTAACGAACTAAAAAAAAAACTCTATAAACTTGAAAGATTAAATTGAAACTTGTTGTAAACTTAAAGAATCAAACATTTTTTTTTTGTAGTTGAGATTTTTATTCCTTTTTTAATTTTATTTTATTAGGTTGAATCTACACCCATTGCCATTTACACGGATTTCGCCTTTGAATTTTGATTTTCTCTCCTCCTCATCCCTCTTATTTTAAGTTCTATTGATTAATTTTTATTTCATAATTTTCATTAGATCTAAAACTCCCATTAGGAAGCATTGGAATTATCTCTAATTTATCTTAGTCCTCCATTTTCTTTTTGATAGAAATCATGGGGTGTCGTCAGTAAGAGAGACTAATCCTCCTTCACAAAGTAGTCGTCTGAAGAGGCATTGTTGTTAGTCCTCCATTTTCACCTAGGAATAATCACCCATCTCGAATTAATCCAATAATTAGAATAATCGCATATTTCATTCCACTTTCACGATTCATATAAGGACCCATTTGGTATATTGAAATTTGTAGGATAGAATCGAAATTTCGACTTATACATTAGCCAACAGTGTTATAAATACTAATAAAAAAGGTTCATATTCACTAATGGGCGACGGAATTTGCTTGGAAAAAAATTTATTACAATTTGCAATGGAATTTGTGAAGAAAAACAATCCTTCACAATTTGTAACGGAAGACCGCCCAAAAACCTGTCACAACTTACAATGGAAAAAAACTTCGTCACAAAACGGATCACTTATGACAGATTTCTGTGACAAAACTATTTTACTATGAGGTATATACTTTTAAGTGAACATATTTACGATGGATATATGCTTCTGTCGTACGACGGAAATATATAATAAATTTGCGACGGAATTTATTTCATTGTTGAAAAAAAAAAAAAAAAGAGGATAAATTAGAGCCAAGACAAGTCTAGCACTTCAACGGCAAATCTCAATCGGTTCACAGAGCCGCAAAGGGACTACGAACTTCAAAGGAATCCCGAGCACTTCAAGGACAAGTCGAGCAGTTGTGGTTGAGCAATAGACAATACCTTTAGACTAATTAGAGCCAAGACCAGTGTAGTGATCAGAGTGGAAATGGGAAAGAAAGTAGGCAACAGAGTAATCGCCGGTATGGCGAAATGCATCCACCACGAAGCGGGTTTTAGGGATGAGTTTGGATTGGGGGAAAGACGGTGGAAGAGGTGAGTGATGCGGCTGGAGAGAAACTGACGGAGAGGGAGGCGACAAGTTTAGGGATTGGAGAGCACTGTGGAAGAGCTCAACGGAACTTAGGGTTTGAGATTTGGGCATTTGTGAGGAACGAGAAGCCAATGAAGAGGCTTGTGTAGCTGTATTTGTCTCAGTGAATGAGCAGAAGGAAGACGAAGCATCTATGGCTGGTGGCTCTGAAAAACGAACGGTTTCAGGTTTAAGATTTTTCTTGCGAGGAGTTTGTCTATTGTGTTTGATATCATTGACAGTGTTATGCTTATCTGATAATTTCATATTTTCCACCTGTTGTTTCTATAATGTTCCAATGATTTTTACTGTCCAGCAAACCACTGTAAATCAGGCTCCACGAGAATACTCGTCTTGGAGTAGTTTCTGTGGAATTTTTGACTTTCTAAGCCGATGATAGGTCAGATAAGGTGAGAACAATATTTTGTGACTTGTTACTGATCCTAGGATTAGGATTATGAATTTAAAGATCTAAAACTAGTTTTAGTTCAACCATCAATTTTAATCACTGACTCTGTGACTTGTTAAGACTTGCAAGATTCAAATGGTGAATTGTAAGATTTTGAACACCATGCTTCTGAATAATTGATCAACTATGCATTTTGTCTTTAATACATCTGAAGATCTATACCTACCACTATGATAAACACTTTGATATGACAGAAATATGATCTAAGCATATCAATTAAACTCGAACTTCTGATTCCTCCTTTCTCAACCTCTCTAGAACTATGGTATTCTTTGAGATCTGTCCACTGAGTCTTGAGCAATGACTTTATAGCCTGAGATATGATCAAAGATTTGTTACATCTGTCGCAAGTGGAGAGTTGAAGATTTACCTTCTGCTGTAATGTGTCAACACAAATTGTTACAAGGCCTTGAGTTTATGTTACATTTTTTTTTTTGTCCTGAATTTGGTTCCCTGAAGTACTTCATAAGGTGAGATAGAGAGAAATAGGAACCATATAGCAGGTTCTACTTGTATGGGTTTATATGTGTCAAATTAGGATCTACCATTTTGTTTCTCTGCTTTATCCTATGAAGTACTTGAGAGAATCCAGATTCATCCAAGAAAGAAAATATTTTGTTAACTTCATTTTTCATGGTGATAGAGCGGTGAGTTGATCAGATTCAAAAGAAGACAGAGCATTATCCATTGGGCGTGATATAAAACTTTTTCATCAGAGGCATGCTTGTTTGATGATTTATAATTTCAGAGCCAGATTTGGGAGGCAAATTCTTTCAAAAGTGTGAGTGTGTTTTTGCTTTGGGAAAAAAAGTACAGCTATTCATTTGAACTTCAAAATCTTGTTGACCGCAATAGTAATGGGGATTAACAAAAACAGTAAAGCAACGAACAACTCATTTTGTTGGGAAATTATCTATTTAGAATTTTGAAATTCAAATGGTATTTTCTTAGGATTTTTCCAAATATTTATTCAGACATGAAATTTGAGTCAGACTTGTCTATCAAATAAACCTAGCGTAGTTTGGGTATGCTTAAATGATTATTTTAAAAATAAATACATCTAGCTTAATTTGATTGGCTACCTGGACCAGCTTAACCAAATTAACTTAACGTAAGTATGGTTCTTTGCAATTCGTGGAAGAAATAGGAAATAGCTAGGCTTAAAAACTACTACTACATATATTTAGTTGCACAGAATATATTTATTTGATGTTTCCCATGGGAATTCAACGAATCGAAGAGAACCCTGCTTCATTTGGTTTTTCTTAGTTTATCTCCTCCAATCATAATAAATTACAATTTTGAACTTCATTCCTGAAACGATCTAGAGACTAAATCACTTTATATTTATATGCAAACTCTTTCAAATCTTCCTGACTATGATGGATTAATCTGACAAATTGAAAATAGCTTCTTATCAAAATCTTCCTTTTTTAAACTCCAGCTAGGTGTGAAGAATAAGCCACCAAAAAAGAACAATTAACATTTTTCTACCAATCAACCAATAAAATAGAGGGGATTATACAACAAAAGACAAAATAAAATAGAAAAAGCAAAAATATGCAGCTTACTTCTATGTTTCATGCCTTAATATATATGAAGCGTTTGTCGATACTAAAATAACTATACTTGTAGCACCCTGAAATTTTAAAGAATATAGAACTGCCACCAAAATTGTATAACATGACAATTTTGGAAACCTTTAAAAAACTGAAAATTGGTCATAAAAACCCAGATCGGGTTCGAGAGTCGATTGTATGTGAAAAATGAGTTAGACCCATCCATATGAATAATTACCCTAAGTTGTTTATTTAAAAATAAAATGGCCTTTTAATTCTATCATAATTACCCAAAGAGAATAAACAAACAAAAAAATATTTACAAGAAGAGAAAATAAATAAAAAAACAAAATTATTTATTATACATGGTTGGACATTACCTAGGAAAAAGCCTAGGGCTTATATACCCTTTAGAGATATCAAAGCCCATATAGTTCGTCTGGGGTAGAAAGGCTGCCATTTGGTCGGCGTCTTTTAGAAAAAATTATTTAATTTATTTCAGAAATTATTTTTGTTAGGTTTTTATTTTTTATTTTTAAAAACAATTTCTTTATTTTCTTATGACATTACGAGAGGAAGAAACTTGCTGACAAGAAATAAATCAAGAAGAAGCAAATACCTCTAATGCCCTGAACTTGCTGCAAAAAGAAGGATGAAGTGAAGGAGTCAAGATATAAAACAAGGAGCAAGGTTATATCAAAAAAAAAAACAAGGAGCAAGGGGTAAGGTCAGTCAAACCTTCGGAAACCAATAGGAGTACAAACGTGTCGCACATCGTTCATCTTCATAATGAAAAGGTGTATTGATATTCCTCAATGAAAGAAGTATGTGCGATCAGAACTTTCATCCGCAAGCATGTGCCTTAGTTTTGTCATATTGACAAATTCATTGGCATAGGAAAGTATTCGGACGAGTAGAGGAAGGGTGGATGTTTCAAACAAGCTCTCTCAATCTCCTAAACCCATGGATGTTTAAAACCCAAGAGAGTATTATAACAGCTCTCTACCTTGTTTCTTTTCTTCAGGAATTTCTGTGGGTCTTGTTCCCTCTTGTGGTCTCCTTTAAATAGGCATCACCTAGGGTTTGGCCTAATTCATTCATTTTTGTATTTTTGTATTATTATTATTTTTGTATTTTTATTTTTGTATTTTTGTTAATACTACTTCCTAACTTGATCCAATGCACCGTCAATGAGAGTTCTTCTTCTTTTTTTCTTACATTTTCCCCACAAGTAAATTCCTAATTTAAACTTATCAAAATGAGAGTTTTTCCCCTTTAATGAATGATAATGACAATTTAGACCCCAAGCATCATCAATAAGAGGATTCCCCCCAATGATGATTGCCAATTTGGACCCCAATCATCATCAATGAGAGGATTTTCATTTATTTTTTAATTTATTTTGTTTTCCTCTTCAATGAATGATGATTGTCAATTTGGACCCCAATCATTATCATTGAGAGGAATTTTTTTATTTTCTCTCTTTTTATTTTTTTATTTAATGATGATTGCCAATTTGGACCCTAATCATCATCAATGAGATTACTTTATTTTATTTTTATATTTATTTTTTTGAGTGGGGTCCGGACAAAATAGAGTGCTCACAAGTCACAATACTAGTAATAAAAATAAATAAATGGAATTGTCAAAAGTATATTTTTTCAAGACAAGACAGTGCAAACAATATAGCAAATAGATAGACTTCCAGGTTTAAGAAACTGAACATACTTTGAAACATGGGTGAGACACTCATCAATAATCTATAAAATCATAGCATCTTGCATATGCTTTTAACTAGACAACCAAAAAGCTGTACCTGATGAGCTAGTTCATTCAATAGGCCTGTCAACGATGAAGACTTCAACATGTTCACTTCAGTGGTGATAGATACTGTCTCATCTTCAATGCAGCAAATAAAAGCACAGAGCAACAAACAGAAAATTTAAATACTGCATATGGAAGTCCACAACGACTAGCAGTTTGTTGGTGACTAGGAGTAAGGCTGTCATACACAAACCCAAATTACCATATGTTGATGTAGCTATAATTGAAATAGATGAATCTAAAGAACACACAACATTCAAGAGGCTCTCAAGGTCAGACACGTTGAGACAAGCTATGAAAGAGGAATATATAATGCTCTAATTAAAAAAACAGATCGTGGTTATCGTAAATGGGTGTTTAAAGTAAAGGAGAATCCAGATGGTTCTTAAAGCACAAAGCCAGACTAGTTGCGAAAGGATTTCAACAAAAGAGAGGGATTGAATTTGATGAAACATTTAGCATAGTCTTAAAAACATATACACTACTGAGGTTTGTGCTTGCTGTTGTTGTTACTTTTGGGTGGCAAATTAAGCAGGTGGATACAAGTAATGCCTTCTTATCTGAAGTTCTACGAGAACGTGTCTTGATGAGGCAATTCAAGAGGGGTTTGTCAGTTAAAAATTTCCTTATCATGTATGTTTGGTGAATAAAGCACTTTATGGTCTAAAGTAGGCCCCTAAAGATTGGTTTGATAGACTAAGATCTACTCTTCTTAGTTGGGGCAGTGAGAAAACGTGTAAAACACAGAGAGAATGAATAAAGGCGCAGTGATAACGTCCTGGCCTTGTGTTATATTTATATTCAACAATGCATAACAATATACAATCCCTGAAGAATCATATCGGGAGCACAATCATAACAGAACCATACATCTGGTGACACGTATACAAAGAATAACAAACAATGCTGTAAATGCATATATGAATAATAATTCATATTCTAACATTCCCCCTCAAACGAGAGGGTGTAATTAATAGCCCGAGTTTGTCTCTAAAAAATTCAAATTGTGATTGCGACAAAGGCTTGGTAAAACAATCCGCAATTTGTAAAGAAGAAGGAATGTATCTAATGTCAATTGCACCAGATGTAACCAAATCTCGGATAAAATGAATATCCACTTCAATGTGTTTGCTCCTAGCATGCTGTACTGGATTTGCTGCTAGGGACTTAGCACTCAGATTATCACACCAAATGACCGAAGGATTCTTAAGAAATAAACCTATCTCAGATAACAACGAAGTCAACCATTTAATTTCTGCAGAACCATCAGATAGGGACTGTACTGGACTCGTACTTGATCTTGAGACAACCTTTTGTTTCCTTGAGGACCAAGAAACAAGATTGTTTCTAAAAATATACACATGCTACCCATTGAACGCCTATCATCTAAGTCACATGCCCAATCAAGCATCGGTGTAGGCTATCAATTGAGGACTACTAAATGGTTTGAGACATAGACCCAGATTAAAAGTACCCTTAAGATACCTAAATACACGTTTGACTGCCTGAAAATGAGTAGTTCTTGGCTGTGACAAGAACTGACTAAGCTTATTTACAGCAAAGGAGATATCAGGTCGGGTTGTAGTTAGATATTGCAGAGAACCTATGGCTTTACGATAATCTGTAGGATTGTGCATCAGCTCACCATCTGTGGAAGATATCAAACGACCAGTCACCATAGGTGTTGGAACTGGTGCACAATCGCTGAGTCCAAATTTTTCTAGTAATTCAACAACATATTTTGTTTGATTCAGAAAAATGCCAGACTTGTCCCTATATACCTCTAAGCCCAAGAAATAATATAATGGACCTAAATCCTTCAAGGAAAACACTTGATTCAACCGCTGGACAAATTTATCCACAAATACAGGGTTATTGCCAGTCACTAAAATGTCATCTACGTAGATAAGGATGAAGACAGTCAAATTTCGATCCTGAAGCATGAACAATGAAGTATCACTACGTAAATTCCGAAAACCCCAATTAATAAGAGTAAGACGAAGGCGATCAAACCAGGCCCTTGGTGCTTGTCGTAGACCATAGATAGCTTTAACTAGTTGACAGATATGTGTAGGCCTTGATCGATCCACAAAGCCTTCTGGTTGAGGCATAAACACCTTTTCTTGCAAAACTCCGTTTAAGAACGCATTGTTCACATCGAGTTGCCGTATTCCCCAGTTATAAGTGACAGCAATCGATAGAACTACCCGAATGGTTGTAGATTTAATAAGCGGGTGAAGGTTTCTCAGAAATCAACCCCCGGTATTTCTTGAAATCCCTTCGCGACAAGCCTTGCCTTGTGCTTGAGTATCGATCCGTCGAGTTTGAGCTTTGTCTTGAAAATCCACTTGTTGTCGATGAGTGGTTGATTCTCATAGGGAATTAATTTCCAGGTGTGATTTCGGATCAACGCCTGGAACTCCTCAGACATCGCCGTTCGCCAAACTTGAGAAGATAGGGCATCTTTGGTGAAACCCACATATGGGTATTTAGGCTTTGCAATACCATCTTTACCCTTGTGGTCATTAGGTGAGTGTTAGTGGGCCTTGTTGGACTAGGCGTGACTGCAGGCTAGACTCGGAAGACGAATGTGAGCTATTAGTTATAAGCTCGGTATACGTGTTATTTGTGCCCGACCAACAGCATGCTCTGAAGACGATGATGAAAATGATGGTGGTTCCAACGAAGATCTTGATTCAGGTCTGGGCACATCATCATTTCCACGATTAAAGTGAATAATGAGAGGCACAGAAGTAGAGTTCTCATTTACTCCAATGTGCTTAGTTTGTTCCATAAAACCTTTCCTGAAACTCAAGCTCAGTGAAGCTCAATCCCGAACCCACCAGCACCAAAGATGCCCTATCTTCTCAAGTTTGGCGAACGGCGATGTCTGAGGAGTTCCAGGCGTTGATCCGAAATCACACCTGGAAATTAATTCCCTATGAGAATCAACCACTCATCGACAACAAGTGGATTTTCAAGACAAAGCTCAAGCCTGACGGATCGATACTCAAGCATAAGGCAAGACTTGTCGCAAAGGGATTTCAGCAAATACCGGGGGTCGATTTCGGAGAAACCTTCAACTGGAGTTTTTTGATTTTAAGGTTGAATTGGTTTTCAACGTAGACTTTGAACTGCTTGTAAGCATGAATCGCATCACCCTTATGCTTCAACGGATAAAGCCACGTAAAACGACTAAAATCGTCGATGAACATAATGTAATAGTAATGGCCACCAGGAGACATAACAGGAGAAGGACCCCAAAGATCGATGTGAATTAACTCAAGTGGTGAATTTGATTTAGAAACAGAAGTAGAGAAAGGTAGAGATTTAGACTTTCCTAATTGGCAAGCTTCACATACGTAGCTATCGATAGTATGTGAGACTTGTTGATTACAAGTATTTAAAATTTGTTTCAAAATTCTAAGATCAGGGTGACCTAAGACATGATGCCACTTGAGAAAGAAGTTCGAGAATCATCATGCACGCCATCGCTGCCGTTGGTTTGCCACTGCCTTTCTTCCCTTCACCGATACATTCCACGCCTTTGGGAGGCCTTGGAGGAGTGTTTGACCTGTCCTTGGATCCTTCACATCACAACCTTTGTCGCTGAAATTCACGAGACACCGAATTATCCCGAATTAACCTATTGACACTCAACAAGTTTTTAGTAGCCGAGGAACACAAAGAACATCACGAAGAGCAAGATTAGTCTGTTTGCATGGTAAATAAGTGTTCCCAACGCTCAAAATAGGCTCGTGTTCCAAGACAAGTGACAATATGAGACTTACCAGCAGGAGTAGCGTCTTCAAGATATTCAGGGTATGGGGTTACATGATAGTTAGCCCCACTATCCATGTACCAGGAAGGATCTGTAACTGAATAAGAATTAGCAAAATAATTTGGAGAGGAAGAGGGAGGAGCAGAGTGATGGTACCCAGCTGAGTCATCACGATAGTAACATGTAGCCAAAGTATGACCAGACACGCTGACAATTAATACTGACCGGACGGCCGCCACGATTCCGTCCACCTCGCCTCGCTGATTCCGTCCACCTCTGTTCCATGAGGGTTGCGAGTAGATCTGAATCATTTTGTTCGTGTCGTTGAGCCACGTTGGTCGTTGGCTGAATGCTCAATGTTGCAAAATGATGGAGCTGAGTAATGCGAGACTCAAACGCGAGCAAAGCAGATTGGGCCTCAATCCAGGAGAGATCTGGCTTGTCCACCAGTTTAACCACAACTGCATTGTAGTCACTGTCAAGGCCGTTAAGAGTATGCAAGATGAGATCATCGCCGGCGACAGGAGAACCGGCAAGAGCAAGTTCATCGGAGAGGTTCTTCATTTTGCTCAGGTATTCGGCCATTGTTAGAGCGTTTTTCCTCGTGTTATGCAGTTCGTTCTTGAAGACCATAACACGGCCTTCGTTGGTGCGTAGGTGAGTTCTTGTGCACCATGCCGAGATCCACCGCCGTCTTGCAGTGGAGAAGTTGAGCTCCAACGCCTTGCGTCATAGTGTTCCTCGGCCATCCAACGAGGAGACGATCGGCCGAGAACCACTCCCGATAAGCCGGATTGATGGTACTTCTGTAGACCGTGAGACAACCTTTCTTGGTGCCAGGAGTTGATCCGTCGATGTGACCGTCAAGGCGCTTGCCTTCGATAAGAGGGAGGACGATGGACTCCCGGACTAGGAAATTGCGTGCGATCCACTTGATCGCAGCTTGTTTGGCTTGAGGAGCTAAACAGAGTATATGAGCGGCCATGAGAGGAGACACCGGAGGTGGTACCGAATCGGCAGAATGAGGAGTAGAGATAGTAGCGGAGGCGCCTGGACATGGCGCCCGATACCAAGTGAGAAAACGTGTAAAACACAGAGAGAATGAATAAAGGCGCAGTGATAACGTCTGCCTTGTGTTATATTTATATTCAACAATGCATAACAATATACAATCCCTCAAGAATCATATCGGAGCACAATCATAACAACCATACATCCGTGACACGTATACAAAGAATAACAAACAATACCGTAAATACATATATGAATAATAATTCATATTCTAACAGGGGCTTTAATTTCTACATTCTAAATGTAATACATTATACATCTATGTTTTCCTTCAAACACAATACAATAGTTATGTTTGTCTTTATTTATGTGATGACATCACTCAGAATCGAAATTCATCAAGGCTTTTAGTTTTTAGGAGAACCCAGACGATATCTTCTAATTGATAGCTAGAAACTAATCCTCTTGAGGCGTAGAGATCACCAACGTGAGTTTTGCTTCTCCCAACAAAGGTTTTTCATGCACATGGCTTGATTTGAACCCCGAACGTCATGTTTAAAGGACCCAACCATCTATGAAACGTATCAAGCTTTTGATGGTCAAAGCTCCATAATTTATTCATCAAGCAACTTATAAAGTTTTGTATCTTTAATCAATACTTGATTAGCCTAACCTTATATTTGGTGCTCTTCAAGATTCTATGCTTCGTCATCATAGGCGATGTACATTGCTAGTTCTCAAAGAAGAAGAGTGAAGGGTACGTGTGAAGTTAAGACATTTTCAAAATCACCAAAAGTCAATCTCACAGAAGCGTGGAAGAGAATGATGTAATGTGTTTTGGGATACCCCACACACATAAATATGGGCTTTGTCTTTGAAGAGAAGGCCGAAGTCGTGGCTTATATCGACCATTTTTAACAAACATTTCTTAATTAGCCTTCTCTTGTTTGGTTCACTTCACTCTTTCTCACTATCACGATGAACAAGAACATGAGGTGAGATGTGACTTTCGCTACAAAATGGTAACCTCGTGTGTATTTTTGCTCCCCAAAAAGCATATGGTATTGGATGCTCCAGGGTAAAGCACATGTGTATTTTTGCTCCTTTACCCAAAAATTATGGATTTGGTGAACGTGATAATATAAAAATTTTATGTAAAGTTGTAATTGAAGTATCGATGGATCTGTTTGGGTATTAGGAGGAGAGAAGTGAATAATTTGGAAGCGATAAGATGGTGAAAGAGGTATAAATATAAGTATTATAGGTGAGTGAATAACATTTCATTATAACTTTTAGAATTAACATTTTACTTGTGGTTATATTATTTTGATTTTATTTAAATTACAAAATTTCTTAACAATAACCTTATCAAGGCTAGTTTTTTTATACGAATCATGGATAAATAAATAAAAACAACGAAATAAAATAAAAACGGCTAAGATCACAGCCCTCCTAACGTGTTATACGCCTATCGATCGCAACAAGGAAACGATAAAGGTCAAGGGGGGATCAAAGAAGTGAGTTTCATCTAGGGACTCCACATGCGCCAAACCAAAATCGCCAACTAATCCGCGCACTAATTTCCTTCCCTTATAACATGATAGAACCGTATAACCCATTATCTACAGTAATCACTCGTGATCCGAGACACCAAATGAGACTCACGAGCTGCATTACCTTGTTTGGGAAAGGTAATGCATGGATCGATCGAGCCACTTTCAACAAATACATACCTCCAACCCGCCTCCTATGCCAACTATAATCCTCTCAAGACTCCCACAATTCAATATCAGTACCGAGCATCTTCTAAGCCGTGTAGCAAAGCCTCCAAGCCACTTACCAGGAGTAGTCGTGAACAAACCCCGCACACCGCCACTTGCTCGACCATTTGACGACCCATTCGAATTGAGTTTCATGAAAAGGGCTTCGGGAAGGACCATCGAACATTAGAATAATTCGTACTTGGCTTTTAAACCCCTTTTTCGGTTGACAATTTTAATTCTCCCAATATCTCAAAAATAGGCCTCTGACCGTGTCTAATACTTGCATCTTGCGTGTTGTGTATAAAAGCATTTAGCCATTTCCAAATAAACCAACAAGAGATGATGAAAACTCATGCCAACAAAATCCTCCTACTTCCAATTCATCACACATCCAATTCTCCTTTATCCTATCAATCCAGTCATAGCTACAAAAGGAGGGAAAATGGGCAACGGTACCACCTCATACCGAAAGCACAAACCACATGGCGGTCTCGAAACGCATGTAAGTTGGTCTCTTCTTCTTGCCGACACGGTGGGCACAAACCATCGTTGTCGACTGCCACGCACTCCATGACCTCAAAGGGAGCCTCGGTGAAATAATTTCCAACCAAAAATCTATATTCTATGTGGTCCCACCCACTTCCATAGCTTAATCCATATGTCAAAATTTATATCGGATTGTTGAAAACCAGATTCACTAAATAAAGATAGCACTTTTTAACACTAACACCGCTTAAGTCTCCAACCAACCGAAGGATTGGTCTAGTCCATCATCATCGAAGGAGGAGCATACCTCTAATTAATCCAACAACATTCAGGGAATCGGGCGTGTAATAATGGCAAGTCCCGCGGGCCATGTTGATCAACGAACTTATTAACCATGCAATCTTGCATATTGTCGAATGGGCTCATTGCATAATCTTGAAGACAAATAGAAGAGGAAACCTATTTATCTCGTCCAAAAAGAAAAAGAAGTCCCATCTCCAATCTCCCATACCACCTCATCCTTCATATTAATAAAAATGTTACATAAAGAGCTCTAGAATGGTGAAGCGCTAGCTTTAAGAATTGGTAAATTACCATTTTGTACCTTGTATTTACCTTGTAAAAACTATCCCATAAGGCATCTTGCTCATTTTGGAACCTCCAACCACACTTCATGAGAAAAGCATCATTCATAATCATAGTCGATTTTAAACAAAGACCTCCCATGGGCTTAAGACTAGTCAACACGTTCCAACTTAAAGCATGATGAGCTTTACAAAGGTAGGAATCACCCTAGATGAAATTTCTCCGAATTATGTCAATCTCATTACGTATATTTAAGGAAAGCCTAGCATATTGCATATGAAAATAAGGGATAGTAGATAATACCGATTTGACAAGAGTTATTCTACCCGCCCGAAATAGGCACTGCTGCCACCCATCTAACTTCCTCTCAGAACTTGTCCATAATATGTTGGTAACACCGTTTAGTTGCTCGCCCATGAACCATCTAAGCCCTCAAGTATCTTCCAACATTTTTAACTATCTTGAAACCACTTTTAGCCACCAAGGAAACAACCAAATCTTCGATATGCGTTTGGAGAAATAAATGACAATTTTCTCGATGCTTACCTTTAAACCCGAAATCTGTTCAAACAAAGAAAGACACTTCATAACAGTCTCACTGATCGAGCCTAGCCTTTGCAAATAGCATAAGATCATAAGCAAACATCGTGGGAAACAAGGGGCCTCCCTATCCTACCTTAATAGGGGTCCAGAGACCTCCGTTAACAACCGTGGAAATGATATGTGACAATTTTTCCATAGCTAATGTAAATAAGTATAGTGATAAGGGATCACCCCGGCGATGCCCTTAAGGCTGGAATGATGAAGTTTACCCCATTCCACAAGATATTAAAGGAAGAAGTAGAAATAGCCTCAGATAATCAAGTCAATTGCATCGCACGGAAAGCCAACTTCCCCAAGTATATTATGTAGAAAATTCCAGCTTACATGGTCATACGCCTTCTCTAGATCAACCTTAATTGCCATAAATTGCCTCCGTCGCATTTTATGCATTAAATGAATGTTGTTATACAATGTTGTCATGACAACCTGAAAGGTCCGGCAATGCCCCCGCACAATCTCTTGAGGAATTGGACCCATAACCCCACTCTCCCTTATACCTCTCCTTGAACCCTCAACCCTCCTCCGCCCTTTCTAGGAAAATATTAAAGGTTGTTCCCTTGAGGTTCATACCGACTTCCACTTTCGGCGGGCGTGGCGGCTTGAGAATTTGGCCCATATCTTCTCAACCGATATACAAATTCTTGCTCCATCCCCAAGGCCTACAACCCCGATGTTCATTCCACTCAACCTCCCCTGTTCATGCACTACATCGCCAAGACGGCGACTACTAGGAAGTCTCCAACGAAGAATTAGGGATATTAGTTTGTTTTTTATGTTTACATGTTTTTGGTACTAATTCATGAGACTAGGTTGCCTAACATTATCACTCATTACTCCCGTTGACTGTTTCGCACTAGTTGACATTATGTATATGAATTCAAACTTCGGTGTTTGGTTCGAACTTGAACATCCTGCTTTTTATTTTGTTGTTGAAGTGTATCACTATGGTTCACTAATTAAATTGGGGCTATTTTGGCAACCGTTATGTTTGTTTTATGTCATTTAACCTTGTGGTGCACTTAAACCGCATTTTCGACATTGATATATACTCGCGTATTGTTGGGTCTCACTACGTGTTGGTTTAGTGCATGGTATGTGCATTTGCTCATACAGCGTTAATGGGAGAAGTATCATCACTAGATTTGGGTTTTAAGCTAATGCCTGGTTTAATGCAGCAACCTTTGGACAACTCTGTGCATGTTATATCATCAACTATGTACCATTTGTGTGATTTTTTTGTCCTTCCATTCAAGTTTGTGTTCATTATTCTACAACATTTGAGAAGGCCAAATTGCATATTTGTAAATGCTTTCAACATTTTGCCGACCTTTTCTAAAACCATCAACTGATATGCATATTTTACACCTCACTAGTTATTAACTTCGTTAGTGGTTACTAACTTCCTAAGTTATAAACTATAATCATAGATTTGTCGGTTCTCTACATATATCAAATTATTATGACTACTACTTCCTGGATGTAACCCGCAAATTTTGTCTGCCAAGTTTAAAACACGTCACTCCAATTAATGTCATGTTTAAGCATAATTCTTTTGCATGCGAGGCCTTGGTTAAGTTAAGTGCTCACGCTTTGCCTATTCTTATATGTTATACCCCACAATTTTTTGTTGTTCATCATCAAACCTGTTAAGAGGCCAGCTTGTGTGACAAAGGTTTCAGTTCATATGAAATTGCTCTGTCATATCTGCATTTATTTGAATTCCTGCATTTATCAGAGTGTTAGCTTGTCCTGAAACACCACTTCATTTTGCATAACAAAGAAATGTAAATTGTCCGATGAAATTTGTAAAGCTCTCTTGTTCTCATGTTTAATGACTAATTTGTTTATATCACGAATTATTGGAAGTTTGTCTTCATTGTTATACAACATTTGAAAAGGCCAAATTGCATAATTTTAATTGCTTTCACTCTATTGTGCATCATATTGCTTCACTTATACCGACCTTTTTAACATATAGCTCACAATCAGTCCTTCTCGTCAATTTCAGCTTGCCAACTCAATTTTTTATTACCCACATACTAATTTTATTTCAGCGATTGCATACTACCAACGGTTTACCACCGCCTATTATCACCATTCATTGGTTTGTTTTCAATTTAGCATTTGGGTAATGTTCCACGATTTTCTTCCCATACATCTTGTAATATTCAATTCCCAATAGATTTCATAGTTTGGTGCTTTCCCTCTAATTTGTTCCATGTTTGTCGTTTTCCAACATCCCTCCGTCATTATGATCGTCGCCCGTTATTTCCTCGTCGACGTCTCATTGTAATTTCCATCCGAACCACGCCGTGATTTGGTTAGGGTTCGTTTTGTCCAATGGCAAAAAAAAATTTGATTCCAGCTTTTTTCTACTTTTTTATTTTTAAGGGCAATCGAGAATTTTTCTTCAACTTCCCACTTAACCAACCACCAATTCTTCATACCAAACATTTTATTTTCTCTCAACTTCAATTCCATTCCTACGTCTACCAAACAATTTTACTTTGTTTAAGTTTCCTCTCAATCTTCCCTTCTATTTCTTTCCCTCCTATAAGTTCGTTTCCTTATTAAATGTTCCCGTACTCAAATCGGCCCAAAATTCTTTGAAGTAGTAATTCATTTGAAGTGAGAACAAAGAAAGATTATGAGAGATGAACATAACATCTATGAGCCTTACAAATGTAACATCCACATTTCTCCCAACCAAAGTCACAATTACTAAATATAAATAATTGAGGTTCTCGCATCTTGTATTATATAATAACCAAATAATTCCAAACCCCACTCAATTTATCCATATTCCTAAACAAAACAAATCAATTTTTCTCTTCAACTACAACGTTTCAAACAGAGGAATGACAAAATAACCAAAATCCCAAAAGGTACTAGTTGAACCCATTTTGATGAGTGGACTCCATACAACATAACGCGCGTGCGCGCACCTTCTAAGTAAAAGTTTCACAAGTGAAAATAGCAACGCAGCAATTATGGTTCTCAAAATATTTAAAATTATTGGATGAATTGGATTTGTATGTGTAACATCCGTTTTCACAAGCAAGATAATTTTTTTAAAACATCATTTGTAAACATCGAGTAGAGCACCGAGCGATTGAGTAATCGATATATATATTAAAATACCCATGGTAGCATGTCTTCTTGTTTAAACAATGCAGACAAGAGTGTTTCAAAAGTAATACTGAAAGAAGTCTTCACCGCGACTCCTAGGCATGCTTGCTTGTCCTTCTCTCGATCCTCGGTCCACCCGACCACGAAGCTAAGTTAAGAGCCGAGGTCCATGCATCGAACCCCGTGTAACGGTTAACCTCATGTTTATATACACCATATATGTATGACGCATAACCACGTAATTTTGGCAACATCTACTATGGTCGACATAGGGTATACATATCGATATGTATGGCAATAACAATACGGTGGATGACGGACAATAGTACAATGAGTACAAATAATAGTACAACGTAGTACGTACAATAGTACAGTCGAGTACGTGTAATAAGATACGTGAGTACGTGCATGACAGACAATAGGCATGACAGACAATAGTACGATCGGATGACATGACAAATAGTACGGCAGTGAGTACAGATAATAGTACAGTCGAGTACTGTGCATGACAATGGAAACACATATATGCATACAATAACCATCGAGTTAGTGTTACGAAGACGCGAACGTACCTTCGTTGACGGATTACGGTATTTCGTGGTATACGGCACGACGACGTAGGTCGAACGTAATTAGGATATCCTATCAACATAACAACGTACTTGTTAAGGATTTATCATTACGACGGACATTTTTAGTCAAAATGACCATTTTACCCTCGACCCCTAATTGGCGGAATTTCGCCAAGACTTCATTACTTTGACTTTAATTTTCCAAAATTTCAACATAACTCTTTCTCCAATATCATTTTCGAAATATAAATCATATTAATTAATGATTTACATCATAACAGGATTTTAGGTAAAAATTACCATTTTGCCCTGATGCCCCTAATCAGCGGAATTTCGCGAGCTTCGCTATTTTAACTCTAATCTTCCAAAATTTTGTCGAACTTCGACCCACCATGATTTTCTAAATAATGAATAAAATACCCCTAACATATGATATCTAATCATACTTGGAAGATTAAAGACTAATATAGCATTTCTACTCTAACTACCGAAAACTACTAAGCTTAAGTACCGAAAAACTTACCTAGAGCTTCGCTGCAAAATTCCCCGGACTCCCCCTTGCTCTCCCTTCTCTCTAACCTCTCTCTAGTTCGAAAATCTCAAGAGGAAATGGTGTGAAATGTGAAGAGGAATGCTTGCCTATTTATAGGGAAAAAATGTGCCAACTTTGGTAATTTTTCCCTTCCAACTTTGTAATTTTCCCCTCATTTCAAACCATGCAAATTAGGGTTTAATGGTGGATGATTCTTGACCATGGAAAGCATGATTTCGTTAAGCTCCTCATGAGTCACCAACTTGTGTGACAAGTTGAGTATTCTAGAAGCATTTATACCCGATCGGTACCCGATTCGCGTAATCTTGGAAAAATCTCAAAATTCGGATTAGACAATTCCAAGACAATTCAGTCCTCATTAGAAATGTCTGGTCTAACTAACTTTTTAACTCTGCCTAGGTCTTCCTACCTGACGGAAGTTTTACTAAAAACGTGTCGATTCTGGCGAATTTCTGAATCATCAACCTCTCGGACAAAAATTCACCGATTCCAAATATGTCCGGATAATTCTCAACTCATCTCCAGATGTTGAGTTAGAATTTATTTTCTTCAAATCCTAAACAGGATCCGTTTCCTATTTATTTTTACTATTCACTCTAATTAATTATATAATAAAATAATCCAACTTGCATAAAATATCATGATATTTTCTTTGTTTATTCTTATCCTATTTTTGTGCAAAATTCGGCTGCCCCCTTTAAATATTATTAAATATTTATTTTTCAATTAATTAATTATTTATTTGATTAATTATATATTTCAATTTTCCTAAAATTTCACAAAATTCCCTTATTGGTCTATTCTTGCATTTAGGCTTAAAAATATCTAAACTCATCCATTTTCCTCAAAAATTTCCAATTAATTAGCAAATATATTTATGCTAATTTTTAGCCATTACCACTAATTTTAGGGTTTTACATAATTATCTCGAATTTTCCTTCATTTATGCTTAAGTAATTAGCCAGTAATTACCTAATTACCTTCTTATCAATTGTGGTTAATTTCCTTAATTAAGATAACTCTTTATCTTCAAAATTTTGTATTAACATTAGAATTCCATGACTCCTGCATTATTTTAGAATTTACGGGGGCCTTTTAGTCTTTTCAATACTTTTGAGTATTCTTCTTCAATTTCTCCAAGTTTTTAATTTATCAAATTACCAAAATTAAAGATATATACCCTCTCAATTTTAATAATTATTTCACTGATATTTAGGATTTTTCACAATTTTTCTTAAGTTTTTATACATTCCAATGGTATTTTGGTCATTTAGACCCCATAGTTCTCTTTCCTAATTTTCCTAAGAGATTTTCCCTTGGAAAATAAGATAATTATTACTTTCTATTTGAAACCTCATATTCACCTATTTTCAATAGGTATATTTACTCATTTATGATATTTTCCCTAAATCGATTTTAGGGTATTACGATATGTGTTGAATCGATTAGTAAGAAACTCAAGTTATTGCTATTCGTGTATATCTAAGATAAATGATCAATTCTTGTATAGTTTGGGTTTCAAGAGATATTGTAAAAATTTAAGTCTTTTAAATTTAATGACAAACTTAATTCATGAGTTCCTAAATATCATTTTGTCATATGGACCCACATTAAGGACCCAATTCATCCATCTATGACCTTTCTCCATGTGTATGTTACTTAAGTATAAGTTACTTACTCTATTTTCTCTACTTTTCCTTCGAAACAGAGCATTCTAATTACTAAGAATTCATCTTGTGAATCATAGAGCAAAACAAGCTTAATGAAGAACTTGAATCATAAGAGTCTTTCATAGATCGGGGTCATGGTACATGATAAAACAAACCATGCATTAAGGGTAGAGCTTTAGCCAGGCCCAACTCATTTATCACCCAATTTATTGGTAGGAATATTGTTTATGATAAAAACAGAGTCTCATTTACTCAAACATATAATTCGAGAATTCAAGGAAAGCATAGTCCCGCAAACATCTGTCCACATTCTTGTCAAGTGTCAACATCATTTCCCACAACACCTGCATTAATCAAGAAGGGGAAATGGACTTCAAAGGTTTTGTTTTTATTTTATGTATGTCCAAGTAAAAAGGAAAAATAAACAAAAAGATAGCTGCTCTATTTCATCTATTTCATCCCTTGATATATGAAATTGTTGTTGATATTATAGTAACTACTACGTAAAAGAAATTGTGAACTAAATTGCAACAAGCAACTTTATTTTCAAGTGATGGGAACACATAGATAGATGTAGCAAAAGATAGAGATTATTTATGCAAAGAGAAATTGACGTATAGTAAGCAAAAAGATGCAAGTTTATTTCTTTTATGGTTAGAGTTTCGTTTAGGGCCAAGTCATTGATCCCTCTATTTATCAAATAATCAAACATATATATAACTACTAAAAGACATAATTTGATATTCAACGAAGCATCATGACCAGCACCTCCATTAATCAAGAAAGTTAAAAAAAAAATGACTACTAAGATTATGTATATATTATAATCCAAAGACCATCACCACTTAGTAGTTTTTTCGGTAGTTAGAGTAGAAATGTTATATTAGTCTTTAATCTTCCAAGTATGATTAGATATCATATGTTAGGGGTATTTTAGTCATTATTTCAAAAATCATGGTGGGGTCAGAGTTCTGGCAAAATTTTGGAAGATTAGAGTTAAAATAGCGAAGCTCTCGGCGAAATTCCGTAGATTAGGGGCATCGGGGAAAATGGTAATTTTACCTAAAATGCTCATATGATGTAAATCATTAATTAATATGATTTATATTTCAAAATGATATTGGAGTAAGAGTTATGTTGAAATTTTGGAAAATTAAAGTCAAAGTAGAAGTCTTGGCGAAATTCCCGCCGATTAGGGGGTCGGGTAAAATAGTCATTTTGACTAAAATGTCCGTCGTAATGATAGATCCTTAACAAGTACGTTGTTGTATTGATAGGATATCTCCGATAAGGTTCGACCTTTGTCGTGTCGTATCACCGACGAAATACCGTAATCCGTCAACGAAGGTATGTTCGCGTCGTAACCTTAACTCGATGTTTATTGTATGCATATGTGTATATTGTCCGTACTTTGAATGTACTTGTTGTTGTCATGCCAATTGTCCGTCATGCCCGAACTCGAGTATCGTTGTTCCGACATGCCAATTGTCCGTCATGCCCGTACTCGACTGCATTGTTGTTCTATCATGCCTATTGTTCTATCATGCCTATTGCCAATTGCGATACTCTTACCTATACTCTTGTACGATAACAATATTGATTTAGAATTTTGAAGTTCAGTGATGTTATTTTCTTATCTTTTCCCTTTTATTATGTGTTACAAAAAAAGAAGTTAAATTTTGGAAAACAAAAGGCCAGAGCATCTTTTTTATGTTTTGTTACTTTTCATCCTACAAAATAAGAGAAGAGGTCTGTTAACATTGTATTTTCTTCAATAGCAATGTTGCCAATAAAATAAACTATGTTTTCACCTTTCACCTCACCATTTTAAATATGCTTTTCAAAATAATCAAGCAAATATAGTTTTTTTAATTTTTTTGTTTTTCAAACTTGTTTTAAAAAATATTTTATTGAATTGTTTTAGGAACATATAAGCACAAAATAGAATCAAAGCCATAGTTTCTCTGTTTCGTAACATCCCAATTAGGAGCCATTTTTTTTAAAATTGAGTAGAAATGCTGGAGCGTAAGAGTAATCGATTCCCAATCAAAGAATAACCAGAGTGTACAATGGTATTGATACAACATCCTATTGTTCTCATAGGTAATTACGGAAAACGATAAAGCGACTTCTTCGTCTAAGAGCTCACTCGTGCTACATGCCCTCCACCTTGAGCCTACTCGTGCAGCTTGCCTCGATCTCCGGTCCATGGTCCTCCCGACCTGAAGCTCTGGTGAGATCCAATTTAACGCATTGGATCTCGGGTAACGTTAACCTTATGCTCAAATAAAACAGTATAGGGATGATGATATTCATGACATAACAAATGAACATTATAATGACAAAGACATAATCGTAAAGCGACGTAAGTCCCATAAAGTGCCCGCACTATTCACCGATGCCACGATGATCGGTCGTGTCCTCGGCGCTAGGAAAACTACGACGGTATTACTACAACTATAAGCCGTGTGAAATCGTATGTATAATCGGTAACCCCAGACGAGTCTCTAACCGTGAATGTATCTCGGTGACCCTCTAACAGAATCTCTATCCGTGAATGTACCTATCACATATATGTATATGAGCAGCACTAGATTAGTGTTACGATGCGAACGTACTTTCATTGACGTACATAAATGTTTCGGCGGAAACTTGTACTTTCCTGACTTTAAACCGGTTTGTCCGACAATGACGTTGGACAGCGTAACGGCAGCAGATTAGGATTTCGACGTCCTATAAGAATAATATCACTTTCATTAGTGATTTGACACAATAATTGGCATTTTAGGTAAAAATTACCATTTTGCCCTTATACCCCTAATTGGCGGAATTTCGCCAGCACTTCGTTACTCTGACTAATTTTCTCCCCAAAATTTTGCCAGAACTTCGACGCCATTTTGATTTTAGAAAATAAAGTCTAAAATAGCCCTCCCATATGATATCCAATCATACTTGAAAAATTAAAGGCTATTCTAGCATTACAACCCCTACTTTTGAAAGTACTACAAAAGCTTCAACTTTTCGGAGACTCGATCCCTATTATGTTTTTACCTCTTGTGCATATTTTTCAATGCAATGAGGCCTAAAACAAGCATAGGAATTTCATCCCCTACTTCCTAGATCTAACTAACAATTCTACTAACTACCGAACTAAAAAGCTAAAGCCCGAAAGACTTACTAGTTGAAGACTTCTTCGAATTTTTCCAGAGCTTCTCTCTTCTTTCTCCTCTAAGATTTCGGCCAAGGCAAGAGGAGAATGGTGTGAAGATTTCATGAAGAGCTCTTGCCTATTTATAGATTTTTGAAAGGATACAAAGGGAAATACCAAAGTTGTTTACAACCTTGGAAATTCAACACCAAAATGGTGTAAAATTCTTGACCATCCATGCATGTTGGTCGACATAGGGAGCTGGTGTGGCTGCCTCAATTGGTCCAAAAATGATGCATAGGCTTGCTTTATGCCCTGCTAGCCGAATTTCCCCGATCGGTGCAGGTCGCGTGATTTCGGAGAAATCTCAAAATTCTGGATTTACAACTTTGGAAACAAGTTCTCACTTATTAGAAATGTCCAAGTTAACCTAAATTTTGATCCCATATAGGGCTCCACATCCATTGAAGTTTTCTCAAAACGTGTCCGAACGCGTCCTGGTTTGAGCATTTACAAATTATCAACTTCTTCAGAAAAATTCACTGACTCCTAAATATGTCAAAATAAATTCAAACTCATTCCTAGATGTTGAGTTAGAATTTATTTTCTTTATATCCAAAAATATGCCTATATGCATTTTTCCTTTTCCTAGATCTCTAGATAGATCCGTTTCCTAATTTCTAAATCACTATTCATCATTTTTCACTTTAATTAATTATATTATTATAATAATGGCAAGTTGCATAATTTATTTCCCATTTCATTTTTCATTTTTTTTCCATTTTTTTTTCTCTGCCCCTTTTTTTCGTTTTTATTTATTTTTATTTGATTAATTATTTAATTAATTAAATAATTATTTTCACATAATTTTTACAAAATTTTCCTATTGGTCCATTCTTGCATTTAGGCTTAAAAATACCTAAACCCATCTATTTTTCCTCAAAATTTCTAATTAATTAGTAAATATATTTTTACTAATTTTAAACCATTTTCCACTAATTTTTGAGCTTTACATAATTATTTCATAATTTCCTTTGCTCGAGTTTAAGTAATTAGCCGAATTTACTTAATTACTCTTTTATCTCTTGTTGATAATTTTCTAAATTACAACACCTCATTACCTTCATATTCTTGTATTAACATTAGTATTTCCATGCCTCTTACATTATTCTATAATTTGTAAGGGTATTTTGGTCTTTATTACCTTTTGGACACTCTTATACAATTTCTCCAAGTTCATAATTTATCAAATTACCATAATTAGAGATAATATATTCTCCTAATTCACTTGGTCATTTTACTGCCCTTTAGGATTTTCATAATTTTCCTAAGTTATTTATGACCCATAGGGGCATTTTCGTCATTTTGGCACTTTGGCCCTTAAACTCTCTAATTTCCTAGAGATTTTCCTTAGAAAGTAAGATAATCATAACCTAGTGTTTGACACCTCATATTCACCTACTTTTATAGGTATAAATTTACCCAATTATGATACTGAGTTTTTAGGGTATTACGGTTTCATTTGGAAAAAAAAAAAAAAAAGGACATAGTTGCTTTGTTTCAATCCGCTGTTGTTGATCATATTATAATAACTCCTGCTAAAAACGAAATCTTGAAATAAATTTCAACGAAGCAACTCTAGTTTTCAGTGATCGGAAAGCACAGACAATCGTAGCAAAAAAATACAAATAATATAAGAAGAGAAATTGGCATATAAAGGGCAAAAGAAGATGCAGATTTCTTTTATGCTTTGCCCTGTCATATATGAGGCTTTTACTGATATCATAGTAACTACTACTAGAAGAATGCATAGACAATAAGAAGAAAGATGTTTTGGCCACAAAATCATAAAATAAAACTAACAAACCTGAAGATGATAACATCTACGCCTATCCATGCATGTTACTAATAGCATAACCATTTTGCAGCAAGCGTGTCAAAAAAATTATGTCTTTATGATTCTACTTTGTCAATATATATAACATATTTTAATGAAAAAATTGTTTAAATAGTTGGACGAATCAGATAACTCACAGAACAAGACAAAAATGGTAGGGAAGTCAAAATGTAGTCATGGTGAAATAAAAATTCAAGGCCGTAGTCAAAAAGCGGAGCAGAATCTGGAGAAGTGTGGCTTAGGTCTTTGGAGTGCAAAACTATGTGTGGGTGGTTTTTATCTTTTATCTTTGTGCAGAAAGAAACAAAACTTTTTCGCTTTTTTCAACCAACTCAACCAGTACAATGAAGAGAATGTGCAGAAAGAAAGAAAGAAAAGTTGACATATATGAAAAGTTTTAAATTAAAAAACACAAGAAAATATAGCTCTTCTGTTTCATCCCTTTATAATTGTTGATAGTATAGTAACTACTATTGAAACGAATAATGGAAATAAATTTCAACAATCAACACATGAAGTTTTATTGACAAAAAGATCATTTAAGAAAAGAGAAATTATTGTAGAGGGGAAAAACAGATTCAAGCTTCTTTTATGCTTTGTCCCTTCACACAGGAAGTTTTATTGATACCACAGTAACTACTATTAAGGGGGACATAGACAATAAGTAGAAAGATACGAACAGTTCAAGAAAAGAGAAAGCTACTCTTTAGCAAAAGAAATCATGAAACTAACAGACACGAAGATGATAACATGAATTATGAAGTTATCCTTCTATATATTAATCCTATCCTGCAACACCAAATCATAATATAGTTTGCCTTAAAAAATGTAATTCTAAAAAAATGACGACTTTGCCATAGGCACGATGTAATTATCAATTTTTATTTCTTTCATCATTAACTATACATTTTTCGAAACATTATTTGTTGGTGTGGAAATATCATACCTTTGCTGAATGCTGAGGATATAGCCCTTCCATTGTTTTGTTAAGGTCTTCTTTATCCTTCCATTCCATGCCATGCTCTTCTATTTTCACTTTAGACAACTTTGGTGTTTTCAACACTCCTGGTCAAAACAACTTCATTTCAGGGCATCCACTTATTTCCATCTTTAATAATTTTGGGAATTCAAAGGTGTGACTTTCTGTAGAAAACATCTTCAAGCTTGGCATATCAATAAGTTTGATCCTATATAAATAGTTGAATGTGATTCCACTTGCAACATCTTCATTGGTGTCATTCATTACAATTTCCTCCATCCTTTTGCAATCATTTATCTCCAACCATCTAAGAATCACTAAGCTTTTGGCAGTTGAAGTTGTCACTAAATGGACAAGCTGATGACATCCAGATATCGACAGCTTTAGCAAATTTTGAAATGAAGCTGAGGATGGTGCCAACTTGACCAAGCTACAACAACTTTTGACTTCAAGCCTTGTTAAGTTTAGATGAATAGGTGGTAAATGAGAATCATCCTTCCATATGCTCTTGAGCTTATTGTAATACCCGGATATTTATTATCGGAATTGGATATTTCGATAAGTGAGTTTAAGATCTCCGGACTTGTGTAAATATAGTCTACTTTTCTATGTTGAATTCTGTAGGAAATTAGGAATTTAAGGGTCAAAGTGCCAAAATGACAAAAATGCCCCTAAGGGACATGAGTAAACTTAGAAAAATTATGAAAAATCCTAAAATAATTCGAGAGGACATGGAAAAAGAAATGTCAGTGTAAAAGTGATGAGGTAATAAGGAATTCTACTTAAGAAAATTATCAACTGTTGATAAAAGGTAATTGAGTAATTATTAGCTAATTACTTAAGCATAAGCAAAGGAAATTCATGAATAATTATATGAAACCCTAAAATTAGTGGTTTTGGCTTAAAATTAGTAAAATATGTTTGCTAATTAATTGGAAATTTTGGGGAAAAATAGTTGAGTTTAGGTATTTTTAAACCTAAATGCAAGAATAGACCAATAGGAAAATTTTGTAAAAATTTTGTAAAAATAATTATTTAATTAATTAAAGAATTAATCAAATAAAAAAAACGAAATTAAAAAAAAATGGGCAGAAAAAAAAATAGAAACTTAGTTTGTAAGTTATAATATTTTATAATATAATTAATTAAAGTTATATTATTTTATAATATAATTAATTGTAGTGAATAGTAATGGAATAAATAGGAAACGGACCCTATCTAGAGAACCAGAATAGAAATTTCAAAGTCAAGGTAAAATATTGATCGGTGAATTTCTATCTTCCGTTGAACTCTTTCTAAGTTAATTCGACACCGATGAGAGCATTTTCCTAATAAGACGAAATAGGAAAAAAATGCAGATAGTCACATTTTGGATCTGAAGAAAATAAATTCTAACTCAACATCTAGAAATGAGTTTGAAATTATCTGACATATTTGGAATCGGTGAATTTTGTCCAGTTGATGATTCCGAGAAATTGCTCTAGTAGGCAGGCGCCTTTCGAGAAACTTCGATTTGAACACGGAATGCCCTCGTATGGAATCAAGATTTAGATTAGAATAGACATTTCTAGTAAGGAAGAGAAGATCTTCAAAGTTAGTTAACCGTAATTTTGAGATTTCTTCGAAATTACGCGAATCGGTACCGATCGGAAATTTCATCCCGGGAGCGTAGTACCGTGACATCATCATTGATGATGTCACAACATGCCACCTAAGGAGGGAAGGACGAATGGGACAAGTGGCATGGTGAGGATCCCGACACGTGGCGAAGTGCGATCCGGCGGTTTGTTCGTTACGGTAAAGTTTGAATTAACTACCGAAATGCCATTCGGGATTTCTATAAATACCCCCTTCCTCTTCATTTTCACACCAAAGTTGAGATCCTAGAGAGAAGTTAGAGAGAAGCTCGGGGAGGAGTCCGGGAAATTCACAAACGGCTCTGGGTAAGTTTTTCGGTACTCAAGCTTTCTGTAGTTCTTTCAGTAGTTAGAGTATAAATGCTAGTTTAATCTTTAATCTTCCAAGTATGATTAGATATCATATGTTAGGGGTATTTTAGTCATTATTTCGAAAATATTGGTGGGGTCGAAGTTCTGGCAAAATTTTGAAGATTAGAGTTAAAATAAGCGAAGCTTTCATGTAAATTCCATACTAGTAAGAAGTAGGGGTAAAATGGTAATTTTTACCTAAAATGCCTCGTTATGATGTGAATCATTAATTAATATGATTTATTTTTGAAAATTATGTTGGAGGAGGAGTTATGTTGAAATTTGTTATGTTGATAGGATATTCGTAATCACGAACCGCTGTCAGGAAATACTGTTTTCTGTCAAAAGTACCGTTTTCCGTAAAACGTGCCAGAATTCCGTCAACGAAGGTACGTTCGCGTACTGTAACACTAACTCTGATGTTTACTGTATGCGTATTTGTGGTTGAGGGTCTGATGATATGTTGTGAGTATTGTTATGAGCTTTTGAATACATGCACTACGTGTGACACATCTACATGCACTACGTGTGACCCATCTACATGCACTACGTGTGATACATCTTTATGCACTCCGTGTGACACATCCGTTATACCGTTAATATGAATGATTATGGACTATATCTTCGTATATGGGAATATGAGGTTAACGTTACACTGAGATCCAATGTGGTAAATTGGATCTCAGCTATTGTACCGTCATGCTCCGGAGGATCGGAGACCGAGGAGGCAGGAAGAAAGAGCAGAGTAGAAGACCCTAGAAGACTTCCTTTGTTGTTCCAACGGAAGCCTTCCTTTCTGTTATTATGTACCTTTGAAACACACGGTTACTGTACGTTGTTGTATCCAGCCAGACTTACGGCAATTTATAAATATATATCAGTTACTCTTCCGCTCAATTACTCTACTCTGATGATTTGAAAAGATGTTTTGAAAAAAAAATTATCGCTTGTGAAAAGGTGGGATGTTACATTTTGGTATCAAAGCGGTAGTCCCGGCATGAACTTGACTATGTTACTAAGAATGCTTTGGTGCCGAAGGCAAGCAGCTAGCTCCATGTGGGTGTGCCAATCGGTCGCCGTATAAGCTCAGTGAGGCCCCATGGTAGACACTTACCTCTGGCCATTCTCGTCGGATAACGGAGTTATGTTCAAATGCCTTTTAACTTGAGCATATTTTGAAAATGAGTGCGATATAGCCCAGAGTCAATGTACCACCTGTTTCGGATACCCAGTCGGCATCAGTATACCATCCTGAATCGGAGTACCACTTTCGGTGGGGGCATCACTCTAACCTTGAGTTTATGGTGGATCCGGGCCACGCCGATTGAAACTCCGAGACCAACAAGGATAAGTACATGTAGTATTTGACTCATGTAGAGGAATTTGATACGAAATTCCATACCCGTTTTGAGTAGACCAAATCAACGAAACCCCGAACGAGGGAAATATTTCGGTGCCTCGCTCATAGTGTGAATACGAAGTGCGATAAGTCATGTGCAATACTAGTGCGATAAAATCCGTGATATACTAATTTAACGTTTTCCTAATAGAGGAAAGAACGCGACATGGCGAACCTAAGAGGAGCCTGAGCTCCTGCAGGCCGAGGCAGAGGCCGGCGAGGCCGTGGGCGGATGACGAGGTAGACAACCTCGCAAATCCGTACCAAACCAACTGGAGCGTAATGAGATACGTGAGATAAGGAGAACTCTTGCAAGAACAGGGGGCTCTCATAGCCGAACTCCTTTGGGAAAGGCAAGAGAGCACAGACAATTGCATGATTGACAAGCCGAGGGAGAACAACATTCAAGAAGAAGAGGAGAACGACGAAAGTGACGAGCACGATGAGGAATCCGAGGATCGAAAGGTCCCGCCACCTCCACGACAAGGAGAGTCAGTGCACCACACAACATCGGTCACACGGTTTGCAAGCTCAAGCCACCGCTTTTCATGGGAAGAACGAATTGGCGGAGGATTGGTCGATGAGCTTAGACAAGATATTTGGAAGTGATGGAATGCCCGAAGGATCGAAAAGCTCAATTGGTGATTTACAAACTCGATATGGTGACGCGCACGTATGGTGGAAAAGTGTTTCTGCCAACGTTGCGGACCCATGTTTGCCTCCGTCACTGGGAGATGTTCATAGGAAAATTCAATGAATGTTATTTTCCTCCCCTACGGTGCAGTGATCAAGGAGGAGGAGTTCCTTCAAATCCAACAAAATCGGGAGGAATCATTTGACGAATATTTTGCCCTGTTCACCAACTCCGTCTCAGATTCGTCATATCTCGAAAAGTAATATTAACTTGAGCCGGAAGGCGAATGTGCTGATTCACGGGCTAAAGTACGAATAAGGGCCGATTGGTGTCTCAGCAGCTTCTGTCATGCGGCACAAGCGGTAGAATCTTGCCGATGACCGAACGCAACCTGAAGGAGTTACGTATCTCACGGAATCACAATGGTAGCCGTGCCAATCGTAGCGAAGGCAACCGTGGAAACTCCTCACGTAAGAGAGAGGCACCCCGAATGAATCCCAAAGAGAGAGCAAGAGGCCATTCCAAACGGGCAACAAGAACAACTCATCGAACACCGGAATCCCAACCATGTCCTAATCGCGGAAGGTACCACCACGGGTAATGAGCGTGTTGGGGAAAGGATTTGCTACAAGTGTCGAGCCGGACACATTAGTACAAAGCGTCCCGAGAAAATGCGAGAGACGAGTTTGCTACGAGTATGTCAAAACCGGGACACATTGCCCGAACGCCCGAGAAAGCCGCGGATTCAGGCCACGTAACCCAGCCGGATTTTTGCTCTAACCAATGAAGAGGCCGGAGAACCTTCAGGGGTGGTCCACGATATTAGAGCTCGGAAAGATCTAGTTCGGCTTATAGTATGATCCGGGTGTTAGACTGATCAATTACTATTAATACTTCTACGAATCCTTTTGGGATGCATATATATATTTTCTTCACGATGTAATAGTAGCTACACCATTAGGTGTGAGCTTTTAGCTTGTAAAGCGTGTTTGAACCAAGTTGCAAGTATAATATAAATCTTGTTACTACTTCATAACGTCAAACGAAATTAAAGTGCAGAGAAGGCAACTTGAAGAAATAGCCAGAAATGGTAATATAGAGGTGTAGTTGTTGATCTAGCGGGATAGTACCGCAAATTCATAAGGAATTCTTTATAACTTAAACGAAGTTCACGAGTAAGAGACCAAATCATTAATGTTGAACAAAGACTGTGAGACAAGATTCCATGGATTGAAAGAGAAGTTGGTCACAACACCAAGAAATTGGTCATCCCAAATCCAATTAGATTGTATAATGGTACCAATAGGAATGGATCGGGATATGTCTAGGCGGCAAAGCATGACAAAGTGTGATGACTTCTCACTCTCAAGTCTCTTAAAGTCAAACTCGTAATACCCCAAAAATCCGTATCATAATTTGGTAAAGTTAAACCTATAGAAAGTAGGTGAATATGGGATATCAAATATTAAGTAATAATTAGCTTATTTTCTAAAGAAAATCTCTTGGAAATTAGAGAATCTAAGGGCCAAAGTGCCAAATGACGAAAATGCCCCTAATGGGACATAAATAACTTAGGAAAATTGTGAAAAATCCCAAAAGGCAAGGAAATAATTATAAAGTTGAGAGAGTATATTATCTCTAATTATGGTAATTTAATAAATTACAAACTTGGAGAAATTGAATAGGAATGCTCAAAAGTATTGAAATGACTAAATTACCCTTGTAAATTCTAATATAATGCGTAAGACATGAAAACAAAAATGTCGGGGCAAAAGTTATGAGGTAATGTGGCATTATAATTATCAACTAGTGATTAAGTAGTAATGGCTAATTACTTAAGTTTAAGCAAAGGAAATTCGGAGATAATTATGTAAAGCTCAAAAATTAGTGGAAAGTGGTTGAAAATTAGTAAAAGTATATTTACTAATTAATTGCAAATTTTGAGAAAAATAATTGAGTTTAGGTATTTTTAAGCCTAAATACAAGAATGGGCCAATTAGGTAATTTTGTGGAATTTTGGAAAAATTAAATAAGTAAATGATTAAATAATTAATTAAATTAATAAAAAAAATATTTATTGATTAATAAATAGGGCCAGCCGAAATTTGGGCCAAAAAAAGAAAAAAAAATAAAAATATATATATAAGAATTTATGCAACTTGCAAATATAATATAATATAATTAATTAAAGTAAAAAATGATGAATAGTAATTTAGAAATTAGGAAACGGATCCTATCTAGAGATCTAGGAATGGGATTTCCAAAGTCAAGGTAAAATATTGATCATGGATATGAAGAAAATAAATTCTAACTCAACATCTAGGAATGAGTTTGAATTTATGTGGACATATTTGGAATCAGTGAATTTTTCTGAAGAAGATGATGTTTCCAGAATTGCGTTTCGTAACCGGACCCGTACGGACACGTTTTAGAAAACTTCAAGCCGGACCGTTGGAACCACTGTAAGAGACCAAAATCTAAGTTAAATTAGATATTATTGATGAGGAAGAGAAGATCTTGAGTTATGAATTGAAGTTTGAGATTTCTCGAAATCACGCGAATCGGGTACCGATCGGGAAATTCTATTAGGCAGGGTTTAAAGCAACCCAAGTCACCATTTTTGGGCCAATCTTGAGCAGCCACATCACCCCTTATTTTCGGCCAAACATGCTTCCATGGACAAGGATTAAACACCATTTTGTGTTGAATTTCCATGGTTAAGAACAAGTTGAAGAATTCCATTTGTATCCTTTGAAAAGTCTATAAATAAGAGGCCAATGCTCTTGAAATTTTTCACACCATTTCCCACTCCTCCTAGCGAAATCTAGAGGGAGAAAGTAGAGAGAGAAGCTCGGAAAAATTGTGAAGAAAGTCTTCAACGGGTAAGTTCTTCGGTCCTTAGCTTTTAAGTTCTAGTCTTTAGTTCGGTAGTTGGTAGAATTGTTAGTTAAATCTAGGAAGTAGGGATGAAATTCCTATTCTTGTTTTAGGCCTCGTTGCATTGAAAAATATGCAGAAGAGGTAAAAACATAGTAGGGATTGAATCTCCGAAAAGTTGAAGTTTTAGTAGTTCTTTCAAAAGTAGGGGTAGTAATGTTTGAATAGCCTTTAATTTTCAAGTATGATTAAATATCATATGATAGGGCTATTTTAGTCTAGAATTTGAAAATTATCATTGGGTCGAAGTTACGGAAAAATTTTGGAAAATCGGAGCCAAAGTAACGAAGTCTTTGGCGAAATTCCGCCAATTAGGGGTATAGGGGCAAAATGGTAATTTTTACCTAAAATGCGATTATGATGTCAAATCACTAATGAAAGTGATATTACTCTTTTAGGACATCAAAAACTCGATTTGCTGCGTGATTCTGTTGTTCGACGAGCCATTGTTGGACGTTCGCCGTTTTCAGTAAAGCGTGCCATTTCCGTCAAAGTAGAAGTACCATCAAGCGAATGTCGTTCGCGGTAATCTTTATGTCACGACTTTCGATGCTTATAGTCTGCTTATATTTGATACGGATAGTTTCATAAGCCATGGGTGGAACTACATTGCAGGCCATGCCACAGTGACTAAGGTAATAAACTTAGATAATCACTTTACTGACTTCACGGGTTATAGTTTTGATAATACAGTTATGTTTTCCTAGCGGCGAGGACACGACCGATCATCGTGGCACTTTGGTGAATAGTGCGAGGCAGATAACTTTTCTTGTAGGGTAGTTGTTATTAAATGATCAAGGATCATTGCTGTATTTTCTAGAAATATCACGCCGATCATATCTTTATTATATAAGCATGAGGTTAACCGTTACGAGATCCGATAAACATTGGATCTCGGCTCTTACTATAGCATCACATCAAGGTCCGAGAGAGAGACCAGGACGGAGGATAAGAGTAAGCGAGCGGCGGCACACATGAAGAAGAAGACCACGTGAAGGCCAGTAATGATCGTGGTAGAAGATTTAAAGTAAATAAGCAGATAATGTATTAATCTTTATGAACAGTGAGATACGCCATTGTTATTGTTATAATCGGTTACTCAATGTTTTTATTCGATGCTCTACTCGATTAAAAAAAAATTGGCTCTGAAATTGGGATGTTACACAAACCAATCCACACATAACATAGTAATAATCATTATCATAAAAATCACGATAGTATCATTAAGTATAAAGTATCTTATGTTGCCACGGTGTAGTGGGAATCGGGGAACATAATATATTGAAATCGACATGATATTCATGAGTATGAGATATATGGTGTTGCGTGTGGTGTATGGGAACCACGGGGATACTGTATATCAAAATACGACATGATGAATGTGTGAGTCTGCAGTATTATGGGTGCCACGGAAACACTTATGCGGTGTTATGGGCGCCACGGAAATGCTAAAACACTAAAGTGCGCGGTGTTATGGGCGCCACGGAAGCTATGTATATATAAATTACGTGGTGGTTGACGCCACGGAAAACACTATATAACAATTTAAAAGATGATAAAAACTTTATAATCAAGCTAAAACGACTTCTCGTTCACTGAAAGAAATGATTTAAGAATGTTCGATAGAATAAGTATCCTGAGCGTATGGTCAGAGTCCAGTTAGTGCAACGGCTAGATAGTACGAAGAATGGACATGTGAGTCACGTATTTAACCTAGGAGTACCAGGTTGGATAGAACTGATGTTGGAATATTGGGATGCGTGCTAAGTGAGTAGGCATGAACAAGGGTTAGACTAAAGGTCTAAGTTATTTCTCAGAGGTGATACGCGTAAATTTCGAGGACGAAATTTTATTTATGAGGAGAAATGTAATACCGGATATTTATTATACGGAATTGGATATTTCTGATAAGTGAGTTTAAGATCTCCAGACTTGTGTAAATATAGTCTATTTTTCTATGTTGAATTCTGTAGGAAATTAGGGAATTTAAGGGCCAAAGTGCCAAAATGACAAAAATGCCCCTAAGGGACATGAATAAACTTAGAAAAAATTATGAAAAATCCTAAAATAATTCAGAGGACATGGAAACAGAAATGTCAGTGTAAAAGTGATGAGGTAATAAGGAATTCTAATTAAGAAAATTATCAACTGTTGATAAAAGTTAATTGAGTATTTATTGGCTAATTACTTAAGTATAAGCAAAGGAAATTCATGAATAATTATATGAAACCCTAAAATTAGTGGTTTTTGGCTTAAAATTAGTAAAAACATATTTACTAATTAATTGGAAATTTTTGAGAAAAATAGTTGAGTTTAGGTATTTTTAAGCCTAAATGCAAGAATAGACCAATAGGAAAATTTTGTAAAAAATTATGTAAAAAAAATTATTTAATTAATTAAATAATTAATTAATTAATTAATTAATTAATCAAATATAAAAAAACGACATAAAAAAAATGGGCAGAAAAAAAAAAGAAAAAAATAGAAACTTAGTTTGTAAGTTATAATATTTTATAATATAATTAATTAAAGTTATATTATTTTATAATATAGATAATTGTAGTGAATAGTAATGGAATAAATAAGAAACGGACCCTATCTAGAGAACCAGAATAGAAATTTCAAAGTCAAGGTAAAATATTGATCGGTGAATTTCTATCTTCCGTTGAACTCTTCAGGAAGTTAATTCGACACCGATAGAGCATTTTCCTAATAAGGCGAAATAGGAAAAAAATGCGAGATAGTCACATTTTGGATCGAAGAAAATAAATTCTAACTCAACATCTAGAAATGAGTTTGAAATTATCTGGACATATTTGGAATCGGTGAATTTTTGTCAGTAAGTTGATGATTCCGTAAATTGGATTCGTGGCGGGCACGCCTTTCGAGAAACTTCTGAACACGGAATGCCTGTATGGAATCAAGATTTAGATTAGAATATACATTTCTAGTAAGGAAGAGAAGATCTTCAAAGTTAGTTAACCGAGAATTTTGAGATTTCTCCGAAATTACGCGAATCGAGTGCCGTCGGAAATTTCATCCTACGAGAGCGAAAGTACCGTGTGACATCATCATTGATGATGTCACAACATGCCACCTAAGGAGGGAAGGACGAATGTGACAAGTGGCATGGTGAGGATCCCGACACGTGGCTAAGTGCGATCCCGTGGTGGTGTTCGTTACGGTAAAGTTTGAATTAACTACCGAAATGCCATCCGGGATTTCTATAAATACCCCCCTTCCTCTTCATTTTCACACCAAAGTTGAGATCCTAGAGAGAAGTTAGAGAGAAGCTGCGGGGAGGAGTCCGGGAAATTCGCGTGAAGCTCTGGGTAAGTTTTCGGTACTCAAGCTTTCGTAGTTCTTTCGGTAGTTAGAGTATAAATGCTAGTTTAGTCTTTAATCTTCCAAGTATGATTAGATATCATATGTTAGGGGTATTTTAGTCATTATTTCGAAAATATTGGTGGGGTCGAAGTTCTGGCAAAATTTTGGAAGATTGGAGTTAAAATAGCAACGCGTCGAATTCAGATTGCGAAGAGAAGCGTTCGTCGCGTATTAGTAACACTAACTCTGATGTTTACTGTATGCGTATTTGTGGTTGAGGATCTGATGATATGTTGTGAGTATTGTTATGAGCTTTTGAATACATGCACTACGTGTGACACATCTACATGCACTACGTGTGACTCGTCTACATGCACTACGTGTAATACATCTTTATGCACTCCGTGTGACACATCTGTTATCTTGTTAATATGAATGATTGTGGCCTATATACCGTATATGGGAATATGAGGTTAACATACCCGAGATCCAATGTGGTAAATTGGATCTCGGCTCTACAGCGTCGAGCTCCGGAGGACCGAGGACCAGGAGAGAGGGAAGCAGCCCGAGTAGAAGACCCGGCTGAAGACTTCCTTTTGTTGTTCCAACGGAAGCCTTCCTTTCTGTTATTATGTACCTTTGAAACACACGGTTGCAGTACCGTTGTTGTATCCAGCCAGACTTACGGCAATTTATAAATATATATCAGTTACTCTTCCGCTCAATTACTCTACTCTGATGATTTGAAAAGATGTTTTGAAAAAAAAAAAATTATACTGCTTGTGAAAAGGTGGGATGTTACACTTATCAAGATAGGCAATGCATAATCCCTTAAATGGTGAGATTTTCCCAATAAAATCAATAATCTGGTCCTGTGATGGGAATATCTCCTCAAAGGAACAATGCTCCACATAAAGCCATTTCAACTTGGGAATTTTTCAAGAGAGCTATAGGGAAAGGTTACCCCCTCATCCGTGAATCTTTCTACATAAAGACTTCTCACTTTTGGAAAGACATCCACTATCCTTGTGATATTCTTCGCATTTATTGCCATGGTCTCCGTTGTGGAAATGACCTATAAATCAATTGCTATGATTAGTAGGCGATTTAGTAACTTAAATCAAGATATGGTTTAAAGAATTAAATCTTTCTTCATGGATCACTCTTCTTTGCTAACATCTACAATTTTCATCATTCCCCTAAAATCATATCCCGTTGTTAAAATTACCAAAAAGAAAATCCTTTAAATTAATTTCATTGCCAACTTTATTTTCTCTAAGTTAAATTAGACAAAATACCATCATTTATAACTTCAAATTCATATTTTTAATGTTTATAATTCATGTGCAAACGACAGAATGTCAAAACTTCAATATTTGTACTGGATATTTATCTCATGGTAAAATTGGTAGATGATGATAAATTCTTTAAAAAGTTGAAAATAAAAATTTCACTATGTTCAACGTACCTCTTTTTTTTTTTATGTGAATCAAGGTATCCCCAAATAGGAAGCTATGAGACTAATCCTCCGCCGGGTCAAAGACACAAAGCGGCAAAGGGCTGGCCACGGATGCTTTCCATTCATAAGAGTTGGGGATCGAACCCCAACCACTTGCTTAAGGGACGAGATCTTTGAACCATCACGCCCACCCGTCGTGGTTTGTTCAACGTACCTCTTTAAAAGTAAATAGATGTTGGATGGTGTTGTTAAGATCGATCATCCGGATATGCGTATGATGTTCATATTTATCCACTTTAACGCTTTGAAGCCACGGGGCATGAATGACTCTGGACAAAACATTGTGAGCCGAGGACACTTTGTTATAGTTACATGTTCCAAAAATGGAAATCAGAGTATAATTGTAGCCACAAAATCTCTTCAATATTGGTAAATCATCAAGTTCCAAAACTTCATCCGGTTGAAAAGATTTCCTGTTCTCATCATCCTCTCCTTCTTGCTTTGTTATAATTTCCTCAATTCATTGCAATTACTAATTGAGAGATGTGTGAGATGGACCAAGCTTCGAGCAAGTGATGATGTCATCAAAGTGGTCCCATCGAACCATTTCACATTAAGATGTATAAGATTCGGTGAAGAAACTAAGAATGGTGACAAGCTTCCCATAATGGAAATCTTCTCGAGAGTCAATTTACGAAACCAAGCAGTAAGTGCAGCAACATTGTCACCTCCAAGAGCCTTCTCAAAGTCCCCACTCAACTTCAGCTCCCCTAAATTTGGAGACCTCCCCCAAAATTGTTGGTGTAGAAAAAGTTAAATCTGAAGAGATAGATGAAGCGACTTTAATTTGGGGAAGTGGTACATTAGAAAGTGAACATTTCCAATCTTCTCAACTTCTTTACCTGCAATGTCAACCTCTCCAAATTACCAATAACTCCGCACAATGCATAAACAATAAGTAATTTGTATCAAAAACTAATTAATACATCATAAGGCATATGCTTTCTCATTATGAGGCCATCTTCAAATTAAAATTTTATACTTTCACAATCTTGAAATCTATATCTCATTAATATCAAATATTAATTATTGTAAATTTAAATGAATATGAATTTCTAGTCGGTGTTTCAATCTTCCATTGTAATATATGAAATTTATTCCTTTCTTTTAAAAATGAAAAATATAAATTTAACCCTATCCCTCCCCTTCATTCATTTGCACACCTCATGCGTCAAGACAGAAATCTGAGGGTTGGTGTCTCTCTTTTCATAAGAAAGAATATAAAATTATTTAATTATGTTTTAATATCATTAATAATTATTCTTTTCTTAGTTTTTAAGTTAATCATCCAACCCAAAATAGCAATCTATTAAATATTCGAGAGGAATTATTCACAGATTTAAATGCTAAAAAACATCAAATTCAATCGCTATTAGGTTGTAAAACAAAACATTTAATTTGATGCATGTCTCATTATTTTTTTGAATGCTCAAAGTTATTTTTGCTTAAATAAGCTATGAATAGCTAGTTTAGAAATGTACCTCGTCGTGGGACAGGAGAGGATATTTTGAGTCTAGCATGTTCTCTTCCTCATATATTTCTGATGAACCTAACACTTCTTTTTCAAATATCTCTAATTCATCACAACATTGAATACATAACTCGTTAAGGTCCGGCCATGCTAATGTGTGTTTTTGTGGATAGAAGTTCATCAAATTTGGAAGGCCAGAAAGCATAAGGGAAGTTAGCCTAGAAACCAAAACGTAACAGCAACATATTCTGAAACTTGATCCTCTGCAACAATCAATCCACACCACATCGACATATTTGAAGCTCTTCAAGATCACAAAGCATGCCTTTGGCTATAGACGCAGGAAATATACTTGTGAGGCTTTTACAGTCATAAACAGCTACGCTCCTTAGACTTCGGAAGGAGACATTTCTTTGGTAGTTATTGCCCCACACATTCTTCAATTTTGGCGAATTCCATAGCTTCAACTTTTTAGTGGCACAGCTACTGATGATGACTCCATCTCTTCATAATAATCATTCAAATCTTCAAAATCAAACAAAATCTCAACATGTCACAATCTTCCACATCTAGTTCTTCCAAGTTGTTTAAAGATTTCAGTACATTAATGGGCACCAATTTCACAAAGCCACATTCTTCCACCGTCGGTGTTTTCAAGTTATTTAAAGAGTTGTGTAAAAGTTGGTCGTCCCATATCAAAGGAATCAAATTGTTTAAATTGGATAATTCCAATATCTCTAATTTTGGTAATAACAGCTGCAGAAAAAAATATGTTTAAACAGAAGTCCCTTTTGATCTTAGGCTTATTTTTCATGAAAGATTGTTTAAATGCCTAAATAAAGCTCCCGTCTACCATAATATTCTTTGAGAGATCGCTAAAATTTCAATATCAAATCTCACGTTCATAGAAAAAACAAATTAAGTAAATTAAAAAATAATAATAACAATAAGACACTGCTTATACTAAAGTAGCCTGCGTGATGTCAGACTAAAGTGATTCATGTAAATACATTCTGCAAAGCTCCATAACAGCTTAATGGCAACGTCAATAATTATAGTGAAAAATGAAGGGCGGTAGGAAGTTAAAACGATAAAAAAATATGAATAAAAAAATATATATGAATGTATCTTATTGTTGAAAAGCGATTGGAAAATTTTATTAGTCGTCAATCACCAAATCCATACGCTACATTCATATAGATATTTTAGTGATACGAATATTTCATATATTGAAATACTCAAAAATATCTAAATCACATGTTTTTTTGGTTGCAAAACAATAATTTGAGGCTTAATTACTAATTTCAATAATTGAAGTTAGATTGTTCCTTTTATTAGCTAATTTTAAGTAATTTAAAGAAAATAAAAACTGTGAACTTTTATGATAGCAAAATCACAAAGCAAGTAATTATAGTGAAAGTGAATTTTTCCGCTACTTACGTTTTAATTCTCGTAAGAAGATAAAATAAGTAAAAATGTGAATAAAATAATCTGAAGATACCTTGTTGAAAAGTGATTTGAAAACTTTATTGGATGCGTTCTTTGTTGCTCTATCCTTGATGCCGAAATCTCCAGTAAGAGCAGGCAGCTTTGACATCATCAAAGTGTGTAATTGACCAAATACAATTTCATTCGGTCCTTCACATAAATTCTCAAGGGCTTTCAAATTATTGAGTTTCAAGCTTTCAAGGATTGGGAAAGCATCTTCATGATATGCTGAGTTCAAAACAATGTATTTAATATCATCGTTACTTTCAATATGAATATGCCTTAAACATGGAAATCCACTTGCATCAAGATTGGATAGAACATTTTATTGCCCATTAGATCCGTATAAATGCAAATCTTCAACTCCTTTCGATAAATTTCGAAGCCCAGCCATCCAATTGATGCTACTCTCTAGCTCAAGTTTCAATATCTTTGAAGCTCCATAATTGCTTTGCCACCGTGCCCACCTCTTTCCAATGAATATTTTGTATCTCCTCAAGTTCATCTTTAAGAACAAGTTCTCGACAACATAGAGAGATTAGGAATATGAATTTCTAGAGAGGAGATTGGCAAACCAATTAACTCGTCAAGACTTGCATTTTCATCAACTTTACCAGATTCTTCAACTTTCCACTGGTTAAAGCTGTATCCCATGTACAAAATCTCCAATTTTTCAAGCTAGATAGAAGTTTTTGTGGAATCACTTTGAGTTTGGAGCAATGGGATAAATTCAACATTTGTAAGGAAGTCAACTCTGCCACTTCAACTGGGAGTCGTTGAATTTTAGAGTAAGCAAGACTTAGAACTTTTAATTTAATTTCCTTAGGCTTCTAATCTCGATTATATCTTCTAGCGAACAAGAGTGTAGACACAATGCTTTTAGTCTTTGTAGGAAACTAAGGATGGCAATGACGAGAAACACACATTGGTAATTGCCAACACTTTCAGCTTCGTTGAAGATTTGAAAACATGTTGGTATGGTCAAATCAGATTTTTGCTATTTATCAAAAAGAATTCTAATATTGGACCATTCAACTCTTACGGAAGATCACAAATGTCACACTCTTGTAAGCAAATTCCCTTGCAGCATTCTAGATCATCTCGGCCACTCATTCAACCTCTTATGCCTCTCAATGATGCATTTGATTCTTCGAAGTGGCAATTGATAGTGCAACATCTCGAAAGACATCATGCATTGTAAAATGATGACTAGAAATGCTATCAAGAAATAAGTTCAATGATTTTAACTTACTTACAATAGTAGAGACTCGGCAGACGAGCATCCTCCATGTTTTTATGCCTTGAAGAATATCTAACCCCAAAGAGTACATGAGCAAATCTTCAATTGAGGGATTATGAGATAACATGGCGGCGAGCAAGAAAATATTTTTGCATTCTAATGGCGTAGACGATCATAGCTCCATTTCAAAATGGTATCCACATCTCTTGTTAATGTGTTGGTTCTCTGAAAGGATTATTCAATCGCCAAGAGGCATCTTACCACTCATTGATATCTTTGTTCCTTAATGCCTTGGCGTTGTAACAATTGCTAGCGAAAGGCCTCCACACTTTGAACAATGTCGGTGGCTATAGGTATCAACTCAAGAGCTGCTTGAGTCGGTAGAAAGTTCAGCATTTTCTTGAATAACTCCAAAGCTTCATCCTTTGACAAAGCACTCACCTCAACAATTGTTTGACATTTCATGAGATATGACAGTAACGTTTTATTCCTTGAAGTTAGTAGGATTTTGCAACCTTCATTTTCAACACTAACAAAGGGAATTCCAACTTTGCCCAAGTCAAGTTCCTCCCAAAGATCATCCAATATCAAGAGCATATTCTTCTCTTGTTTCAACCTCTCACATAGACGAATAGCTCTAACGTTTTTATTGTTTTCGAGTGAGTTGCATACTGGCTTCTCAACAATCTCACCTTGAATCTCCTCAATGTTCAGTTCTTGAGAAACAGTTGCCATGATCACCTTTTCAAATATCTTTTGATTCTTTGCTACCTCTTTAGCTATAGTGGTCTTGCCAACACCACCAAGCCCACACAATCCGATCATCTTAACACCGGGTTCCTCAATTCCTCCAAAATTTGATTCATAATTAGAACTCTTGAATCAATCCCTTCATTGCCTTCTCTATTGCTTAATTCTACAACAAATGGGAGAGGAACACGATATGAAATTCTATCAAAGTTTCTCTTTGCATAAATTTTAGTAGCTTCTTCTATCATTGTCTTTGCTCTTTTGCTTAGTTTATAGCGTAGCCACGGGTTCAGACATGAAGTTATGTTGCACTCTGCTTTTACTTGACTCTCTTTATGAAACTTTTGTGCTCTCTCGATAGATAATCTACTTCACCCAACCAATGAAGAACTTTCTCGACAATTTTTCTCCATTGTTTTCAGCCTCATCTATTCGATGTTGTAGGAGCTTCTTTCAAGGTCGAGTTCCACAAGTTGTTGGTTGAGCTCGTCAATGTTTCTATGATAGTAAATCAAATAAAGCTGCTCCCAAGTTAGGATGAGCACTAGGTCGCGAAACTTGTCAACCAAACCACAAGTAGGATCCATTTAATTTGTGCCCTGTTAAAAGATATAGCCAACACTCAATTAAACTTAGCTTGATAATACGAACATATCCGTAAGCTTTAAAATAAACGTCTCACCTTTTTCCAAGATTAATGACAATAAAAAAATGATTTCCCCTTTTCTTTATCTCTTTTCTACACCCTGTGAAAATCAAAGCAATGATAAGATCGTTGACTGATTGGGATCGACAATATTAAATTATTTGCAGTCATGTAAAGTATTGTGTCGATTTATACAATATCAAAATATGATCTTGATATTCATGTAGGTGAAGTAAGGTCATAGGCAAACTTATCACTGAACAATTAGGACATAAATTTATTTTTGAATTTACAGTAACCCAGATGTGAAGAGAATATTAATTTTCTATGTAACATCCCAACTTTTCACAAGCAGTAAATTTTTTATTATCAAACATCATTTCAAAATGATCAGAGTAGAGCACCGGAGCGATTGAGTAACTGATTATATAGATTCAAAATGCCGTAAGTTAAGCTTTTTACAAAAGTGATCAGAATCGAGTGTTTTAAAAGAAATGTACAACAACAAAAGGAAGGCTTCACTGAACATCAGAAGGAAAGTCTTCAAAGGAACTTCTACTCGGCTGCTTTGCCTTCCTCGGTCCTCGGTCCTCCGAACTCGACGCTATAGTTAAGAAGTGTAAATCATACCGGATCTCGAGAAATTTGTAACCTTCTATGTTTATGTGATACAACGAGACATCAACAATACTAACATCGCTCTATCACAATCACAACCCATGCATATGTATTTCCCCCAGATGCGTATATATTGCACCCAAGATATTTATTGCATTGCACCCAAGATACAGATTTGATTGCACCAAAGATGTCGAAGAATTGCACTCCAAAGATACGAGACACATTCTTTAACAACTATATGCACTCAAACAAGATAATACTCTACACCCATACCACACATACATGCATACCATAAACATCAGTTAGTGTTACTAAAGACGCGGACCTACCTTCGCAGATCAGAGTTTCTGATATCCTATAAGGGTAATATCACTTTCATTAGTGATTTGACATTACGACCGGCATTTTAGGTAAAAATTACCATTTTGCCCCTATACCCCTAATTGGCGGAATTTTTTCAAGAGAAGTGGTAGCTATTATTATAGATAGAAATTGTGAGGTGTGTAATTTTGCTTTCCTAAACTTGTAATTTTCCCTCCTTTATAACTTGAAGCAAATTAGGGTTTAATGGTGGATGATTCTTGGCCATGGAAAGCTCAAAAACGTCCAGCTGCCCCTTGAGTCATCAAAACCATCTTTGCTTTTGTCTCCGATCCTGGTAGAATCCCCGATCGGTTATTCTTGATTCGCACTTTCGGAAAAATCTCAAAATTTTGGATTATACAATTCCAAAACAATTCATTCCTCATTAGAAATGTCCAGTCTAACTATCTTTTTAACTTTGTCTAGGTATTCTCTGGCTCGATGGAAGTTTTACGGAAAAATGCGTGTTTCCGCTTTGGAGCGAAATTCTAAGGTACCGCCTATGGAAAAGAATGCACTGATTCCAAATATGTCAATGGAAAACTCTCAATTCTTCCCCGTATGTTCGTATCATGACATTTAGATCATTAACTTTCAACTTGGCTATCCAGAGCTTTTCTCGGAATTTCTATTTCGCCTTATTAGGAAAATGCTCATCATGGCTTGATTGACAGGAAGGAAATTCTAACAAGGTAAAAATCCATTTGATCAATATTTTACCTTGACTTTGGAAATCTCTATTCCTAGTTCTCTAGATAGGATCCGTTTCCCTATTTATTTTATTACTATTCACTATAATTAATTATATACTAAAATATTACAAGTTGTATGAATAATATCTAGATATTTATTTTCAAATTCTTATCCACAATTCCTTGAACAATTTCGGTCAAACAACTTGACAGTCCTTTTTATTATTTTTTCGTTTTTATTTTATTATTAATTAATATTTATATAAAATAATTATTTAATAATTATTTTATATAATATTTTCACAAAATCTTCCTATTGGTTCTTTCTTGCATTTAGGCTCAAAAATACCTAAACTCATCCATTTTCCTCAAAATTTCCAATTAATTAGAAAATATGTTTTTACTAATTATTGGACAAAAACCACTAATTTTAGGGTTTTACATAATTATCTTTGAATTTCCTTCGCTTAAGCTTAAGTAATTAGCCAATAATTACCTAATTACTTTCTTATCAATAGTTGATAATTTTTTTAATTAGAATGCCTCATTACCTCATAACTTTGGCCCTGACATCTTTGTTTTCATGTCTTCTGCATTATTTTAGGATTTATGAGGGTATTTTGGTCATTTCAATACTTTTGGACATTCTTATACAATTTCTCCAAGTTTGTAAATTAATAAATTACCTAAATTAGGGAAAATATCCTTCCTATTTCAAATAAATATTTACTTGCCTCTTTTATAGCTTTCACGAGGTATTTATAACCCATAATGTATTTAGGGACCTATTTGCAAATTTTCAAACGTTTTAGGGACCGAATTGCAAATTATCTAATTTCAAGGGAAATTACCCTAACAACAAGGTAAACTCAATACAAGGTGTTTGAGATTCTCATATTCACCTATTTTCAATAGGTATATTTCCCGATTTTTGATATTTACCTTAAGTGTGATTTTTTGGGTATTACATTTCTCCCCGATTAAACATTTCGTCCTCGAAATTTGTACTTTACCCACTAAACTTCAAACTATCTTGTTTTCGGACTATACGCGTCGGATCTTTGCCGATACGCTTTGTCTGCTCCTCCGGTGATCGAAAATTGGTTGGTTTGACCATTATGATCTCACATTTCGTACTTTGATATATGACGTTTCCGTGGTTCCCACACACCGCCAACAACCACAGATACCAAAATGTCTCCTTGGACTACACCATGGCAACACAAGATACTTTAAATGTTTCCATGGTTCCCATACACCATGATAACACAAAATACCTCCCACTCAATGACACGATCACTGGTCGAAGATCGTAATATCTAATAAAACATGGAACACATGTCTAACAACTAATTAAAGATACTATCTAGAGAGAATTCCGTTTAAGAGAGATAGTAC